>OZ024752.1:38493824-38551324 GCA_964016885.1 Eledone cirrhosa
ATTTTCTAAAGAGGGTGTTTTTCTCATAGACAAAGTTCCCATATGAGCAAGACAAGGGCAGCCGACCGGACACTGCCCACAACAGGACAACCCGTCTAACTCATGCATGGAAGAACGGACATAAAATAGTGATGATGATGATGAAAGAAGATTAACATAAATGTGAGATCCCTAAAACTAGGATGAAAAGAATTCATATTTAACCCTTTAACATTTAAACCGGCTGTATCTGGCGAGAATTCTCTCACCTCTTTCGGTTCAAATTGGCCATAACCAGCTGCTCATACTGATGTTAAGATATTGTTTTCAAAATAAATATGGAAATCTCATAGATTCAATATTATGTGAGGTAAAGCCTTTAACATGAAAATATAATAGTAAATATAGAGTAATGTAAATGCTAAAGGGTTAAAAATACTATTGAAAAAATAAATCATTGGCTGTATTATAATTATAAAACTTGAGCTTTTCCATTGAAATTAGTTCAATTGACAAAATATTTTAGAAAGGATATCAAATAACATTTGGGTGTTATAAAAAATCAGTCAGTTGAGTTCCTTTCCCATGAGCTCAATAAGAATATCTCAAATGGTGGCCCGGCCTAATTTTAGCACATTCTGACATTTTATCATCATCATCGTCGTCGTTTAACGTCTATCTTCCATGCTAGCATGGACTAGATGGGATTGTCACACTTGAGACAAGATTGGTCGGGTGACCGTGTCTCGCTCGTGTAGAACTGTTTCTGGCAGGTTTTCTATGGCTGGATTCCCTTCCTAATACCAACCACATTTACAGAACAAATTAATTTTCAACCTTCATTTCTACTTAAGCTAAAATCTCACTCCATTTTAAATACTTTATTCTCCAATGCTATTAGAGGGCTCCACAGAAAACTCTATTTTCTCCACAATTTAAAATCTTATTAAATTCAAATAAAGTATTTATTTAGCCATTTTTTTTGTTGTTGTTGCAAAGGAAACAAGATGGAGGGATATAGCATACTAACCATGCCTATCTAGCCAGACACAACTCCTGGCAGAATAAGCAACATGAAATAAAGTATTTTGCTTAAGAACACAATACACCACCTGGTCCAGGAATCGAACCCACAACCTTACACTAGGCCACACATGTAGAGATATATCTGGATGATAAGCAACAATTAGTATGGATCATGCCTCCATGACTTATGGTGGACAAGGCTTTGAAACCTAAGGTAGCAAGCAACCATGTTGGGAGATATATATATATATATATATATATATCATCATTACTGTTTAACCTCCAATTTTTCTATACTTGAGATCTAAGGGAACCCCAAGAAGACCTGAGAAATGATAAAAGCTAACCTTGCCCAATTGCACCTCTCAAAGGCGATGACACAGGACCAAGACTTCTGGTGTTACACAGTAATACAGAAGACCCAACTTTCCACAAAAGCTGAAGCATAGACAATATGCATCCCACACCCCCTCCCAATATCTAATGGTAGTGTACTTATACACACTAACATTATACATCCATTAGAGCATACTCACTTAGTTTCCTTCTAGCCTTTGCATGTGTTCCATACCTGTGCCACAAAAAAAGCACCCAGTCCACACTGTAAAGTGGTTGCGTTGGTGACACGACAAAAAGTGCCCAGTCCACACTGTAAAGTAGTTTGGCATTAAGAAGAGCATCCAGCCATAGAAACCAAGCCAAAAACAGTCCTGTATGAGCAAGACATGGTCACCTGATGTGACATGTCTCCCAAATAGACAACACGTCTAGCCCATGTTAGCACGAAAGAGTGGATGTTAAACGGTGATGATGATGTGTGTATACATACATATGTGTGTGTGTGTATACATACATATGTGTGTGTGTGTATACATACATACATATGTGTGTACGTACGTACGTTAGTATTAACGTAATGAAGAAAGTTCTCTCAGTACTGGAAGTAAAGTGTAAAATCTACGGCATACTTCGCTAAGTGTTCATCCCAACACCAGGCTTTGTTTCCTCATAACTTTAATAACATTCTTTTACTGGTCCTAGTCATTGCGCCATGTTGATCCCAATACTTATTTTATCGATCTCTATTTGTTGAACTGCTAAGCAATGGGATACAAACGAACATCAACTTCGTAACCACACAGCCATGCATATTTTTAATGAAACTTTGAAGAGGTACGTTTTAAAGGTGTAGTTTATTTTAAAGAAATTTAATTTTTGTTTTTGTTTTTCATAGATATAGAAATGACATTGCGTTCCTATAGAAAAATCTACGACCATCATCAAGATAGATATTATTCGTTATCAACACGAAATTGGAAGTTATGATGAAAAAAAATTAGCTTTTTTTAGTCTTCTACAAACACAGATCAAAAGTGTTCAGTAATAAAACATTAATTAGCGAAACTTGTTATCCACAAAAAAAAAAAAAAAAAAAATGAAAATATTGTTGCCTTCTTCATTTCTAAGTAATTTTATCTTCGGTGGGGTTATGGGAAGAAGACACTAAACTGTAATTATGCCAAAGTTATTTTTTTTAGTCAGCCAGAATTTTACTGGGACCCAAGGTTTCACGCAGACACGTTGCAACAAAAAAGCGATTTTCTGCATGAGAATTCTGATAAAATATTTAGTCATTTTCTTCCCAGAAGAACGAATTATTATTATTATTAGAAGCGTGTAGAATTATTAACTGGGTAGTTTTAGAGTTAAAATAATTTTACTTTCCTCTATTTATCTCTTTAAAAAATATTAAATAGATCAATAAAAGCTGAGGACACAAGTGCTTTGTTTGAGTAACTATAACTAAATTCGTTCTGACTTATTAAAATTAATTTCTATATTCTTTAAAACAAGTGTAACGGGTATATTATAGTATATTTATATTAAAGTTGTAGAAACATTATCTATATTAATGAGGTGTCAATGAAAATTATAACAAGTATCATGCGATGTAAAACAGTGTCTAACGTTTTTCAGATTTAACGAAAAAAAAAATTATTTTAAAAAGAATAAGCATTTAACGTCAATAATGGTGGCATTTTGTTTTTCTTTTGATAAAACTGACATTGGTGATAAATATTCTGCGATCACATAGGATAGTGAAGTATAAGACGTAATAATAAGTTGCAGTATATTTTTGTACAGGTTATTATTGCGAAGCAATTCAATATCTAGTAAAATATATTTATCCAATTATTTATTCCGAAGTAATTTAGCTAATTCCTCGTCTATAATAGCAACCATTTCTTTCTCTAAATCAATGTGTTCCGTTTGTAATGGTTCATTGACGTCTACTATATTATTACATTCCTCTTTCATTTCACAATTTTTACTGTCATTTAATATTTTAGACCTTAGTTCATCCGTAACAAAAGTATTATCAATCGCTTCTATCTCCTTTGGACAATTCATCATTGACACACAAGTTTCTTTTTTACTTATTTCAGCCATTTTATATTGTGGCATGGGTGTTACCATAAGTGGAGTGCTCACAGCTGATGAAGATTTGAAACTATTTTCGTTTGAAACATTTAATGGGATTGAAAGAGCTCTTGCAGTTACATCATGTTCAAACTTATTTAGAAGTAAGGTTAGTGTTGCTTGAAGAATTTCGTATTTTCCTCGAAGGGCTGTGATTTGTTGATGAAGACTGCCACATATGGTCTGTGAACACGTTTTTGCTTGTTCCAGTGCACGCATGATCGTGTCTTTCTCTTCTTCAAGGTACTGGCACCGAGCTATAAGATTCATTATACAACTTGTCAACTTCCGAAGAACTGACACCTCTTCATCTTGGAAAAGTAAGAATTTTTCAAAGACTTCCATCGAACCATTTTTAACAGCAAAATTAACGTCACTATCTGTGCTCTGATATACCTTACCAAAAATTTTACATTCATCCATATTTTCTGAAGCACACCGACGGGGCATTTGAATATCAAGTTTAACACAAATATTAGAACGATCTAAAAATTTTTCTTTCGAATCAGTCTCAGATTCTATTCCGGTTTCACTTTCTGTTAAAGAAGAGTCTTTCGTTTGAATGCTGTTTTGAGGACTCATTCTAAATTCCATTGTACTTTTCGTTGATTTCAACTCGGTACTAGAAAAAGTGTAAATATTTTTGTCCACTGCTGGTCCAGTCCAAGACGAATTTAAAGATTTGCACTGCTGCACTTCTAGCCGTTCGGCCGTTTTTTTAGCAACATAATTATCATATAAAACGTCTTCATTTTTTTTGTCAAGTAGGAAGTCAGCTCGGAGATCCCCGACTTTTTTAATCAATGTTACAATTGCTAATTTATGACTGTTCAATTCTTCAATAATGTCATTATACGGAAATGATATCGTTGAAGGAGAACCATTCTCCAACAAATGTGATAAGACTTGATTTCTCGCTTCAAATTCTTGTAGATTGACATCCAACTTACCTAAACTGCTTAGAAATGCTGGTAAAATACTTGCAGATCGTTTTAATTCGTGAGCCATTCGACTAACATAGGATTGTAGAGATTCTTTTTGGCAGTAATTTGTGTCAACATTGTCGTGAAAAAGATCGTCAAGTAGTTTAAAAATTGATGTTAAATCTTTACATTCAGTCCGATTTGAATCAAACCCAAATTTCATTCCCGATGATGAGCAGTTATCTTTTGAAGATTTCATACTTTAGTTAATTGATACCCAGAAACTGAACCGTGAGAGAGTCGTTTAATAAAATTGTATACAATAGATGTTCTCCTTTCTTCCAGAAAAAAATATCTAAATACCTAAAGTAGAACTAGCGTAAGACATTATGATTGAGTGCTTCGAAAATTACTGACTAAATTTCTTTGCCAATTCATTGATAACAAACATTATCCTCCGATTCACTACATGGCATAACCCTTGGCTTAAGAGAAAATCACTTTTAAATATTTTTTTCGTCGCGTTTTTAACTGTAAATATCTTTTTACTAGTTTAGAAGGAATGTATGACGTTTTCGTCCTGTCCGGCGTTGTCATAACATTTCAGATATAACGCCATGCTTACTCTCAACGAAGTCATTAAGCATGGACGACGCAGGCTTCCATTCCCAGATCCAGCCAGCGGAGCTGGACCGAGAGTATGGCAAAAAGCCAGACGGTATGACAATCTTCCCGTTCCGCGGGGGCAGGCCCCTTATCTGTGACGCCTTCCTTAGTGGCAACTTGGTGCGTTCGGCTACCAACCCAGGCCCTGCTGCCCGCCAGACCGAAGAGGGCAAACTGTCCAAGTATCGGCCGCTCTCTGATAGATTTGTGGTAGATCCTGCGGCGGCAGCGGAGATTTTCGGCGTTTTTGGTCTCCGGACCATATCCCTGACCACTGCTATCGGGGCTGAGTCGACTGTCCACTGCTATCGGGGCGGGGTTGACAGCCAACAGGTGCGAGCGGGAGTGGCTGTTCCAATGCGTCACACTCACAATCCTCCGTGGCAATATATTCTCCATCCTGTTGGCCAGGTCCATGAGTCGGAGGGTACTAAATCAGACGTCCATACATACTCAACCCCTTGCTTATTAACTTTTATAACAAGGTCATTCCACTTTTTCTTTGGCCACTCACCGCAGTAATGCTTTTGTCATATTGTCCGGCATAATTTAGGCATAAGGCCAACAATTTGGGGGATGAGGAATGCTTTCGCCATTTTGTCCGCGTGACGCAGCTGAGAGATACCACTCTGAATGGGGTGTAGTCTGTCGGTATTTCCCCCTCTTCTATTCCTTTCGTTGTTTAATTTCTTCTTTCATTTTTATTTCTTTTCCTTTTATTCTATTCTTCATTTCCTTATTGTTTTATATAAACATTTCTAGTCCCCTATATGTCGGCCCTTGTGGCCAATAAATGAAATCATATGTGTATACGTCCCTTTACAATCTGAGTTCAAATCCCGCCGAGGTTGACTTTGCATTTCATCCTTACGAGGTCGATAAAATAAAGTACCAGTAATGCACTGGGATAATTGATGGCCTTGTGCCAAAAGTAGAAACAATTATATGTGTAGGGCATGGTAAAAAAACAAAAAAAAACATAATAATAATAATAAAGAAAGAAAAAGAATAAAAGATTTAGGGGAGGTAATTCTAACACGCTTTATCAAAAACCCTAAAATCCCGCCCCTGCTTCTATGAAACAAGATCACCCAATTTAAATGGTTCATGCTTAAATCAAAAACATAACTTTTTACGTTATTTTACAAATTACATCTAAATAATGGTTTCTGGTTAAAACACAAGGCCAACAATTTTGAGGGGAGGCAAAGTCGATTAAATTGACACGAGTGCGTTAACGGTACTTTATTTTATTGACCTCTTAAGGAGGAAATACAAAGCTAACCTCGGTAGGATTTCTTATAGTGTTGCCAAATCACACCTTCCACGCCACAATCTAACAAATATATTTTTTCAAAGAAACGTTTTAATTATTTCCTAAAATATTCTAAAGCCCCACCAAAACATTCTCATTCCACCAGTGAGGCGTATATCCACTTTGAAAATCAGTTCTACGCTAGAAATAGCAGCTAATTTTACGCCTAGCCTCGCCCTATTATTTTAGAAAAATAAAAGCATAGTCTGTGTTTTATGGACCCAGATAAACTATGTCTGAAAAAAATAAAGCGAGATAGTCATGACTGGAATGCTTTTGATCATATGTCTGTTTAACTAGGGTCCACTTAAGACTAAACAATATGCAGGACATGGAATATCTGTATATTTAAAGAGTATGTCAAGCTGTGTATTTTGGCCCATCGCTAAGGATGGGTGGGCGTACCAGATGATACTTTTCTCTTACTTTTCAATAATACATTCTCAGGTTGAGAAAGATTGACAGCAATATGCTTATTCCGAAACTCTGTCTTAGAATTATTGCGAATTAGAATGTCCACCTAGAATGTTCTGAAATTTCCCTCAGGCCTCCACCGAGCACCAAAATCTGGCGGCGGGCTTGTCTATATTATCCAGTGAGCCGTTTTCATACGTACGACGGATTAGAGGGAGATATGGCTGCTATTTCTAGCAGGCTGAACAACCGCGTAGAAGCTCCCGTGTAGTTAGTGTCCAAATTTCCGACGGCGTTCCAGCCGTGGCTATACCGTCTATTTTTCAGACTTCCTATTTATTACAGAATTGTCTTCTGCAATATATAATTACTTTTTCAGTTGACTTTTTGACTGCTATTGTAACATATCTAATGACGTCATGGAAACTCCTTTGTTTTATCGGTTACAGACAGGGTGAGGGGGTGCTCCCACTTAAATAAAACATCAAAATTGGTCTTTGAATATTTTCCAAATCTATTCGTTATATATATAATATATATAACAGTGAAGTTAGAATTTGCCTCATTTTTATTGATAACAAATAAATAAGGTAGATTCTCACATACTGACTTCTACTTCATTGTTATACCAATATTCTGGAGTACACAGATCTACATGTATATACCAGTCGAGTGCTCTATACTGCGTACACCACTATCGGTTGATTAACTAACACAAAGTATACCAAGTATATATATATATATATATATATATATATATATATATATATATATATATATATTATATATATATATATATATATATATTATATATATATATATTATGGTGGCTGCCAACTCGTTTTCGAGTACGGCCACTACTTTATATCCATGTAGGAGGACCCCTATATATATACACACACATATATATATATAAATTAATAAAAATAATGAATAAAAACAAAGAAACAGTTCCTTATATTAAAAAATTCATCATTTTACGATCGTTTCTAGGATATATATGTTTGTGTTGGTATGTATATCATATAGATCTATGTAAAATTTTTACAAACTATCTGAGGGAATATACATACCTACACATATATATGCTGTCTTCAGAAATAATTGTTTCTACTTTAGGCACAAGGCCAGCAAATTACCCAGTGCATTACTGGTACTTTATTTTATCGACCCCGTAAGGATGAAAGGCAAAGTCAACCTCGGCGGGATTTGAACTCAGATCATAAAGGGACGTAACTATGCTGGAAAGCATGGCGTCCGACCCTCTACCGATACTGCCAATCCACCACCCTTGTCTTCAGAAATAATTGTTTCTACTTTAGGCACAAGGCCAGCAATTACCCAGTGCATTACTGGTACTTTATTTTATCGACCCCGTAAGGATGAAAGGCAAAGTCAACCTCGGCGGGATTTGAACTCAGATCGTAAAGGGACGTAACTATGCTGGAAAGCATGGCGTCCGACCCTCTACCGATACTGCCAATCTACCGCAGAAATAATGATATTTGTTTATTGAAAAAAACCAACAAAGATTTAATATAATAGGTCTGTTTGGGAACAGGTTTTGAATTGACCATTAGAAAGGTAGTAAGTGGTCATGATGGTAGAATAGTAGTAATAGAACTTTAATTTAGGGGTAGAGGAAAGCAGATTTCAGTTTTGAATGGAAAGAGTATGATGAATGAAAAGATTATTTTAGGGATGAAAATAGGTCAAGTCGGTAAAAGGTACACGAAGAATTGATGTTATAAAAGAATAATGCTAATGTAAATATCTAAGGAGAATAACATTTTACGATAAATGTGTTAGTGAAAAATATCAATCTTATTTAAAATATAGGGAATTTACATCTATAGAAAGAAAATAAATTAATTAAATTGATAGGTATATTTATATTGATAAATTTATATTAATTCCTATAGATATGATAAATAAGAGTTAGATGTAATTGAAGAGTGCTGTTAAAAACGAAGGGAAAATAAAAAAATAATAATAATTATTATTGGGGGGGGGGGGGTAAATTCATTAGTGAGAAATAACAAATTTATATAGATTATAAGGAACATAGAATCATAACCTGAAATTAAAATAGTTTATATGTATACTTAATGGTATACATTTTAGGAAAAGATAGCTGTAAAAGGGAAATAAAATTATGCAGTTCATTAGTAGTAGAATATTAATTATAGGTTAACTAATTTAAAAAAAGTGTTATTATAATAATTTCTCAAGTGTATATTAATTAGGTTTATAATATTTAAAAGTTCTTCTCAGTTTATGATTACATGATATAATTAATTCCTGTCGTTTATTTAATAGGATATCCTTAGATTTCATTATTTCAAAAAGTTCCTGGGAACATAATCTACATTCATATCTATTATTTTGATAAGGGGTGGCCCTTTTGAGCACACTCCAGGTCAGGTTATAATCTATATTCCTCTTTCTATAATTATTAATTATTTCAGCTAAAGATGTATTAGCTAATGCGGCATTTTTAATATCCACAAACACAGTTTTAAAAATGCCGCATTAGCTAATACAACATCTTTAGCTGAAATAATTAATAATTATAGAGTCCTGTGTGTCCCCGCCATTTGGTCTGTCCTCTCTCCTCACTACTTTTCCCTTCTTTTTTTCTGTATTAAGCGCCGAAATATCTTGATCCCGGTTTACAGCTGACGAAGGATTTCTTTTCTTCTTTTGTTTCGTCCATACTGCCATCTTAAACTATATATATATATAGATAGATAGATAGATAGAGAGAGATTTCTTTATATATAGATAGATATGAGTGTGTGTTTAAATAGAGAGAAAGAAACACGGAATATTGTATGTATATATACAAAATACATATTCTATAGAAGAATTCCACCTGTATACATATTCTTCTATAGAATATGTATTTGGTATATATACAATGTACAGTGTTTTACGATATATGGTTCTTTCTCTCTATATATATAAACATATTTCTTATTTGGTTAATATGGTTCTAGATAAATTCTAATTGAAATTATATACATATATATATATATAATTTCAATTAGAATGGCTTTCTCATTATGTACTTATATTTTACCTCTAATTGAATTATATATATATATATATATATATATATATATATATATATATATATATATATAATTTCAATTAGAATGGCTTTCTCATTATGTACTTATATTTTACCTCCAATTGAAATTATATATATATATATATATGAAAAACAAGGGGAGAAGAATACTGCATGGTTGCACATGGATTACATATTATAAAATTAGTCCCTCATCAGTGATTTGCCAACCATCATTGGTATTTCATCGCATTAAAAATCAGATACCTCAGGTTGGTGCGAGCAATAGCTAAAATAAGCGAGTGAGACAAGTAAACAACAGAAGGAAAAGCAAACCGAAGGTTGGAAAAACAGCAAGCAACATGATAGTTATCCGATCAGCATAAACTGGGTGAATTTCATGAGCGGTCAGAGAAGCAGACCGTACGCCGTGAATGCGGTGTGAGAAAGAAGGAACCCCATAATTTCAATTAGAATGGCTTTAGGCTTCCCAGAATTACACAATCAACGAACGGTGGGGATCAGAACGGTTAGCAATATTTGAAAATAACTAGTGTTGTCGTTGGGGCCACAAACCCGGGCTCCGCGGCACACAATGCAGAGGACTATAAGTTAGTCAAATACTGGGGCCTCTGTCGAGATTTCTGGTGTCCTTGGTCCCCGCAATGTTGATTTCCTCCGTAACATTGGAAATACAGCAGCCAACTTGAGGATGGAGCCCCGCCAAGTGGGGGTAGCTGTTGCAGCTGTGGTGTCTCTATCTATTTTGTCTGCAAGGGACGATTGTGGCCGGGTTGTAGTGACTGCTGCCCCCCCCCCCCCCCTCTCCCTTTCTTTCGTTGATTGATCCTTCTTTTCTGTTCCCTTTAATAGTGTGTTTTGTTTTTCTCAGTATGTACTTATATTTTACCTCCAATCAACGGTAGGAATTTAGCCATAAAACAACAACTACTGTAGTGAAATAAATATTTAATTCAGAGACCAAAATGAAAGCGATATTGCTAGTTCAACAACGTAATTGACAACTGAAGAGTACAATCACCTAGTGGTTAATGTGTAAACTAAGGGCAGGTAACTCTTATGACTGGTGAACTTCACACGTGTTCATAGGCTTTAGATTTAATAACAAATCTGTTTGTTGACTACAATTTCCTGTATAATTAACATTTTCTCGTTACATACCCCAACCATCATCTGTTCGCCGCCTTCTCTGTACGTATACATACATATAATTCTGTTCTGAATTTATTAGAAGCCTGTATATATATAATTTTGAATGATTTCTACTCTGTATTTATTTTAACCCTGTTTGTGTTGTGTTGTGTTAGAGAAGAATGACAACTATTGACAATATGTATTGTTGTATGTAGTTTTATTTCCTATACTAGCAACACGGATATTTCCGGCAAGTTTAATTTGAAATTTTCGCTGCAATATTTATTTGGTTTTCTATTAATGATTTTTTACTTCCAATTACCGTATGGTACATTTTAATTCAAATACATAGTTACATCATCTAATCTTTCACTAATACCATTGCCTTGTTAACGCCTGTTAAGTGTCTCTTTAATATATATATATATATATATCTGCTTCTTACCATGTATCGATCACTCTTTGGCGTTGTGGTCTTCCTGGTCCCAGTATCGCAGACTATATATATATATTCTGTTCCCAAATTTAGTTTTTAATTCATAGTACAAATCAATTTAAAATACATGCAAACACTTATATTTTACGTTGATATTTTCATAATAAACAGAATGGACCCATCGTTAAATTTACCTCGTTCCTTCAACTCTGACCTTTTGTATTGTGAACTACTTTTATTTTAAATTAATTATAATTCTATAATTGTCCTCACATCGTATTATCATTACTTATTTGTTTACTTTTTAAATTCTTATTACGTTTCGGCACCCCCTTATTTTCAACTGTCCCTATCTAATTCTAGATGTCAATCATGTTTTATATTTGATAATACCCCACATGTCATCCCACGGTCCTTTGTTATAAAGGACCACATCCATCGTGTAACTATCTGTACGGAGGTTGTAGACGACCAGCAATTTTCAAAAACTTGTACATCACAACAAACCCTGTTACCATTGCACTCTCAGCAGCAATAGTAAACATTTACTACTTTAAAACTATCAGCAGCGCACTTTTGTAGCTTCATTTACTTATAACTTCTTCATTAAAACATGCTAGAAACCTCTTATAAGAGGCTAGTTAAACCTACATGGATGTGAGATGTAACAACAATAGTTTGATAGGATTGCGGACCCTATTATTAAAACTTGTACATCACAACAAACTCTGTTACCACTGCACTCTCAGCAGCAATAGTAAACATTTACTACTTTAAAACTATCAGCAGCGCACTTTTGTAGCTTCATTTACTTATAACTTCTTCATTAAAACATGCTAGAAACCTCTTATAAGAGGCTAGTTAAACCTACATGGATGTGAGATGTAACAACAATAGTTTGATAGGATTGCGGACCCTATTATTAAAACACCTGAGAAACCTCCTTGTAGGAGGCCAGCTAAACTACGAGGGTAATCCCCAAAGTAAGGTCTCCAAATCGATGGGGACGCAGAGAAACTGTTCGTACGGCTGTTGGCAACACTTGTGATTGGTGCTTCCTTCACTCCCAAAACAAGCATGCGCGCGCTTCACTGGGATGCTCAATCTTGGCTTGGCAGCCGTTGAGAATAGAGCTCCCATTGAACGCTACCGCCAAGTGCGAATTTCGCGCAGTTATTATATACGAGGGCAATCCCAAATGTAAGGTCTCCTTCCGAGGCAAACATACGTAAAGATCGGCGGATCACTCTGGATGCTCTCTGCATTCTGGTTCCTGAGGTTTCTCGAAGCACCATCCACAGGATTTTAACGGAAAAGTTGCAATATCGGAAGGAGACCTTACTTTTGGGATTGCCCTCGTACATATGTGTGAGCTGTAACGACAATATTTTGATGGGACTGGGGCTCCTATCATTAAAGCACCTGAGAAACCTCCTATGAGACACAACCTTGTAGGAGGCCAGCTAAACTACATATGTGTTAGCTGTAACAACATTTTATTTTCATGCCAATTAAATCCGGAAAGCTTTGATTCCAAATATTTTAATCTCTCTTCTCTATAATTCCTTTCTTATCAAGGTTCCAATCATCCTTTTAATTTATTTTAATTAAGAAATTTAAGCTAAAGTTCTTTTGTTGTATTCCAAAGGTTGCTGAACATTAATCTTAACTTCAAGTCCTTTTTGCAATTGTATTGCCAATTCTGACTTTACTTCTAGGTTTCACATGCTTTCTAGGCCTTAAATTCTTATGGCCTATGAACCTTAAACTTCTACTGTGGTCTCCAGAATTACAACACTTGGAATCTTGTTAAAACCTTCTTTAGGTTAACAAACACAAGGTATAGTTACTAGTTTTTGACAAAAAATTTTCATTTGTAACCCACTTGTGAAAAAAATGACAGTTCTGTCCTTTGTTCATATTTTACCGCTCTCTCTATACTTCCTCCATCTATAAATGTCTTTACTATTTTCCTCAATATCTTGATTGATACTGTTTAACTATCATAAATATGTGAAGAATTTTGGGTAACTGTTTTGTGCCAGAACTCTTTGGATTTCTTTGGTGCTGGTGGAAAAATAGACAATTAATGATGATGCTGATAGATACTTGCATACAAATGCAGCTGAAAAGGTGAAACACCATTTTTCAAGAGAGTAGTAATTATGGAAATGCTGTTATCTTAACCTTTTATCATTTAAACCGGCCATATCTGGCCAGAATTCTCTCATCTCTTTCTGTTTAAACCAGCCGTAACCGGCTGCTCATATTTATATTAAGGTATAGTTCTCAAAATAAATAATATCAAAATCTTGTAGATTTGATATTATGTGAAATAATTATGTATGGTAAAGTCTTCTCCATGAAAATACAATAGTATGTATAGAGTAATGTAATGCTAAAGGGTTAAATCAACATTCAATATTTCTAAATATTACTGTCAATTATTTCCTTCCTTCTCTCTTTCTCATTTGTTTTTTTTTTTATATCTAGGCCTTAATAAAGAATGAGTGACCAAAGTCCATATACAATTGAAGAGCGATTAATTGCAGCCGTTTGGATGCACGACCGTGTTCTTAATAATAAAAAAATACCCGAAATTCGGCGATTGTTTCAGGAACGTTTTGGAAAGCCTTCGCCTACGCCACGTATCTTGAGAGAATGGGAGAAAAAAGTATTTGAAACTGGTAGCGTCCTTGATGCACCTCGTTGTGGTCGACCAAGAACAAGATTTGAACATTTAACGGCTATACAAGAGTCTCTTATTCATTCTCCTTCGTTATCAATGAGGAAACGGTCAGCAGAATTACAAATTCCAAAAAGTACTTTGAGAAAAATCCTTAAATTAGATCTTCCACAAGATTCCATGGTTTATGAAGTTCAAAACAAAGAAGAAGACAAAAAAGTGGAAGTATGTCGAGTTATGTTACAGAAATTTCCATTTTTTTGATAAAACATCAAACTATGTGTACACTAGTGTGCATCACACTGGTGTGCATCACACTGTGGTGTGCATCACACTGCAGTGTGTATCATACTGTGGTGTGTATCACATTGCAGTGTGCATCATACTGCGGTGTACATCACATTGCGGTGTGCATCACATTGCAAGATGCATCACACCGTGGTGTGCATCACATTGCAGTGTATATCACACTGCAGTGTGCATCACACTGCGGTGTGCATCACATTGTAGTGTGCATCACACTGCGGTGTGCATCACATTGTAATGTGCATCACACTGCAGTGTGCATCACATTGCGGTGTGCATCACATTGCAGTGTGCATGCAGTTATGGCCTATAATATTTTTTGTTATTTTCACTGTTAAAATCATACTTTTTTTTATACTTTTAATTATTTTTATTTATTGCCCTTGATGATAGTGGTTTATTTATTTTTATTTTATTTTTTTTATTTTTTGTCTGATCTAACTCGTATGAGGGTCAGCTGAAAAGTTCATAGGCTGACCAAGATACTCTCATGAAATGACCAAATGAGGTTTATTTTTCAACATAGTCCTCTGGAAAAAAAAAAGCAGTTATTAATACGAAGAATTGAAATTAAATTAACCCTTTAACATTTACATTACTCTATATATAGTTCATGTATTTTTGTGATAAAGGCTTTATCTTACATAATTATCTCCCATAATTTCAAATCTATGAGATGTTAATATTATTTATTTTGGGAACAATACCTTAACATTAGTATGAGGAGCTAGTTACAGCCGGTTTGAACAGAAAGAGATGAGAGAATTCTGGCTGGATATGGCTGGTTTAAATGCTAAAGGGTTAATGCATGCAAGATTTCACAGCCCTAGCAATCACTCCTTCATAGTCAGCCTATGGACCTTTCAGCCCACCCTCGTAATTTTTTTTCTGCTTTCATTATACTACTTTGCCAAATACAGACCTGGGAGCTTCTGCTTCCATTTACAGTGTTGCTACATCCATTACTAACAAACATTGACAATCATTTTTTCTTTTCCTTTGTTTGTTCTTTTTCAATTTCTTGAATATTTGATGTCTTATAAATGTTAAGTTACTTGCTGGAGCTTTTGCAATTCAAACTTAAAAGAAGTGGAAACAACATTAGTAAATAGGCAGTAGCTTGGCAGAGATGTTAGAACATCGGATAGAATGCTTTGAGCTATTTGTTCTGGCTCTCTGCTCCCTGAGTTCAAATCCCAACATGGTCAACTTTGACTTTCATCCTTTTGAAGTTGATAAAAAAAAAAAAAGGTACCAGTCCACTACTGGGGTCGATTCTTTCTCTATATCTCTTTCTCACTTCTTCTCACTCACTCTCTCTTCACTGTCTCTCCTTCTCAGGAAGAAATTGGCTCTGTTCAGACCTGGAAAAGGGATGGGCTCCGTCAGGTTTAAAACTCAAGAAATGTCATATCTCACTAAGGCACCCCTCTGACTTCATGTGGAGTTACAAGTCCATTTATATATATATATACACACACACAAAGTCTGCAGTGCTGCGACCAGGGACACCACAAATCAGGGGAGTACTCTATGTATGGGAAGATGCTGGGTGGGTATAGAGGAAGGTAAATACCCAACCACGATGCCAAGCAATTTTGGCTTGTATTCAACAAACCTTTTCAGTACACCCTTGGGAAGGCATGCTGAAACCACTTGGCATCACGGTTGCTATTTTACTTTCTTCTCTCTCTTTATCTATCTATATCTATATATATATATATATAGGAAGGGCATCCAACCTGTATATTGTTAATGCTAAATTATGAGCACAAAATACAAATATTACTGTGACAAGTGGAGATATGCTGTGCTGAAGAGGACCCATCCCACCCTTGCAAGCAGGGAAAAGCGGACGTAAAATGATGATATATATATATATACAAGTGGAAGCTTAGTAAAATCGAAGCTTTGGCTGTGGCCAAGCAAAGTCGACCTACAATAAGGAATGAGTAGCGAAGCACTCAATAAGGGTAGGTCCTTAGAGTAATAACATTACGTTTAAATAGCTTGACAAATTGAAAATTGCGGTAGGCAAAACCCAACCATACAATACCAAAACAACGAAAGAACTAATCAGGTAAAAACAGACCTGGACAGATTGGACGATATTCTGCAATACGTCCGATATGTTTCTATGAATCCGAAATCATCAATCCAACTTACGTAACACTTAAGCTTGTGGTATTCCATGATCGAACAGGGGATTCATTTTATCAACATATATATATATATATAGTCCTACCCATGCTAGCGTGGAAGATGGACATTAAACGATGATGATGATATATATATATATATGGAGGCACATGGCATTGGGCTTGCAATCGAAAGGTTGTTAGTTCAATTCTCAGACCGAGTGATGTGTTGTTTCCTTGAGCAAGACACTTTATTTCACATTGCTCCAGTTTACTCAGCTGTAGAAATGAGATGATAGGGACTGGGGTCCATATCATTCCACTGCAAAGTGGTCGTGGAGGTGCCACTGCAAAAAAACACCCCGCCCACACTGTAAATGAGTGTTAGGAAGGGCATCCAGCTGTAGAAATGAAGCCAGAATCAGTTCCCGTCCCACCCTTGCAAGCAGGGAAAAGCGGACGTAAAATGATGATGATGATATATATATACACACACATAGACACACAGGGAGAGAAGGAAGAAGTGACTCATTTGTATCATAATCTTCTTGTTACTCTAAATAGAGATTATATGTCTGATTGTAAGAAATCAACTTAACTGGCATCACACTATTCAGCACTTGTTTTGCATGAATTATTTCATTACCATTTTTTTGTGTATTTATTTATTCTATACATTCTCTCAAAATTATTCAGTTGTATATAATGATGTCTCCAACTCTATGACATTTCTTACACTTCTTCTGTATTCTATTCCATTAAAGCAATGACAAATAAAGAATACTGTTGCAAACCCTGCAAGTTATCATCTATGTAGTTTCATACTGTGATTGAACTAAACATGGCTACATCTTATGTAATCTGTCTTTAGTAAAGACAATCCTTTTTTCTCTCTTTCATTCTTTTCCTCTTTTCTTTTTACCATCGATGTCATTTTTTTTTTTTTTTTCACTTTTAAATTATTTTGTATGCCAGCAGATAAATGAAGTCAAGTAACAATAATGCATTATTTGTGACAAATTACAGGTTTATTGGAGAGGTAAAGTCTATATTTGTGTCAAATATATTTATTGAAGGGGGGGTGGGGACAAAATCTGTATTATTTGTGGCAAATTATAGGTTTATTGTGGACGGAAATATCTGTATTATTTGTGGCAAATAATTGAATTATAGATGTTCCGTTAGATTTTGTTGAGATTAAAAATATGTTGTATCAGTATATGTTTGGCTGGATGCCCTTTCTATCACCAACCACTTTGCAAAGTGTACCAGGTGTATTTATCGTATAGATCAACACTAGGGAGGTTGTCATGTCTTTGACACTAATGAAGGGTCCTCTGAACCCTCGTTTGGCAAGCTTTCTATGGTTCGATGTCTTTCCTATCACCAACCACTTGACAGTGTGTACTGGGTGCATTTATCATGTAGATCACCATCACTAGAGAGGTTGGCTTGTTTTTGACACTAAATATAGGTCCTTTTGTTTTTTCGGCATGATTTCTATAATGGGGGTGCTCTTTCTATCACCAACCCCCTTACACGGTGCCCTTGGTGTATTTCCATGACTACAGCAGTAGCGAGGTTGTCAGTTATTGAGCCCTCTTTGCTCTGTATGCAGTGTAGGGAGAAGGAAGGTAAGAATGATGTAATAGATGTATGGGAAGTGTGGTGGGATTTGACACAATGATGAGCAGGAGAGGAGGGGGGTATGATCTCCGATATATTAAAGGAGGGTGAGTAGTCATAGAGGTGGGGGAATCTAGTGATGGTGAGAATATCTAGCAGATGTAATAGATGTCTGGGAAGTGTGGTGGGATTTGACACAATGATGAGCAGGAGAGGAGGGGTGACCTCTGATATCACTGAGTGGGGCGGTATTTACAGATGTGTCAGCATTTTAGAGGCGGAGGGAATGTAGTGATGGTGAGAACATCTAAAGGATGTTTATGATGATAATGGAAGATAACGTATAACTTTTACCATGTTGCTTTTCTCTTTTACAATAACTGAACTGTGATTAAGGCATTGACATCAAAGAAGTCAGTTAATAAATCTTTCTTTGTTGACTTGTAGGTTTATTTTCAAAGGTAAATTGAAAGTTTAATGCTAGAAAATATGAGACAAAATAAAATAAATGAAGAATTTTTTGTAGATTTCTTTTTGTGATTTTGTCCTGCCAATGTTAAATATATATTTTTTTATGTCAATGTTAACATTTCCTCACATACAAAAATTTTCAATTTAAATCGTGAGACGCCCATGTTTCTCTTGCCTCTCAAGTCAATAAAATAAGTATAAATGGATGGGAATTATGAGATATGTATGTAGTGTTAATACTATGAGTCTCATTTTCATTGTGTGCCTTGTTCCAACTATAGCCATATATCCCAGAGTTCTGCCACCATTGCAACTTCTTACGTGACTGAGGTTGCTAATGTGTAGCTGGCACTCTTTTTTGTGGTGGATGCATTTCTTAATGAGATGCTGCCTAATTACGACCTGTTTTTTTTTTATAGAAGTCCTCTTTTTCATTCAAGTTCTAAAGTTTCTTCTTTCTTCCTTTAAATCCCCATTGGAGATTCCATTTCCAAATAGATTGGTTGCCAGCAATTTTGTTCAAACATTTCACATCCACATAAGCCCTTTTATGTCCCACTTGCACAATCAACATTTAATAAGATATTATTGAAATTCTGTGTTGTATTATTTATACAACATATTCTCATTAAATATTCACTATTAATCAAGTTAATGTATATTATACTCCAACAGGTTAAACTGGCAGCTGCTTTTTGTTATTCTTTGATACCAGATGTTCATAAGCTATTATATATCATTTGATTATGCTTTGATTCTTGGCTACAATCTTAAACAGACATGTATTCTCTTTCTGTCTCCCTTTTATAATAAACACAGCTGGCCTAGTCAATTGAATTGAGCTACCAACCAGGCTGTCAACACTTTGTATTCTATCACTAGCATTGAGCTGTATCTATGGCCAAATCATTTAATCCTTACCTACTCAGCTGTAAGTATAAACCATTAATAGATGCAGCTCATTGCAGTAAAGAGCAGTAGTAGTTCATTTATTTGGAATGTTCAGTTCAACAACTGAAGAAAAAAAAATCAGTGAGAAGCTACTCGATTAATTAACTTCAGACCAGATGATCTAATCAGCTGTATCAGCTTTACTCATAGAACTGAGCTCTAGTTATGAGCATGCACATTAAATTGACCTTAGAACTGATCTCTGGTTATCAGCATTCACATCAGATTGACCTTAGACTTGAGCTCTGGTTATGAGTATTCACATCAAATTGACCTTAGAACTGATCTCTGGTTATCAGCATTCACATCAGATTGTCCTTAGAATTGAGCTCTGGTTATGAGTATTCACATCAAATTGACCTTAGAACTGATCTCTGGTTATCAGCATTCACATCAGATTGTCCTTAGAATTGAGCTCTGGTTATGAGCGTTCACATCAAATTGACCTTAGAACTGAGCTCTGGTTATCAGCATGCATATTAAATTGACCTTAGAACTGATCTCTGGTTATCATCATCATTGTTTAATGTATATCTTCCACGCTAGCATGTAGCTAATTACTGCTGCTGTTATTTAGTCTTTATTAAGCAGACGTATATACAAAAGCATTCCATCTGTGACCATCCTATTTTTCATATCAGGGACTTCATTCTGCCATGTATATCCGTTATTTAACCCTTTCGTCACCATATTTCTAATAAAATACATTGTATACTGTCTATGATTTTCAAATCATTTTGTATGAGCATTCACATCAAATTGACCTTAGAACTGAGCTCTGGTTATCAGCATTCACATCAAATTGACCTTAGAACTGAGCTCTGGTTATGAGCAAATTCCCTTTGTATGGGCATTCACACCAAATTGACAAATTATTTTTAACTTCAAGGAGTTCCATAATGGTTTTAATAACTAACTCTTTTATGTCGACTTTACAACAATTTAGTTGATCTCAATACTAAACACAATCTGTATAGTATGCTCTACCGATTTTGGATATAAATTTTTTTAAACGAAATTCCCTACACTATATATATATATATATATCCGTATGTAGTTGACGACTGAGAGTAAAGAGTACTCAATACCAAAGTAGAGTTTAAATGTTCATTTTATTAAGGCTAAATAGTGAATCGTGTTACTCTGGAATTTGACCTGATATATACCAATTTCACTAACATATCTCTGTAGACAATTATTTATAATATAGACTTGAAGAGAGTCAGCTGTTGTTGTTTAGCCTTTATCAACCAGACGTATATACAAAAGCATTCCAGCTGTGACCATCCTATTTTTCATATCAGGAATTTCATTCTGCCATGTATATCCATTATTTAACCCTTTCATCACCATATTTCTAATAAAATATATTGTATACTGTCTATGATTTTCAAATCATTTTGAAAAAAATCAATGATTTAGTAATATAATTAACTTCCACATTAATAGGCTTCTGTTTGGAACATAACTTAATGCAAGTTTCTTACATAAAATTATGATGGAGTGGTTTTAAATATAATCACTTTAAAATAAACAACTTTGTATAACATAACGTATCAAGCCAGTTAAAGTGGGTAGGATTTGATTTGTGAAACTAGTAGATTCTGGCCAATTGGTTAATAATTCGTATCCTGTCTATATATTATGTACCACAAGATCATAGTTCTTTGTTCTGTAACTGCTGAGTACCATTCCCTGCTGTAAACAATTGTTTCTACTTTAGGCACAAGGCCAGCAATTACACAGTGCATTACTGGTACTTTATTTTATCGACCCCGTAAGGATGAAAGGCAAAGTCAACCTCGGCGGGATTTGAACTCAGATCGTAAAAGGACGTAACTATGCTGGAAAGCATGGTGTCCGACCCTCTACCAATACTTGTTTCTACGTTAGGCACAAGGCCAGCAATTACCCAGTGCATTACTGGTACTTTATTTTATCGACCCCGTAAGGATGAAAGGCAAAGTTAACCTCGGTGGGATTTGAACTTAGACCGTAAAAGGACGTAACTATGCTGGAAAGCATGGCGTCCGACCCTCCACCGATACTGCCAATCCAATGGCCGCTTTGTATTCGCTGTTGTAAACAATGATAGGCAGCGAATTGGCTGAGTTGTTAGAACGTTGAATAGAATGCTTTGCAGTATTTATTTTGGCTTTCTGCTCTCTCAGTTCAAATCCCATCGAGGTTAACTTTGCCTTTCATCCATTCGAGGTCGATAAAAAAAAGTACCAGTCTAGTAGCATGATTTTTCCTCTATATCCCTTTCTCACTCTCTCTATTCTTCACGGGAAGAAACATGCCGACTACTCAAGCTTGGAGAGGGGATGGACTCCGCCAGGTTTTAAAATGTCCTAAGAAATGCCGTATGTCAAAACGACTCCCCCAGAGTCCATACCGTACCAACATTCAGGCATTAATAAATGTAGTATCTTACGGTGTTCAGCTCAAATACTCTTCTTGACTAGAGTAGATAAGGGAGGCCACTCCATGTTTTAAAGATTATTTTCCACCACCTGATTTCAACGTTTCAAATCTCATATAGATATTTAGATAGAGAAAAGAGTCAAGTAATTGACTTCTATTTTCAAACTTAAAAGACTGTTTTTATACAAATTTTCTATACTAGCATATATTTTTTTTAATGAATTATTTTTACAACCCCCTCCAAAAAATAGGAGTGGAATCAATCCGAGTTAAACAGAGTTATGTACCTTGTCAAATGGCAATCTTGTGTAAATATGAGGTTTGAACTTATGAATATCTAAAACTTCTCAGCAGCTGTAACGAAATTACGTAAAAAGACTAGATGTTCTAGGGGCATATCTAAGCCTATTTCATTGTCTTAAATGTATTTCAAAAGAACTGGATAGAGACACTTAAGTGCATTTTGTAAAACATGGCATTTATGAATTAGAAAATGTTGTTATCAACACCAGAAATTATCTTCATAGATGGTTTGAAGGATAGGTTTAATGTTCATTATGTTAGGGTCTCTTGAACCAGTAGATGGAAATGAATGGATAGATTAAAGAATTATGGGTGCAGGTTTGTGGTTGGTTTAACAGTAAGATGGATGGTGCCTGAGGTTGAGTTTAGGCATTTAGTTTAAATTTGGTTTAGGTGTGTGTTGGGCTTTCATTTTCTGAATGTTTTCTTTATGGGTTAAAATCTGGCTTTGGTTCAAAATTGAATGAGTTTTGTTGACAGATGGTCTTATTTACATATTTAACCCTTTAGCATTTAAACCCCTTGGTAATACAATACTCCCAAAAGGTGAGTTATGTTACTAAATTCTAGATTATTTTCAACATTAATTGAAATATATAAGCTGTCTAATTGGAAATCATCATCATCATCACTGTTTAACATCCATTTATCCACGTTAGCATGGGTTAGACGAGTTTTCCCATTGTGTGACAAGTCAGATCAGATGACTAGGAATAGTTCATACAGAACTGATTTTGGCTTGGTTTGTATGGTGGATGCTCTTCCTAACGCCAATCACATTTACAGTGTGGACTGGGGGCGTTTTATCATGACACCCACACGACCACTTTACAGTGTTGACTGGGCGCTTTTTGTTGTGACACCTACATAACAACTTTACAGTATGGACTGGGTGCTTTTTGTTGTGATGCCAACATGACCACTTTACAGTGTGGATTGGGTGTTTTTTTTATCATAACACCTACATGACCACTCTACAGTATGGACTGGGTGCTTATTGTGAGACCTACATGACCACTTCACAGTGTGGGCTGGGTGCTTTTTATCGTGACAGTATATGGCAACAAAAGAGTTAAAAAGTGTTTTGTTAGCTTGTTATGCTAAATTTGAATATTCTGAAAGGCCAGACTTCTTATAGTTAGTTGACAGGTAGTTGACAGAGTTGTAACGACTTCAAAACTTTGATAAGCCCAGGCATAATGCTACAACCATGTCAAATTAGCAATTGAAAAAAGAAATTAATCAAAAATGAAGAAACCAACTTTTATAAGAAAAACAAAAATGTTAGAAAGAAGAGAAGAGAACTCTAGAGGTAGAAGGCTCCAAGATTGATTTATTCATTGAATCAATTCACCAGATTACAAACAGTACAAAGCACTAAAAGACATGGTTTATTTTACCATTAATGTTTATATATCAAAAGAAACAAAGCGAGATGAAATTATTAATTGCCTCAGAAAAAAAGTTATCTTCAGAAGTAGAAATATAGAGTTATACATACAAAATAATATTTATTTTTTTTTGGTGTGTGTGTGTTTTTAATTAATCAATTAATTAACATTCTTTTGCTTGGTTGTGGTTGTTGTTGTTGTTGTTGTTGTTGTTATTGTTACTATTATTATTCATCAAAAGTGTGGGGAAAGCTCCGAGGGCACACATGGAGAAAGTCCACAAAAAAGGTCAAGGTTACCATGGCTTTTTGTGCACTTTTTCCATGAGTGACCCCCGGAGATTCCTCCCCCCACCCCCACCCCATTTGGGGGGAATTTGTTACGTTTTAGTTTTAAATATTTATTCTTTAGAACTTCTTTATAAACCTTTCTCTCACCCTCCCCCCCCCAAACCCACACTGTACCGTCCTTATTGTCCTCTTAATGTAAGCCCTGTGTGGCTAATAAAGATTCCATTATTATTATTATTAGTGTTATTATTATTATTATTAGTGTTATTATTATTATTATTTTACTTGATGTCTCAGTCATTGATGTTATTTGACTGGAATAATTTCCCTAATGAATATCAAGCTGCTACCCGCAGCCCCAGGGTGTATCGAAGGGTCCTTACCTATTATTAATATTATTGTTAGTGTCATTATTGTTATCGAATTTCTCTTCGCTGAACAGTTTTCCCTAGAACCTAGCAACATGTAGAACCTAGCAACATGTAGAGCCTAGCAACATGTAGAACCTAGCAACATGTAGAAACTAGCAACATGTAGAACCTAGCTACATGTAGAAACTAGCAACATGTAGAACCTAGCTACATGTAGAACCTAGCAACATGTAGAAACTAGCAACATGTAGAACCTAGCTACATGTAGAAACTAGCAACATGTAGAACCTAGCTACATGTAGAACCTAGCAACATGTAGAACCTAGCTACATCTAGAACCTAGCAACATGTAGAAACTAGCAACATGTAGAGACTAGCAACATGTAGAAACTAGCTACATGTAGAACCTAGCTACATGTAGAACCTAGCGACATGTAGAAACTAGCAACATGTAGAGCCTAACTACATGTAGAAACTAGCAACATGTAGAACCTAGCTACATGTAGAACCTAGCAACATGTAGAACCTAGCTACATGTAGAACCTAGCAACATGTAGAGACTAGCAACATGTAGAAACTAGCAACATGTAGAGCCTAACTACATGTAGAAACTAGCAACATGTAGAACCTAGCTACATGTAGAACCTAGCAACATGTAGAACCTAGCTACATGTAGAACCTAGCAACATGTAGAGACTAGCAACATGTAGAACCTAGCAACATGTAGAACCTAGCTACATGTAGAACCTAGCTACATGTAGAACCTAGCTACATGTAGAGCCTAGCAACATGTAGAAACTAGCAACATGTAGAACCTAGCAACATGTATAAACTAACTACATGTAGAGACTAGCTACATGTAGAACCTAGCAACATGTAGAAACTAGCAAAATGGAGAAACTAACAACATGTAGAACCTAGCAACATGTAGAAACTAGCAACGTGTAGAACCTAGCAACATGTAGAAACTAACTACATGTAGAAACTAGCTACATGTAGAACCTAGCAACATGTAGAACCTAGCAACATGTAGAACCTAGCTACATGTAGAACCTAGCGACATGTAGAAACTAGCAACATGTAGAACCTAGCAACATGTAGAAACTAGCTACATGTAGAGACTAGCAACATGTAGAACCTAGCAACATGTAGAACCTAGCAACATGTAGAACCTAGCTACATGTAGAACCTAGTTACATGTAGAACCTAGCAACATGTAGAGACTAGCAACATGTAGAAACTAGCAACATGTAGAAACTAGCAACATGTAGAGACTAGCAACATGTAGAAACTAGCAACATGTAGAAACTAGCAACATGTAGAACCTAGCAACATGTAGAAACTAGAAACATGTAGAAACTAACTACACGTAGAACCTAGCAACATGTAGAACCTAGCTACATGTAGAGCCTAGCTACATGTAGAAACTCTAGCTACGTGTAGAACCTAGCAACATGTAGAACCTAGCTACATGTAGAACCTAGTTACATGTAGAACCTAGCTACATGTAGAACCTAGCTACATGTAGAACCTAGCAACATGTAGAACCTAGCTACATGTAGAAACTAGCAACATGTAGAAACTAACTACATGTAGAACCTAGCTACATGTAGAAACTCTAGCTACATGTAGAAACTGTAGCTACATGTAGAACCTAGCAACATGTAGAACCTAGCTACATGTAGAAAGTCTAGCTACATGTAGAAACTCTAGCTACATGTAGAAACTCTAGCTAAGCCAAATACAATTTTTACAAATGTTGTGGGTTTTAAAAAAAGTTTCCATTTATGTCGATTATGGAAAATAATAATAATAGTTGTATCTACTTTTGGCACAAGGCCAGCAATTACCCCAGTGCATTACTGGTACTTTATTTTATCGACCACTCAAGGATGAAAGACAAAGTTAAACTTGGCGGGATTTGGACTCAGACCGTAAAGGGCCGTAACTCTATGCTGCAAAGCATGGTGCCCGACCCTCTACCGATACTGCCAATCCACTGCCCTAAATAATAATAATGGTTTCTTATATAGGCACAAGGCCAGTAATTTGGGGGGGAGGGGAAAGTCGATTAAATCGACTCCAGTGCGTGACTGGTACTTTATTTTATCGACCCCGTAAGGATGAAAGGCAAAGTTAACCTTGGCGGGATTTGAACTCAGAATAATAATGGTTTCTGATTTAGGGACAAGGCCAACAATTTGAAAGGAAGAGGAAAATCGATTAAATCGACCCCAGTACATTACTGGTACTTTATTTCATCGACCCCGTAAGGATGAAAGGCAAAGCTAACCTTAGCAGGATGTGAACAGTAATAATAACAATAATTTGAAACGTTGGCTCAAGGCCACAGACTTGAAACATTGGCTCAAGGCCACGCATTTGAAACATTGGCTCAAGGCCACAGACTTGAAACATTGGCTCAAGGCCACAGACTTGAAACATTGGCTCAAGGCCACCCATTTGAAACATTGGCTCAAGGTCACAGACTTGAAACATTGGCTTAAGGCCACGCATTTGAAACATTGGCTCAAGGCCACAGACTTGAAACATTGGCTCAAGGCCACACACTTGAAACATTGGCTCAAGGCCACAGACTTGAAACATTGGCTCAAGGCCACACACTTGAAACATTGGCTCAAGGCCACGCATTTGAAACATTGGCTCAAGGCCACAGACTTGAAACATTGGCTCAAGGCCACACACTTGAAACATTGGCTCAAGGCCACACACTTGAAACATTGGCTCAAGGCCACACACTTGAAACATTGGCTCAAGGCCACAGACTTGAAACATTGGCTCAAGGCCACAGACTTGAAACATTGGCTCAACGCCACACATTTGCAGAAGAAAGGCAAATTTGATTGAATCAACTTCCAGTATATATTTCATTGACTTTAGAATAATGAAAGGTAAGTTAACTTAAGAGGGATTCAAACTGAAAATGTAAAAAGCTGTAATTGAATGTTGTTTGGAAGTTTGTTTAGTCATATTCCTGCTGCTTCTGTCACTCCATTGTCTTAGTGATAGTTATGATGTCTAACATTGTCAGAGAGCCATATATACATACATGCACACACACACATATATTATAAAGAGTCAGGACCCCAACAGCTGAGCTCTTGCCATTTCAACAGCTAAGTCTGACGAGCTTTTAATTCCAGAATCAGGCCAGATTGATACAAATCGTACCTTGAGCTGATCAATAGTGAAACACACGTCACCATTCAATAAACGTAATGAAGACTTAACAAATTGTCCTTTTATGCTGGGCACACAAGCAGTAGGACGTGTGTTTTTTCCTGCCAGCGACATATCAAACATGTCGGATATCATCTGAGGATATCGTTCTCATAACAACAACAAATGCATGAAGGACTTCTCGATTGCATGGAGAACCGTGGAAATAATTATAATGATTAAACAATCTATGTAACCTCAGCATCTTATTTTGCACCTCTCCAAGACAATGTCACTGGACCGAGACCTATGGCGGTACTCAGTAATAGAGAAGACCCGCCTTACCTAAATACAAAGTAAAACCTACTACAGTCAGTAGGCATCTCTAACAAAATACACCCCCGTCCCACCACCCTCACCCCATCCACACCGCCCCTTTCAATGTAAAGTTATGTTGGTGCCACAACATCCAGGCCGAAACAAATGAGATTGTGTAGGTGTCACGACAAAAAAAACACACTCCACGCTGTAATGTGGCCATGTAGGCAACACGGTAAAAACCTCCCAGCCCCACACTGTAAATGTGGTTGGTGTTAGGAAGGGCATCCAGCTGTAGAAAACCCGCCAGACAGTCCACGCTGTAATGTGGCCGTGTAGGCAACACGGTAAAAACCTCCCAGCCCCACACTGTAAATGTGGTTGGTGTTAGGAAGGGCATCCAACTGTAGAAAACCCGCCAGACAGTCCACGCTGTAATGTGGCCGTGTAGGCAACACGGTAAAAACCTCCCAGCCCCACACTGTAAATGTGGTTGGTGTTAGGAAGGGCATCCAGCTGTAGAAAACCCGCCAGACAGTCCACGCTGTAATGTGGCCGTGTAGGCAACACGGTAAAAACCTCCCAGCCCCACACTGTAAATGTGGTTGGTGTTAGGAAGGGCATCCAGCTGTAGAAAACCCGCCAGACAGTCCACGCTGTAATGTGGCCGTGTAGGCAACACGGTAAAAACCTCCCAGCCCCACACTGTAAATGTGGTTGGTGTTAGGAAGGGCATCCAGCTGTAGAAAACCCGCCAGACAGTCCACGCTGTAATGTGGCCGTGTAGGCAGCACGGTAAAAACCTCCCAGCCCCACACTGTAAATGTGGTTGGTGTTAGGAAGGGCATCCAGCTGTAGAAAACCCACCAGACAGTCCACGCTGTAATGTGGCCGTGTAGGCAACACGGTAAAAACCTCCCAGCCCCACACTGTAAATGTGGTTGGTGTTAGGAAGGGCATCCAGCTGTAGAAAACCCGCCAGACAATCCACGCTGTAATGTGGCCGTGTAGGCAACACGGTAAAAACCTCCCAGCCCCACACTGTAAATGTGGTTGGTGTTAGGAAGGGCATCCAGCTGTAGAAAACCCGCCAGACAGTCCACGCTGTAATGTGGCCGTGTAGGCAACACGGTAAAAACCTCCCAGCCCCACACTGTAAATGTGGTTGGTGTTAGGAAGGGCATCCAGCTGTAGAAAACCCGCCAGACAGTCCACGCTGTAATGTGGCCGTGTAGGCAACACGGTAAAAACCTCCCAGCCCCACACTGTAAATGTGGTTGGTGTTAGGAAGGGCATCCAGCTGTAGAAAACCCGCCAGACAGTCCACGCTGTAATGTGGCCGTGTAGGCAACACGGTAAAAACCTCCCAGCCCCACACTGTAAATATGGTTGGTGTTAGAAAGGGCATCCAGCTGTAGAAAACACGCCAGACAGTCCACGCTGTAATGTGGCCGTGTAGGCAACACGGTAAAAACCTCCCAGCCCCACACTGTAAATGTGGTTGGTGTTAGGAAGGGCATCCAGCTGTAGAAAACCCGCCAGACAGTCCACGCTGTAATGTGGCCGTGTAGGCAACACGGTAAAAACCTCCCAGCCCCACACTGTAAATGTGGTTGGTGTTAGGAAGGGCATCCAGCTGTAGAAAACCCGCCAGACAGTCCACGCTGTAATGTGGCCGTGTAGGCAGCACGGTAAAAACCTCCCAGCCCCACACTGTAAATGTGGTTGGTGTTAGGAAGGGCATCCAGCTGTAGAAAACCCACCAGACAGTCCACGCTGTAATGTGGCCGTGTAGGCAACACGGTAAAAACCTCCCAGCCCCACACTGTAAATGTGGTTGGTGTTAGGAAGGGCATCCAGCTGTAGAAAACCCGCCAGACAATCCACGCTGTAATGTGGCCGTGTAGGCAACACGGTAAAAACCTCCCAGCCCCACACTGTAAATGTGGTTGGTGTTAGGAAGGGCATCCAGCTGTAGAAAACCCGCCAGACAGTCCACGCTGTAATGTGGCCGTGTAGGCAACACGGTAAAAACCTCCCAGCCCCACACTGTAAATGTGGTTGGTGTTAGGAAGGGCATCCAGCTGTAGAAAACCCGCCAGACAGTCCACGCTGTAATGTGGCCGTGTAGGCAACACGGTAAAAACCTCCCAGCCCCACACTGTAAATGTGGTTGGTGTTAGGAAGGGCATCCAGCTGTAGAAAACCCGCCAGACAGTCCACGCTGTAATGTGGCCGTGTAGGCAACACGGTAAAAACCTCCCAGCCCCACACTGTAAATATGGTTGGTGTTAGAAAGGGCATCCAGCTGTAGAAAACACGCCAGACAGTCCACGCTGTAATGTGGCCGTGTAGGCAACACGGTAAAAACCTCCCAGCCCCACACTGTAAATGTGGTTGGTGTTAGGAAGGGCATCCAGCTGTAGAAAACCCACCAGACAGTCCTAGGCGAGCAATGACAACCACTCTTGCCTCAAGTGGGAAAACTCCCGTCCAAACCCATGCAAGCGTGGAACATGGACGTTAAACGATGATGATGATGATGATGATGGCAATGATTGTGATGATGATGATGATGATGATGATGATATGTATTCCATTCATGATTATTAACATTTCTAATTTTATTTATTCATTTCATCTCAATTGTTAACTCAACAAGATATGACTTAGAGTTTTTCGTTCTCTCCCCTTTTCTCTGTCTCCTCTCTCTCTATCTCTATCTTTCTCTCTCTGTTGTTCTGGTCTTTCTCTCTCTCCCTCTCTATCTTTCTCTTTCTCCGTAACCCAACGGCTTATTTTAAAAATAAAAATATCCAATACTAATAATATAATTAAAGCTACAACTCCACTATCCGGGAGCTTCCAACAGCAATGGTTGCATTCTTTAAGGGTATGTCAATATTTATCTATAAAACTGATCTATATTATATTTTATCTGATGAAAGCACACCATAATTTAACTTGGTGTCCTTGAAATATGTATAATGAAATAAATATAGTTTTATAAATATAGTTTCATTTGTTAATATCGTATTTTTACTCCAAATATTTGTTGAGTGCTTTATATCAGTTATAAAAATATTTGCTTGTTGTATCCCAACAATTTAAATAGAACTTTTACATATATATATATATATATGTGTGTGTGTGTGTGTGTGTGAATGGCATGGCTTAGTGGTTAAAGCATTGGGCTTGCAATCGAAAGGTTGTGAATTCAATTCTCAGACTGGGCGATGTGTTGTTTCCTTGAGCAAGAAACTTTATTTCATGTTGCTCCAGTTTACCCAGCTGTAGAAATGAGTACTGGCCTGCCCGCCCAGCCAGTGGGATGGCGTTATCTTATGGCTAAAACACCACGACGATTGGCGCCCGACAGACTGGTCGGTCAAGGTGATATATATATATATGTAATAAGTAAGATGTCTAACATTGTCACATATATATATATATATATACATACATACATACATGTATATATATATGGCAGGCCACATATATATATACATACATACATGTATATATATATAGGGCCACATATATATATACATACATACATGTATATATATATGGCAGGCCACATATATACATACATACATACATGTATATATATATGGCAGGCCACATATATATATACATACATACATGTATATATATAGGGCGGGCCACATATATACATACATACATGTATATATATATAGGGCCACATATATACATACATACATACATGTATATATATATAGGGCCATATATATACATACATACATACATGTATATATATAGGGCGGGCCACATATATACATACATACATACATGTATATATATATAGGGCGGGCCACATATATACATACATACATACATGTATATATATAGGGCGGGCCACATATATATATACATACATACATGTATATATATAGGGCGGGCCACATATATATATATACATACATACATGTATATATATAGGGCGGAGGAGTGAACCATCATCATTGTTTAACATCCATTTTTCTTTTCCATGCTAGCATGGGTTAGTCAAGTTGTGCCATTATGAGACAAATCAGACCAGAAGTCCGTGACTGGCTCATACAGAACTGTTTCTAGCTTGGTTTCTACAACAGGATGCCCTTCCCAACACCAAACAGCTGATTAAATTGACTTCGGCATTCAACAGGTACTTATTATTTTATTAACCCTCAGCCCTCAAAATATGAAAAGTAGAGTTGATCCTACTAAGGATTTCAACTCAGAATGTAAAGAGAAATCCTCTAAGTTTTTAATTTAGGCACAAGGCCAGCAATTCTAGGGGGGGGGGTTAGCAATTGATTATATTGATCTAGTACTTGAGTTATTTTATTGATCCTAGAAAGATGAAAGGTAAAGCATTTTGTCTAGCATTCATTCTAACGATTCTGCCAATATGACACCCTTAATAATGATTTCTACATTTGGCACAAGGCCAGAATTATGGGGGAAGGGAAAGTCGATTATATTGACACCCCAGCGCATTACTGGTGCTTTATTTTATTGGACCCGTAAGGATAAAAGGCAAAGCTAACCTCCGCAGAATTTAAACTCTGAATGTAAAGGGACATAACATGTATGGCACTCTAACGACTCTGCCAATGTGACACCCTAAATAATGGTTTCTACTATAGGCACGATGCCAGCAATTTGGCGGGAGGGGAAAGTCCATTAAATCGATCCCAGTGCATGACTGGTACTTTATTTTATCGACCCTGTAAGGATGAAAGGCCAAGCTAACCTTGACGGGATTTCAACTCAGAACGTAAAGGGACGTAACTAAATACTGCAAAGCATTTTGTCCGATGCTCTACAGATTCTGCCAATCCATCAATAATAATTGTTTCTACTTTTGGCACAAGGCCATCAATTACCCCCAGTACATTACTGGTCCTTTATTTTATCGACCCCGTAAGGATGAAAGGCAAAGTTAACCTCAGCGGGATTTGAACTCAGACTATAAAGGGACGTAACTCTGTGCTGGAAAGCATGGCGTCCGACCCTCTACCAATACTGCCAATCCACCATGATACTGATACTGTTGTCAATATGTACATGTTAATATTGATATAGTCAAAGGTTTTGATGGTAATTGAATAAAAATGATAGTAGCAGTAAGTGCAATGAATTGACCCCATTATATTGCTGGTATTTAATGTGTTTTCTCAGAGGTTTAACAGTCAGGGTGAATCTAAATGAAATTTAAACACAGAAAACACCAAATGACAAACCCGATGCCATTAAAATATCTAGTTTGGTTCCCTGTCATTGGTACTAACTCCTTTGTTTAAATAGAAAATAAGTTTCCTTCATTGGCACAAAGTCTATGAATTTAGTGGAGAGGTTATGGGAAGTTGTGGCATTAATACTTTTGTCAAGAGTATTTTTGACTGACCATACCCCTACAAGGTTCATCTCTCACAATTTCTTTGATAATGATGTTGGGGATGTTGGTGATGTGAAGGTGTGTGGCTTAGCAGTTAGAGCATTGAGCTTTCAATTGTAAGGTTGTGAGTTTGAATCCCAGACCAGGAAATGCATTGTGTTCTTCAGCAAGACACTTTATTTCCCATTGCCCCAGTTCACTCAGCTGTAGAAATGAATTGCGACGTGACTGGTGCCAAGCTGTATCAGCCATTGCCTTTCCCTTGGACATCATATATAGTATATACAGTGTATATATACAACTGTACATAATGTGTGTAGAGGGTATATATTAGTTGTGATGTCACTGGTGCCAAGCTGTATCAGCCATTGCCTTTCCCTTGGACACCATATATAGTATATACAGTGTATATATACAACTGTACATAATGTGTGTAGAGGGTATATATTAGTTGTGATGTCACTGGTGCCAAGCTGTATCAGCCATTGCCTTTCCCTTGGACACCATATATAGTATATACAGTGTATATATACAACTGTACATAATGTGTGTAGAGGGTATATATTAGTTGTGATGTCACTGGTGCCAAGCTGTATCAGCCATTGCCTTTCCCTTGGACACCATATATAGTATATACAGTGTATATATACAACTGTACATAATGTGTGTAGAGGGTATATATTAGTTGTGATGTCATTGGTGCCAAGCTGTATCAGCCATTGCCTTTCCCTTGGACACCATATATAGTATATACAGTGTATATATACAACTGTACATAATGTGTGTAGAGGGTGTATATTAGTTGTGATGTCACTGGTGCCAAGCTGTATCAGCCATTGCCTTTCCCTTGGACACCATATATAGTATATACAGTGTATATATACAACTGTACATAATGTGTGTAGAGGGTGTATATTAGTTGTGATGTCATTGGTGTCAAACCGTATAGGGTATAGGCCATTGTCTTTCTCTTGGACAACATATGTAGTTTAGTGTATATATAGTTTAAATATAGTGTATATAAGGTGTATGTTGTGTATATATAATTGTCTCTACTTTAGGCACAAGGCCAGCAATTACCCAGTGCATTACTGGTACTTTATTTTATCGACCCTGTAAGGATGAAAGGCAAAGTCAACCTCGGCGGGATTTGAACTCAGATTGTAAAGGGACGTAACTATGCTGGAAAGCATGGCGTCCGACCCTCTACTGATACTGCCAATCCACCGCCCTTGTTGTGTATATATAATAAATCTATATTATATATATACATACAATATAGATTTTACCAGTAATACACTGGGATAATTGCTGGCCTTGTGCCAAAAGTAGAAATAATTATATATGTCACTGATACCAAGCTGTATCAGCCATAGCCTTTCCCTTGGACAACATCGGTGGTGTGGAGAGGGGAGACTGGTATGCATGGGTGACTGCTGGTCCTCAGAGAGGAACTTTCTAGGTGCAAGCCCCATGGTTGTACATGACTGAAGGTGGTCTTTGATATGATGTCAAGGATGCATTAATCCACTGTTGGTTCCGATGATGATAATTCAGTTGTTCAACCAACTAAACATGTGACTCAGGAATTAGAATGTAAGTGGTTGAGTCATCATCATCACCGTTTTACGTCCGTTCTTCCACGCTAGCATGGGTTAGACGGGTTGTCCTGTTGTGGGCAGTGTCTGGTCGGCTGACCATGCCTTGCTCATACAGGAACTGATCTGGCTTGATTTCTACAGCTGGATGCCCTTCCTAACACCAACCTCATTTACAGTGAGTGCTGGGTGCTTTTTTGCCGTGGCATCTACACGTCCACTTTACAGTGTGGGCTGGGTGTTTTTTTGCCGTGGCACCTCCACGACCACCTTGCGGTGGGGGGTGTGGGGGCATATTGTTTATATGCTTCAGCTTGTACCCATGGGAGGTCGGGTACTCTGTATTACTGCATGACGCCAGAGGTCACGGTCGTGTGTCATTGTCTTTGAGAGGTGTAATTGGGTAAGGTCGGCTTTTATCACCTCATCCCAGGTCATCTTGGGTCTCCCCACTCCGCGGTTTCCATCAACTTCTAGGGCTCTGCACCTTTTTATGCAGCTGTCATCCTTCATACGCATCACATGTCCATACCAGTATTCCACAGAAATGTGTATTCTTAACATAATTCCTAAATTGAATCAGTGTGACAATATGTAATAAGACTGGCAAAATCCATCCAACAGGCTTCCACACAGTTTCCATCTACCAAACACCCTAACCATTACATACAATACAAAATAGACAAATAAAGTCAACCTCTGCAGGATTTGAACTTAGAATGTAAAGAGACAGACTAAAGAGTGAAAAAGAACCTTTTCTTTGTCAACTACAAATTCTGCCATCGACTGATCTCTTCATAGTGATATCTATACACACACACACGCAATCTCTATACACATATAATATATATATATATAAAATAAATATATATATAATATATAATATATAATATAAATATATATATATAATATAAATATATATATATAATAAAAATATAAATATAAATATATATATAGAGAGAGAGAGGGAAAGGGGGGAGAAGAAAGAGAGAGAGGGAGAGAGAGAGAGAGATAAAAAAATGTTGATTTAATTAGTCATATCATCAGCACTAATTACTGTAGCTAGTATAGATAACATCTGGAGTGTGGTAGTTGCATCAGTTGCAGTCAGTTGTTATTTAGCTGCAGAACGATAATTAACATATTACACTTATGGAGGAAAGGAAACAAAAAAAAAATAAAACTGTCTCCTAGTTGTGTTCAAGAATATTTTGGAAAGATTACTTTGAAAATTATGATCTAAGAATCAAAATGGAAATTTTTCAACAGTTTCCATCAAATTCTAACAAAAGCTGAACAATTTTATTGCAGCATTTTTAACTTTTTGCTATCGTCATCATTTAACCCTTTAGCATTGAAACTGGTTGTATCTGGCCAGAATTCTCTCACCTCTTTCTGTTCAAACTGGCCAGAATTCTCTCACCTCTTTCTGTTCAAACTGGCTTTATCTAGCCAGAATTCTCTCACCTCTTTCTGTTCAAACTGGCTTTATCTGGCCAGAATTCTCTCACCTCTTTCTGTTCAAACTGGCTTTATCTGGCCAGCATTCTCTCACCTCTTTCTGTTCAAACTGGCTTTATCTGGCCAGAATTCTCTCACCTCTTTCTGTTCAAACTGGCTTTATCTGGCCAGCATTCTCTCACCTCTTTCTGTTCAAACTGGCTTTATCTGGCCAGAATTCTCTCACCACTTTCTGTTCAAACTGGCTTTATCTGGCCAGAATTCTCTCACCTCTTTCTGTTCAAACTGGCTTTATCTGGCCAGAATTCTCTCACCACTTTCTGTTCAAACTGGCCAGAATTCTCTCACCTCTTTCTGTTCAAACTGGCTTTATCTAGCCAGAATTCTCTCACCTCTCCTCTTTCTGTTCAAACCATCTTTAACCAGCCACTCATACTAATGTTAAGGTATTGTATTCAAAATAGATAATATCAAAATCTCATAGATTCAATATTATGTGAGATAATTCTGTGAGATAAAGTGTTTGCCATGAAAATACAATAGTAAACACAGAGTAATGTAAATGTTAAAGGGTTAATGTCCGCTTTCTAACTTATTCTAGGTATGCTTTTAGAGCACCTTTCTCCACTTCAAATTATGTGTGTGTGTTTGTGTGTGCGTGTGTGTGATTATACATATCTATAGCATATTGCTTTTCTTTAGACCTTCATTCTGTATTTCACATTACCCCTCTCTCACAATCACTCTTTGCTTTGCTGACACAGATTTCTCTATTCATTGCTGATTTCAACACTTCCCTGCTGTTCACACAACCCACTCTCAGCTCACTCTTTGCTGACATACATCATATTTATTGTTTATTTACATCACTTTCTTCTATTTCCATTACTCCTCCTTTTAGCCTCCTATCTCCCCCCAACATCAACCTGTCTATCACTGTCTCTCTTCCATGACTCCTCATTCCACTCTTATTGCAGCTCTGTTTGCTGGTCCATCACATTCATACTCACACTCATACTCATACTCATACTTCTATGCAGCCTCTTGCTCACACTTACTTTGCACAAACAGAGACAACTGGGAATAGAAAGAATTCTTTGCATATATATATATATATACATACATATATATATATATATATATATATATATATATATATATATATATATATACACATATATATATATATATATATATATATATATATATATATATATACATATATATATATACATATATATATATACATATATATATATACATATATATATATACATATATATATATATACATACATATATATATATACATATATATATATACATATATATATATACATATATATATATATACATATATATATATATATATATATATATATATATATATATATATATATATACACATATATATATATATATATATATATATATATATATACATATATATATATATATATATATATATACATATATATATATATATATACATACTGAACTCACTCGATATGCAAATTAGGCTGCTCAGCCGTTAATTTTCATAAGGAAAGTATATACTTTCGAACGTTCAACTATCTGGCAGAAGGGTATACGGTGCTGATGATAGCTAAGAAGCTTGAAACTAGTACATCGTTCCTGTGTCAGTGTTGAACAAAAAGGTGACGTGGTTGCCTTAACACCGTACGGCATAAATCAGGCTGTCCGCTTGTTTACAAACGGACAAAGCGGGCGTTATAATAAACGTCCGCTAAACTGATACGTACATATATATATGTGTACCTGTATGTATATATATATATATATATATATATATGCATGCTACTGTACGTCTGTATACATATATGTATGTACGTATACATACATACTTACATTTAAGTAAGTGCCGTACTAAGAGTGAGAAATGAAATTTTGTTTCATTATATTACAACTTATATATATATACATATATATATACATATATATATATATATATACATATATATATATATATACATATATGTATCATCATCATCATCATCACCGTTTTACGTCCGTTCTTCTACACTAGCCTGAGTTAGACGGGTTGTCCTGTTGTGGGTAGTGTCTGGTCGGCTGACCTTGTCTTGCTCATACGGGAACTGATTCTGGCTTGATTTCTACAGCTGGATGCCCTTCCTAACACCAACCTCATTTACAGTGAGTGCTGGGTGCTTTTTTGCCGTGGCACCTCACGACCACTTTGCAGTGGAATGATAGGGACCCCAGTCCCTATCATCTCATTTCTACAGCTGAGTAAACTGGAGCAATGTGAAATAAAGTGTCTTGCTCAAGGAAACAACACATCACCTGGTCCGAGATTTGAACTCACAACCTTTTGATTGCAAGTCCAATGCTCTAACCACTAAGCTATATATATATATATATACATATAATATATGTATTTATATATATATAATTGTTTCTACTTTTGGCATAAGGCCAACAATTACCCAGTGCATTACTGGTACTTTATTTTATCGACCCCATAAGGATGAAAGGCAAAGTTAACCTCAGCGGGATTTGAACTCAGAATGGCAAGGCCTGTAACTCTATACTGGAAAGCATGGTGTCTGACCCTCTACTGATACTGCCAATCCACTGCCATATATATAATATATATATATATATATATATATATATATATATATATATATATATATATATATATATATATATATATATATATATATATATATATATATATATATATATATATATATATATATATATATATATATATGTATGTATGTTGAGTTAATAAGTTAATAAGGGTTAATATTTAACTAATACTTACTGTTGGGTTAATAAGGGTTAATATTTAACTAATACTCAATATTGAGTTAATTTGAGTTAATCAGGGTTAATATTTAATCAATACTTAACTGACATTCAAGTTATTATATTCTGGTCGAAATTGAAATATATCAATAAGGTAATCAATATATGATTCTAATATTGATTCATGAAGTTGTAGCTGAAAGGATAATAAGTTTGCTTTGCAGTTGTGAGGTTGCAGGTTTGATCCCTGTGTGTTATATCTTGGACAAGTGGCTTTTTTCATAGCCTCGAGTTAGCCTAATTGGGTAGACAGAAACTGTGTGGAAGCCTGTTGGATGGACTGTATATGCAATTTAAAGCACCACCCTTGCCACGTGCTGTGTCATGTCTGTGGGATACTCAGCCACTTACAATGAACTGTATCTGTAATTCAAAGGACCAACCTTGCCACAGACTGTGTCATGCTGAATCTCCCTGAGAATTATGTTATGGGTAGACATGTCTGTGGAATACTCAGCCACTCACGATGAACAAATAGTTCAGTTGATTCAACAAGATACTACTCACCATCAAAACCAATAGAGAGGAGCCATTATAAACCAAAGAAAATATACCTGATTAAATAAAGAAAAGTTTTTTTTAACTAAAATAAATAAAATTATTGTATTTATAAAGTGGGGTGGAGACACGTGACTTAGTGGTTAGATAATTGGATTTGCAATTGTGATGTTTTGTGTTTGATTCCCATACCAAGCGATGCATTATGTCCTTGAGCAAGACACTTTATTTCATGTTACTTTTTCTGCCAGGAGTTGCAACCAGGTGATAATATAAGCAATAGGAAAGACCAATACAAATATTGTTTCATTGGTTCAATTTAATGAGTTCCATCCAACTCAGTAAGTGAGATAGATAGCTTAGGGAACTTGTCGATCGATTTCTAATAAAGTTAAATTTGTGTCCCACTAATTAATTCTTTCCTTAGATAATTAGATGTTCACATATTTTATATTTCTGTTTTATTTTCACCAAATCTATTGTAGCTTTAGCAAGGCTGAGTTTCTGAAATTATCAACCATCTTCATGCCAAATACATGTACCACATTACCAAATCTTCCTCTTCTCCTCTCAGAATTCCTTTTCTTAATTGTTTTGGCAGTCATAACTATATGCTTTCAGATTTTTTTGGCTCTAACTTTACTATGGCAACCAGGCTGTAACATATCAGTGTTCATCATTCATTTCCATTATATATGTCATATCTGACTTTAGATTTCTTTTATACAAATATTTTCATGTTTCCAGTCCAAGTTAAGGTCATAAATCAGTTGAAAATCAAGTCAAACGCATTAATAAATATATATTTAAAAAAAAAAAAAAAAATCAAATCAACAACGCATGTTTATGTTTCATTCCTATTCAAAATATTGCAAGTTTTTCTGCCTGCATAGCTTGCCAACATCTCACTTCTTGGTAACAACTCACATATTCAACCTGACCTTTGAGTACTTTAAGAAAAAAAGTTTGATTTTTGGATCACTAGCTATTGATCCTTTGGGCTTTGAAACTAACTAGTCAAGCAAATAAATCCAATTCAATAACAATTATTAATTTTTTTTTTGTTTTTTTTTACTGAATATCAACAAAATAGAATCAATAATATTGGACAAAAACTGATTCCAAATTTCTCTGATACAAATACAGCAAAAAAGCAATATTTCATCTACTTAAAGCTTACTATAATTCTTCATATGAAAAAAAAAAAAAAAAAAAAAAAATCCTAAAATATTTAATGAATAAAAGAATTTTTTTTTCATGAATATTCCCACATGCATACACATGTAAAGATACGAACATCTACACTTATTCTTGAAAACATATACAATACATAGAGAATTTAACTTCTTACAAATGGTACTGCCAATCTGAAGAGATCAGCTAAAAATGAAGAGGAATTTAAAGACAGATATTGAAAAACGAATCAAAACACACAAAAAAAAAACACATGCAAAAAAAAAAAACATTAAAACCAAAATTTACCCTGTGTCCCAATTCTTTTAAAATTGGAATTTTGGATAAAACAAAAACAACAGAAAAAAAAACCAGTTTTATTTTCTAAGCGGGAAGTGATGTTATTTTTTTTATCGTGAATTTGATTTTTCTTAATATTTGTAAAACAGAGAAATTTAGAATGTAAAGAAAACAAGAAAATACTTAACCATTCATCAATATTATACAATAGAAAACAGTTTCTATTGTTAAAGGTAGATTTTTCCCAATCAGGTGGAAGGAAATTGCAATAAAAACAACAGATCAGTCATAATAACAACAATGACAACAGAAGTAGCAACAAGCCAAACAAAGGAGCCTCAACATAAAAAAATGTCAATCTTTTTCAGTGAACAAAGTACTAAACATGTTATGGCACACTTTCAGCTTTTTAAAAGTGATAATATATGTATAAAATAAAAAACATTTAAAAAATTGTTTTAGATCAGATATTGGCACATGCATTGCACTTTGCTGCTAAGAAATACATATAGACTGGTACAATGTATTAAAAACACTGGAGTTTTTAAAAATATTCTTGCATTTTTCGACTTGCTTCAAAAAAATCACAGCATACATGTGGACCATATATGGCATACAAATGTTTCATAACATGACGGTGAAAAACGTCTGCCCTACATAGTTGATTGATCTACTAGAAAATAGTAGAAATATTTCCCTCAAATAATACCGTTTGTATCCAAGTTTTTAAAATTGATAAACCTTATCCCTTCATATTGTAAGAAGTGACTAAAAGGGGTTGCAACAGAAAGGGCATATGGCTGTAAAACATTGTCTCAAAACATCTTGTCTAAACCACGCCAGTATAAAAACTATGATGGTGATGAATACTTTTTTACTTTTTTATGTTTTCCAGGCTACTGGCTGAAGGAGGCCATGCTGGGGCACTGCCATTGGCCACTATGAGGAAATGAACCCATATTTCTCAGATACCGACTAGGTGCTTTTAACCATTGAACTAAGGGACCAGTGTATCTAAGACTACACTAATTGATTGATTAAAAGGCAAGATGGGCACAGAACAAATACCTTTGATCATCTAAAAACTGTCTTGAGCCTGGAATCTCATCAGGCCAGTGTTTATCCTGGTTTCCATGACGTTAAGAGACTGAGATTACAAGATTTCCTGTTGGACAGGACACTAATCCATCACAAGGTTAAACCCTCAGCTGAGTATATTGGAGCAATGTGAAATGAAGTGTTTTGCTCAAGAACACAACACACAACCCAGTGCAGGGATTGAACCCACAGCATTATGATCGTAAGTCCAACACCTTTACCACTAGGCCATGCACCTCCACATGCCTTTCATCATAGGTCTATTCAATCTATAATCACCTAAGAATATAATAAATTTAATGAGACAAAATGACAGAAAAAGAAAAAGGCAAAGAAATTTTGGGGATGAAATTTTTAGGAGCAAATATTTTAACAATTCCTTAAAATTACACAAATAAATAAGAAAAATAGTTTGAACAAAATATATTTTATCTAAATTGAAGAATAAATATAGCGAGAGTAGGAATACTTTCTTGTATATTTCTGATGAGAGTTATGAGAGAGAGAAAAAGAGACTTATGAAGAGAGGGCAGGAGTGTTATATGTTAATAGAGAACCTAAAACTAAACCAGAAATACTAGTCTTAACCTCTGAAACTCAGATTTATGATAAACTCCTCCTCCTCCTCCTCATTATTGTTGTTTTTATGTCCACTTTTCTATACTGGAATGGGTTTGATAGGACCTTTTGAGGAAGGGTTTTATGGTCAGATGCTTCTCCTGGTGCTTACCTACCCTTTTAGGGATTTCATACGACATGCAGGGATATATATGGTGTAACTATTTTAAAAATTGACAACTAAAGATACTTTTTGTAAGGGCATCAGCAATGTTAACATCAACAATGTTAAGTAAATTAGTTCCAAAATGACAATAAAAAATAAAGTCATGAATTGTTTGCTAAGAAGTTAGCACAGTAATACTAGTTTCTCTCTATGATAGAAGGTTCTAGAAGGTTCTATTGATGTTAAAACAAAGATTAATGTTAAAATAAACAATCAAATTATTTTATTCTTTAATCAATGTAATTAATCAAATTTATAATTTATTTTTGAACAGAAGTAAACAATGATGAAGGTATTAAAAAAGGGGGCATATATATATATGGTATGTATGTATATATATGTATATATATATATATGCAAAAAGTAAATGGAAACAACAAAGCAATGAAGAAATATGTTAGTTTAACATTTGATATAATAGGAAAAAAGTTTTAACGTTTTGGATACTAGTCCTTCATCAGAAGATAGAATGAGAAAGAAAAGAATATATAGAAAGATAGAAAGTGAGAGGAAGAAAAAATTGTGGGGGGGGGGGGGGGGGGGCACATGTGGATTCAGTCAGCCATTTTGGAGAAATGCTGGTCAGTGGGTATCTTAGATATTAGAGAGGTTTTGAAAAGGAAATAATCCTTGTGTATTTTGAGTGGACATGTGTATGTGTTGGTTTGTCTGGATGTTTGTTCAATGGTAACAAAGCTGGCTGCTGTGAGATTCTTAAGGTGATAGTGTAGCAGTGTGGTTGTAGAGGGACAAGAGCCGGGTGGAATCCTAAGGTAGGAAAAGAAGGAACTCTGTACAAGAAGGTCAAATCTAAATGGAGATCTTTCTCCCTTTTGATGACCTCACAGAGTCACTAGATACAGATTAGTGAGTCCATAATATGGCTGGATTAGCCTCATCAAGGGCATTTACTAATATTTCACTTTATTAACAATCAGTAAGATATAATCTATAAATATTAATAAAGTCTTATAACAAGAAAGGGTTCGACTTACTGCCATTATCAATACACCTCACAGTAATACATTGAAAAAGACTACAGAATATTAAAGTTTAATATAAAACATAACATTTAATAGAGAGAAAGGATAAATAGCATTATACAGGGTGAGTCATAAGTAAACGGGCAGTCAATGCATTTTTATTGAAAGGTTCAGAGATAACTTTTTGAATATCCGCTTATTTGTGTGTGATCAGCCATGTTTTGTGCATTTTTTTCTATTCCATGAATGAAGTATTACGAAATGACCACATGCTTGTGAGATGTGATTCCAGCAAAATGGTTCACCTCCTCATTGTATCATTGTTGCGTACAACTGGCTTGATGAACACTTCCTACGTAGTTGGATCTGACACCGTGGTCCTATTAAATATCCCCCTTAATCTCCTGACTTTATATGTCTTGACTTTTTTTCTTTGAGGTCTACTGAAGAATTCGGTCTACACTGAAAAACCGAGAAGTGTTCAGCAGCTTAAAGCAAGGATAGTGAATTCTTGTGCAGAAAACAATGGCAACTTGTGTCAACGTATGTTATTCTGTTCTTGACAGAGCTTCAAGACGTATTGAGGAACAAGGTCAGCTTTTCAAACAATTACTTTAATTATATATTTTTAACTACTTTTGTTTGTTGTATTCATAATTTTGTACAGTATGACCAAAATTTTAATAAATATTATTATATGGAATTATAAATGTTGGACTGTCTGATTCAATCGGTAGGAAGGGGGTTCAAGGACCCAGAACACCAGAAATCTCCACAATAGGTTCAACAGAAAATCTATCAGAAAGTGGCTGATACTTCAACAGCTTGCCGTCTTCAGCTCATGAGGCAACGAAACCTGTATTTATTGCTGAATCTATGCTTCCTCTTAAACTTAACATTCTATGCAAAACTTTTATATTCTATGTTCATATTTACATTTAATATTAATTACAATTAGTCTTCTACAATGTAGCAGTGTGATATATATTTATTGATAATGACTTTATCCCAGTATACCAAACATTTCCAGAAATACGATTCTACTAACATTCCCAGATTATAACTCGCTGATGACATTATAATGAAATACAAGTTACTACCCCTTACAAGGTTAATATAGTCTTATCTCAGACTCACTGAATTTGGTGACCTTCTTTAGTAGTGTTGGTAAAGTAGTTGGTGATTGGTTGGACATCCAACTCTAGAAAACTTGCCAAACAAAGGGTCCAGAGGTCGTTTCAGTTGTATTAAAGACACAACAGTTTCTTTAGTGTTGGTGTCATGATAAAATGCACCCAGTGCACTCACTCTATAGATAGTAAGAATGTATATTCATGAGATGTGGCCACAGGTTTGTCTGAAAGGTCAATGGTTCTGATCAAATACTGACCAAGTCTGTAATGATCTAGCTAACCCTTGTACCCTTACTAGCAAGGGAAATTATGTTAAATGATGATGATGATGATGATGATATAAATATATATATATGATGATGAAATGATGATGATATATATATATATCATATATCTATAAATCATATATACATATATATATATGTATATATATATAATCATTATAATCATAATTTTTACGTGTGTTTTTTTCCTTATTTGTATGTACAGTCTACCCCCTCACTTCCCCCTTCCCTCTTCTTCCAATATTTAATTTTTTTTCTTTCCTCTAGTTCATTATATGAAATATTTATGTCAATAAAATTCCTTTAAAAAACATTAAAATCAAAGTAACTAATTAAATGTCTATTAGGTTTCGAAAAATTATTATTTCTAGAAGTAGGTTAATAATTTTGTTTAATTAATTAAATTAAGAATGTAAAAATCAATGTTAATTGGATAAATAATAAAATTAATTGTTTTCATTTTTATTGTATTATTATCTTCCATAATATTGCACCAATCACTTTTTTAAATAAATAACAATTTCAAAACTATGGAACAGGAAGCACTGAGATTTTCTTCATTAAGCCAACATGGCGTTGGCTTGATGAAAAAAGAAATGTTTGAGAAACACAAACATTGGATTAGATTACAAGACTTATCAAGTAAGTTCAATAAGCAAAAAAGAAAATCTCATTATAAAAAATGTTAATACTAAATACATTTCTTAACTCTTGCATGACCACATTTCTAAAGAAATACACTCTATTTCAATTAATTAATGAAGAATTTTGAGAGATTTACTAAAATTATTAATTATTTCATGACTAAGATAGTAACTTAATGTGAGGTTCTTATATAAAATTATTGGAAGATTTTAATTTAAATTGGAAATCTTTAAAATGTTTGACTTTATTTCATAGAACCAGAGCTGGTTTTGACCAGGTTAGTAACTAAAGGGTTAAATAGAAACCCTTTAAAATTGGTGATTTTATTTCATAGAACCAGCACTGTTTTGTCCGGTTTGGTAACTAAAGGGTTAAATAGAAACCCTTTAAAATTGGTGATTTTATTTCATAGAACCAGCACTGTTTTGTCCGGTTTGGTAACTAAAGGGTTAAATAGAAACCCTTTAAAATTGGTGATTTTATTTCATAGAACCAGCACTGTTTTGTCTGGTTTGGTATCTAAAGAGTTAAAGACAGAAAATATTTTGAAAACTTAGTCTTTTTTTTTTTTTAAATTGACATTCAACAAAAAACAAAACAAAAACAAATCCAACAAGAATGATAATAATTCAAAACTGATGAAAATGTTATTGTATTGAGATTTGACAATTAAATAAAACTATAGGGACTCTTTTGCTCATTCTTATATCCTGGATACTGCACTGAAAGTGGGGGTCACTGTAATTGCAACTGAATGGAAAGAAATTCTAAAATACTATGAATAATTGTTTCTACTATTGGCACAAGGCCAGCAATTACCCAGTACATTACTGGTACTTTATTTTATCGACCCCGTAAGGATGAAAGACAAAGTTAACCTCGGCAGCATTTGAACTCAGAATGGCAAGGGCCGTAACTCTATGCATCAAAGCATGGCGTCCGACCCTCTACCGATACTGCCAATCCACCTGAGTAATGGCTGGAACTGAGAGGTGGAAGGGGAGTGAGTTGGAAGCAGAGGATACATGTTCAGACATCACACATATACACACATACTCAACTCCTTGCATATTAACTTTTATAAATCATCTATTTATATTACTTGGCTGTCAAAATTTTACTGACAAGTTTTCAGCAAGCCCTCAAGCACAGTTCTTTCTAATGTTGAATATAATGTGTTTTTTTTTCTTTTTGACAGACTACAGTAATACGATGACTACAGAAGTAACTTAAACTTAACTTTTTTTCAGCTTGTGATATTCAAAATGCTTGAGGGAAACTGGACTGTTGCTGACAACGAAGTTCCTGTCTTTGCTGGTAGCTCGACTTACCAAAGTTTCAGGTGATGCCTGCAAGAGAGCTTGGTTATCCCTTGTGGCAACATTGTAAGTCTGTTAGCTTATCCCCTAAATTATTAGAGGGAAACACCAGTGCCCCTTGTGGAATATGATTGTGTGTGCATGTATTCTCTTGCTATTTCCCCCCTCTTTTTTAAAAATATAAATTGCGTTTATTTGTATGTTAGATTAAATTTTCAAGAATCAAAAAAAGATTTTGTAAAAAAATTTTTTAGAATATTCTTTTAATCTTGCTATCCCTTTTTTTTTATTAACAAGATATTAAATAAAATCATGAATTAAGAATTATAAAAAACAAATAATATTAAAAAATAATAAACAGAATGTATTTAATAAAATGACTGTGTAGGGTGTGGGTCAGAAAATACAGAAAAAATATTTATAATTTATTGAGAAAAAAACTCCTGAAGAAGGACAAGTGTTGTAAAATTATTTGAAATTTAAAATGTTTTTTTTTTCTTCTTTTTTTAAAAAAAATCTTGAAAACAAATTGAAATAAAATTGCTGAGAAAAATATCCCTGAAAGAAAATTAAAAGATTAGGAAACATATAGCAACCGTTTCTTCATAGAGATTATTAAAAAAGTGGTAGCATTCTTAATGTTTTGGGTGATACTTCACAAAAAAATATGACCACAGAATCAAATTCTTGTAGAGAACAATGAAAAACATAAAATCTTTCAGTTTGAATCCGAGAGAAATTATACCGAAATTTGCTTTACAAAGATTATTATTTATTATTTTTTTTTTCTTTGCATCTTAAAAAACATCAACAACTGTAACAGTAACAACAAAATAATAACAACAACAACAATAATAATAATAATAATAGTAATAATGATAATAATTGTTTCTACTTTTGGCACAAGGCCAGCAATTATCCAGTGCATTACTGGTACTTTATTTTATCGACCCTGTAAGGATGAAAGGCAAAGTTAACCTCGGCGGGATTTGAACTCAGAATGGCAAGGGCCGTAACTCTATGCGTCAAAGCATGGCGTCCGATGCTCTACCGATACTGCCAAGCCACCACCCTAATAATAATAATAAATATTGACACATATGGCTTCTCAAAGCCTGATCCAAACATCAACGAATGAGCTTTATGAAATGGCAACAAACAAGTTAACATGTTGACCCTGTCCTCCTTACACACACACACACATATATATACACAGACACACACACACACACACATATATATATATATGTATATATATTATATTGTATACAGTGAGTGTGTTTTATTATATATTTCTGGCAATAATATAACATGACCGCCCCCAAATATAACTATATATATATACATACACACACGTACATACATACATACATATATACATATATATATACATACATACATATATACATACATATATATATATATATACATACATATATACATACATACATACTTGAAACAAATTTTTAAAAATTGAAATAGTGACTGTATCTCAAAATTTGGTGAATTAAGTAGTGACTTATCTTTATAATAGACGAAAGCAAGGAAAGTAACTGTTCTCTATGGAGAAGAAATGTTTATGCATGTGTGTGGCTGTGTGAATGTAAGTATGCATATATATATATATATATATATATACAAATCATCATCATCATCATCATTTCATTTTACGTCCGCTTTTTCCCTGCTTGCAAGGGTGGGACGGGAACTGATTCTGGCTTGATTTCTACAGCTGGATACCCTTCCTAACACCAACCTCATTTACAGTGAGTGCTGGGTGCTTTTTTGCCGTGGCACCTCCACGACCACTTTGCAGTGGAATGATATGGACCCCAGTCCCTATCATCTCATTTCTACAGCTGAGTAAACTGGAGCAATGTGAAATAAAGTGTCTTGCTCAAGGAAACAACACATCACCCGGTCTGAGAATTGAACTCACAACCTTTCGATTGCAGGGCCAATGCTCTAACCACTAAGCCATGTGCCTCCATGTGCACATATATATATATATATATATATACTGTAGTAAAAGGTTAGGTAGAAATATCCAAGAGTAAGAGCACTCAGTCCATAGGATGAGTTTAGTATAAATAATTACAACAGTAACATAAACAGGTACTCAACTTTCGTTGTGTTCTGGGCCTCAACTCTTTTGCCAGTCATGAGAAAATCCTCATGACAGGCTGAATGAGATGGGGCCCAGAACCGAAGGAAACTTGAGTACTTGTTTATGACACTGTTATAATTATATATATATATATATATATATAAAATATTAAACAAATAATGAATAAAACAATGAAACAGTTCCTTATATTAAACAAAAAAAGTTCATTATTTAACGATCGTTTCTAGGATATATATGTGTTAGAATTGGCATGCATATTCAACAGATCTATGTACAAAATTATACAAAATTATACAAACTATCAAGATTAAATATACATACCAACACATATATATGCCGTCTTCAGAAATAATGTGTGTATGTGTGTTTGGTATGTATATTTAATCTTGATAGTTTGTATAATTTTGTATAATTTTGTACATAGATCTGTTGAATATGCATGCCAATTCTAACACATATATATCCTAGAAACGATCGTTAAATAATGAACTTTTTTTGTTTAATATAAGGAACTGTTTCATTGTTTTATTCATTATTTGTTTAATATTTTATCTTGACTCTGTATACCGTTTATCTTTCACCGAAAGTGATTTTTCATTACATCTCTTCTTTCCATGATATCCGGAATACATTGAGTTCTTCATACGGATTGGACACAACCGTAAACTCTTGGTAGATTTATCTACATATATATATATATATATATAATTCAAATTAATAGATATATATAAATATAAATATAGAGAAACAGCCATGTATCTTATGAGAACAGACAGTATTTTGAGTATATATATATATATATATATTATATATATATTATTTATATAATAGATATATAAAATGTGTATATATAATATATACATATATGATATCTGTATATACACATAATATATTATATATGTATATATATAATATATATAATATATATAATATGTATATAATATATATATATATAATATATATATAATAGATAAATCATATTATAAGGTATATTATAAGGTATCTATTTTTGAAGTTCTGGTTAACTTTATTTAGTTACCTACCTAGCTATGTGTGGTTAAACAATTGTAAAAATTATCTCCTGTGATTATTCATGTTTATTTATGTGTTAATCAATTTCTAGTTATTATAAAATGCTCGGACCTACTTGTTAGAATCTTAGAGCTTATTTTGCGGGTGATATGGCACATGTCTTTCTGGCTAGACACCCATAATTTTGATTTAGATTAAATTCATTTTTATTTATCTTAATTTTGGATATAGATATATATATATAATATATATATAATATGTATATAATATATATATATAATATATATATAACATATATATAATATATATTATTTATCTGTATTATATATATTATCTATATATTATATATATTATTTATACATATATATATTCTCTATATATTATTTATACATATATATATATCTATTTTATATATTATGCATATTATATATATATATATCATGTATTACATATATATATATATACATATATTATATATATAATATATGTATATTATACACACACACACATATATATGTATATATATATATACATATACATGATATATAATATATGATAAATATATATAAAATATATATAGATAAAATATGTAATATATAATATATATCATACAAATAAATAATATATATATGATATATACAATGTATACATAATACATGTATATATATATATATATATATATATGTATATATATATATATATATATTTAGATGTATATTATATATATTAAATATGTATATATATTATATTACAATATATATTAGATATGTATATATACTATATATTACATGTATATGATTATATATATATATATATAATATATTTAATATATGTGATATAATAATATATGTGATATATATATATAGTGATGATAATAATAATGAAGAAAATGAAAATAAAAAGGGGAAAGAAAATTAATTTTCACATACAAGCTAGAAGCAGAGTAGAATGGACAGTGAAATGACCTCTCTTCTCTGAATGAACATGTATGTGAAAATTAAATTTCCTTCCCCTTTTCATTTTCTTCAGTATTATTATTAACACTATTTGTACAAATATGCAACTTAACAATGTTCTGCATATCCGCAAAATAATGCTGAAACCGGTATTGTAAACAAATTAATGTTTTGATAAAACACTGAAAAAAATCTCTTTAACATTTTCTACTGAAAGAACCTTTCTACTATTTGTTTTTATATATATCAACTTGTGTGTTACTTTTCTACATTCGATATATATATATATATATATATATAAAAGAGAGATAAACACAGACGTGTTTAAATCGTAAGGGACCAGGTTCGCTAAGGTGAAAAAAATACTAATTTTCACCCACTGTTGAGCAAGAATTGGTAATATTCTTCACAATTAATTTGCGAAACAGCATAGCCAAACGCTGTATGGGTGATCGGTAGTTACTACAATTCCGGTTTGTATTTATTTTCTTGATTTATTCTTAAATTGAATCTGGCAAACCCTATTGTCCATAGTTAGTATTTTTTTACACGCTAGCAAATCTGGTCGCTTACGATTTGAACACACATATGTATATGTCTGTGTTTATCTCTCTTTTATATTCAATTATGATATACGGGTCGGAAAATTCTCTTTCCTAGAGCTATTTTATTGTAAGAGACTATTTTGAGTTTCTAACTCAATATATACCTTTGATATATATATAAATGTATATATATTTATATATATATAGAGGGTAACAATGAAATATAAACGATGAAATGATGGAGGATGCATGTATTTTAAATTGAGTGCCACTATCTTCAGTGTTTAGCAATTTTTAGACTACTCTATCATAGAAACAATTGTCAGACTGTAAATAAATCTCCTTGTTTATAATGTTAACCATGTTATTCTTCACTTCTTTTTTATTTATATATATATGTATATATATATATATATATATATGCCAGATAGTCCTATATGAGCGAGACACGGTCACCCGACCAACCTTGACTCAAATTGGGACAATGCTAGCGTGGAAAATGGACGTTAAACGAAGATGATGATGATGATGATGATGATATACGCACACACACAAAATACTGTATCCTCATAAGATATAGGGTCATTTCTCTATATTTATATTTACATATATTCTAATAATTGGAATCATATATCATCATCATCATCATCATCATCATTTAACATCCATCTTCAAGCTCGGACATCGGAATATACATATGAATGTTCGTATTATATATTTATATTTACATGGTATACTCTTTTACCTGTTTCAGCCATCCGGCTGAGGCCATGCTGGGGCACCGCCGAAAAACATTTGGAAGGCCTTTTGCCATGAATTTTAAGGTTGTGATGGTCATCATATACCTAGCTTCGGCAAAAGCAGGTGGAAGGAATTGACGATACCACAATTTCTGTCTTGTAAGAAGTTATCAAGACCACATATCTCCCCGACTCTGCTGAATCGAAAGTTAGCTGTATACACACACACACACACACACACATATATATATATAATTACACAAACACTCACACTCATTATATATATATATCTATATATATATATATAATATAAGATCAAAAGATGGTTAAAGGAGTTCCATGTATTTTATTATGCGCATTTCAAAAACAAACATCATCATGCAATAATATTTGTGTTTTCATCAGATAAAACAGGAGAACATGATATGAAGGCTAAAAAACACTTGTGGATAGTGCAGTTTTAAATCAACATATCATATATATATATGAGCTAGATAAGTAGATGGATATATCAGTTACATATATCTATACATATATCTATATATATATATATGTGTATATAGATATTTATATGTATGAATATATATTTATATATACATATATTTATTTATATATTTATTTATACATATATTTGTATATAAACATACATATATATATATATATATATATATATGTATATAGATATTTATATGTATGAATATATATTTATATATACATATATTTATTTATATATTTATTTATACATATATTTATATATAAACATACATATATATACATATATATATATACATACATGAGATAGATAAATAGATTGATGTTTCAGGTACACTCCCCCTTTGGTCTTTGGTCTTTGATAGATGAATAATGAAAAGAATTTTGCCAAATTATTCTGATGGAATACATTTGAATATTCTTAGAATAAGAATCTTTTCCCCCATAAATTGTAAATAATTTTAGTTCTAGAAAAAAGAAAAAGAAATTCGAGAAGGAAATAGAATTTTTTTTTCATCTAGCAAAATATATTTTTTAAAATAATTCTTTTTTTATTTGCCTTTGTATTCTTATTGCTTCTCTGCAATGTTTTATTTGACATGCATAAGAAAGAAAAAAATATATATAATATAATATATATAAATTGTATCAGATTCAACTGCAATTGAGAATTTCATTATTATTATTATTATTATTATTATTATTTGTTTCTTTTGTTTCTTTGCAAGAAGATAAGAAAAAAAAATGAGATAGAGGAAGAGAGAGAGGGGGAGAGAGCGAAGAGGTAAAGAAAGAGAGGGGGAGAGAGAAGAGGTAGAGGAAGAGAGAGATGAATATAGATAGATAGATAGATTTCTTTATTAGCCACAAGGGCGCAACAAGAAAGGGGACAATAGATAGATAGATAGATAGATAAAGAGATAGAGAGCGCACGAGAGGGGGGCGGGGGAAAGAGGTATAGGAAGAGAAAGAAGAAGTAGAGGAAGTGAAAGATGAAGATAGATAGATAGATAGAGTGAGAGAGAGAGAAAGAAAAAGAATGAGAGAGAGAGAAAGAGACAGACAGAAAGAAAGAAAGAAAGAAAGAGAAAGTGAGAGAGAGAAAGATATATTTAGGGTAAAATGCATACATAAATGAAAGGACTTTGTATGAAATATGAAAACAATAACAACAGCAAACTTTTTTGAAAAAATATTCCCCACTGACAACAATAAAGCCAATAACAGCAACGATGCCGGCCAAATTTATTGGTTAATTTGCATATTTAAAAAATACTTCTTTGTCTATCAAAAATTATAGATTTCTTAACAATTTTCAATTCCACTGAACAACTTTAGCATTGTTTTGTTCTTGTTTTTTTTTTTTCGTCTTGTCTGTTTTGTTGCTTTTGTCTTCTTTTTCTTCCTCTTTTTTTACACATATTATTATTATTATTATTATTACTTATTAATTATCAATTATCAATATTATCAATTTTTACTGAATTATCAATATTATCGATTTTTACTGAAGTTTGCTTTTTCTTTTGTTTTCACTCATTTTATTATCAAAATATCATTTTGTCAAAAAAAACACAACAACAAAAAAAACAACAACAAAAAAAAACAAGAAAATAATAACATGTGAACAGGTGAAATGTTGTTTAACCTTTGACTGCTCATCAACTATTTGTTACTAACTAAATCTCAGTTGAAGATATTTTAAATATTTAAATATTTAACTTAACACAACATAGCTCTAACTAATCATGCCAATTGGTAATTATTCTGTTAGGCAAATAAACATTGAGAACATTATGATAAGGTATGAAAAACCATTTCAAGTTATTATAACTATGGAGAAATTCCTACATTATTATTATTATTATTATTATTTCTTCTTTCTTAGTCGGTTGTTTTACCACATTACTAAACCAACAGGACAGGTCATACCTAATGACATAGGAACTCTTGGTTACTTTGCCCTGGGGTTTATGCTCCCATCACCTTTCTCAATTATCATTATTATATATATCTTCTAAGTGAACAGAACTAAGTCTAAATTTTCATTAAAATCAGCAAGTCTGATAAGAAAACCAAAATTTAAAATCGTACTTATATTTTACTTGCAAACTAATACTGTTTATGATAGAAGAAAGCCAATTAGACTAGTTTCACTTGGGAGTCACTCAACTAGTTCATGCTGGATGATTCAAAATGTATCCTTAACTATTGATTAGATCAATACCAAGGTGGGGGTGGGAGGAATGTTTCCTTAAAGCTAGACATTGTTGTGCGAGTGTTTCCAGAGAGATAATACAAATACAAATTCAGCTTCATTAAATTTCATTTGAGCAATCTTGTATCACTCTGTTTAAAGACTGCAGTCTCAAAGTTGATCTCTACATATATTATAGATTATTTCAGCAATCTTATATCACTCTGTTTAAAGACAGCAGTCTCAAAGTTGATCTCTACATATATTATAGATTATTTCAGCAATCTTATATCACTCTGTTTAAAGACTGCAATCTCAAAATTGATCTCTACATATATTATAGATTATTTCAGCAATCTTAAATCACTCTGTTTAAAGACTGCAATCTCAAAGTTGATCTCTACATATATTATAGATTATTTCAGCAATCTTAAATCACTCTGTTTAAAGACTGCAATCTCAAAATTGATCTCTACATATATTATAGATTATTTCAGCAATCTTAAATCACTCTGTTTAAAGACTGCAATCTCAAAATTGATCTCTACATATATTATAGATTATTTCAGCAATCTTAAATCACTCTGTTTAAAGACTGCAATCTCAAAATTGATCTCTACATATATTATAGATTATTTCAGCAATCTTATATCACTCTGTTTAAAGACTGCAATCTCAAAATTGATCTCTACATATATTATAGATTATTTCAACAATCTTAAATCACTCTGTTTAAAGACTGCAATCTCAAAATTGATCTCTACATATATTATAGATTATTTCAGCAATCTTAAATCACTCTGTTTAAAGACTGCAATCTCAAAATTGATCTCTACATATATTATAGATTATTTCAGCAATCTTAAATCACTCTGTTTAAAGACTGCAATCTCAAAGTTGATCTCTACATATATTATAGATTATTTCAGCAATCTTAAATCACTCTGTTTAAAGACTGCAATCTCAAAATTGATCTCTACATATATTATAGATTATTTCAGCAATCTTATATCACTCTGTTTAAAGACTGCAATCTCAAAATTGATCTCTACATATATTATAGATTATTTCAGCAATCTTAAATCACTCTGTTTAAAGACTGCAATCTCAAAGTTGATCTCTACATATATTATAGATTATTTCAGCAATCTTAAATCACTCTGTTTAAAACTGCAATCTCAAAGTTGATCTCTACATATATTATAGATTATTTCAGCAATCTTATATCACTCTGTTTAAAGACTGCAATCTCAAAGTCGATCTCTACATATATTATGGATTATTTCAGCAATCTTATATCACTCTGTTTAAAGACTGCAATCTCAAAATTGATCTCTACATATATTATGGATTATTTCAGCAATCTTATATCACTCTGTTTAAAGATTGCAATCTCAAAATTGATCTCTACATATATTATGGATTATTTAGCAATCTTATATCACTCTGTTTAAAGACTGCAATCCCAAAATTGATCTCTACATATATTATAGATGATCTTTTCCAGCCACACTATTCGTGGTTATGGTAAAACATTTTGTGTTTCTTGAACACCAGTTAGCCTTAATGACAGTTAAATAAACATCTTCAAATATCTTGAAAACTGGAGAATATTTTAAAGTTATTGTTTAGTTTTCTGTTTAGAGTTCTCAGTGATATTTAAAGTGTCAGTATATTGCTAAAATCTTTGAGTTTTATCAAATTATGCCCTCTTTATAATAATAAGTTAATATATATATATGAATATATATATATAGAACATATATATATATATATATAGAACATATATATATATATATATATTCATATATATATATATTCATATATATATATATTCATATATATATATATATTCATATATATATATATATATATTCATATATATATATATATATATATTCATATATATATATATATATATTCATATATATATATATATATTCATATAT
>OZ024752.1:38556324-38568824 GCA_964016885.1 Eledone cirrhosa
TATATGCATGTATGCGTATGTATGTGTATATGTATGCATGCATGTGTGTGTGTTTGTGTATGTGTATATGTATGTATGCATATGTGTGTATATGTATGTATGTATGTGTATATATAGGTATATGTGTATGTATGTGTGTATGTATGTATGCGTATATGTATGTATATGTATATGTATATGTATATGTATGTGTATGTGTATGTGTATGTGTATGTATGCATGTGTGTATGTATGTCTGAATGAATGGTAGAAGCATATGAATAAGTTGAAATAAAAAGAAAATCAGACATTTCTAAACCTACAGAATAATGTCATATCATTCTCTTCACCCCACCCCACCACCAATCACCCCCACCACCCCCAATCACCCCCACCACCAAAAAAATAATAATAAATAAATATAAAATAAAAAATATAAAATAAATAAATAACAGAGAAAGAAAATAAAACATAAAATACATAAACAGATATATAAATATAAAATAAAATAATTGAACTTAGAATTATTATCAGAAAGAAGGATAGAGAGAAAATGTATGTATGTGTGTGTGTCTATGTTTGTATGTATGTGTGTGTGTGTCTATATATGTATGTGTATGTGTCTTTGTATATGTTCAAACACAAACAAAAAATATATATATATACACACATATATATATATATGTATGTATATATATATATGTGTGTGTGTATATATATATATATGTGTGTATATATATATATATGTATATATATATATATATGTATATATATATATATATATGTATATATATATATATATATGTATGTATATATATATATGTATATATATATATATATATGTATGTATATATATATATGTATATATATATGTATGTATATATATATATATGTATATATATATATATATATATATATATATATATATATATATATATATATATATGTATGTAAATATATATATATATATATGTATATATGTATATATATATATATACATGTATGTATATATATATATATATGTGTGTGTGTATGTATATATATATATGTATATATATGTACATATATATATATGGAGGGTGGGATGTAGTGTGTGTGTGTTCAGACATATATATATGTGTATATATATATATTTACATTTGTTTGTGTATGTGTAATTACCGGTAATTTTTAAGGTATGTGTCAATGTGTGTATGAAAGTATAAACATATACACACACATACATACACACACACACACACACTCACACATGCACGTGTGTGTTATAAGCCTATATACACACATACACACACACACATGCATGTGTGGGTTACAAACAACCCACCCACCCCAAAAAAAAAAAAAAAAATTCACAAAAAAAATAGTAAATAAACTATAAGAGTACCAACTGTAAAGAATTGTTAAGGACTCAAATAGTTTGTATTGGTAGCAATATTACTTCATTTAGTCACCTAAGATTGAAAGTAGTGATGAGTTGTCAATAGGTAATTGAATTGACTCTCAACATCAAGGAAACACATTCTTGTTGGGAAAAAGGGAAGGGAAGTTTTGTATAAAAATATTATTTTTTTAGACATTATTTTTGGTTTTGTTTTGTTTTGTTTTGTTTTGTTTTGTTTTATTTTATTTTATTTTTTTTTATACCTTTTAATTAATTATACCAAATTTCTTTACATACGGATTTCAGATTTAGTTTGAAATCAACCTGAAAATACTAAGAGATAGAAAGAATATTGCTTCGTTTCATTTTCAGATATTTCCTAGAGATCTATAAATGTATAATGAAAAAGTTAGATTTTAGTGGGCGAAAGGACATTTTCATGGCAGTGTTGTTTGGAAGATAGATTAAGGTAGTGAAAAAAAAAAAAATGTTTTTTTTTTTTTGTTTTGTTTTTTTTTTGCTTTTTTTTGTTTTTTTAGAGAAATTCCCAATTATAGAATTGGTTTTCTGTTCTTAAATCATGTTGGAAAAAGAAAGAAAAAAAAAAATGAATTTTTTTGTTTTAACAAAATATCTTGAGATTTAATCAGTCAATAAAACTATTCATATAGTGAAGAATTATTTTTTTCTTTCTGTCAGTGTTAACAGTCATATATGTCTGATGATAGAAGTAAGAGTTTCAAATATGTCAAGTTATTTCTACAGTATTTCACTAATGGTAAATAATAAATATTTTGTATGTAAATGATTGTTTTCTCTGAAAAAAAAAAAGAAAAAAAATGTCCCATGTTTCAGAAAATATATTTAGTTTCTTACAGACATGACTAACTATAAGTTCTAATAATTAGTATGGTGGTCAATATATAGTTTTTTGTTTATAATATAGATTGTCAATGTTGTTTTGTTATGCTTTACTATTAAAACTGCACTATACAGTAAGTTAAACATAATATTAATATTAGTTAACAATAACATTAACCCTTTAGCATTTAAAATGGCCGTATCCAACTAGAATTCTATCACCTCTTTCTATTCAAACTAGCTGTAACTGGCTGTAAATGGCCACTCATACTGACATTAACCCTATAGCATTTACATTACTCTATATATACTATTGTATTTTCACGGGAAACACTTTATTTCACATAATTATCTCACATGATATCGAATCTATGAGATTTTGATATTATATATTTTGAGAACAATACCTTAACATGAGTATGAGCAGCTGGTTTATGGCTAGTTTGAACAGAAAGAGATATGGCCGGTTTAAATGCTAAAGGGTTAAGGTAATGTTCTCAAAATAAATGACATCAAAATCTCGTAGATTCCATATTATGTGAGATAATTATGTGAGATAAAGCCTTTACCATGAAAATACAATAGTATATATAGAGTAATATAAATGCTATTATTATTACGGTATTTTCCAGAATACTCATCTTCAGCCATATTATTCCAAGTTGATTACCATTATATTCTCCAAGGTTTAAAAAAAAACCTATTGACTCTGATCATTAACATTTATTTGTTATCATACTTTTGTTGAAGTTTTCATGATTTGTGTTTATTTAGTAAAATCTGGCAAATGATTAGATGTCATCATTATAACCATTTAACGTCCATTTTTCCACATTAGCATGGGTTAGACGAGTTGTCCTGTTGTGAGACAAGCCAATGGGACAACCCGCTTAACCAATGCTAGCGTGGAAATCTTTTACTGAATATTTTAACAATCAGCACAGTTATATGATGTCTTAGTACCATTTTGCAAATCTACAGAGTTACATGAATTCTTGGAATAGTGTTTATATTAGTTTGATAGGGATGGACTAGATATTATTACTAGCAGTAATCATTTTATCATAATATCAATACTAGTTATTTTTGCTGAAGTTAATGGAAAAAAATATGGTAAAGTGTTTTACCTTAGAAACGAAGAATTATTTGAATAAACTTTAGAAATTGAATATATAGCTATATCTACAGCTGGACAGATACAGAGCTAAGAAGTTCAAAAGACAGTTGGTTAAGACAAAAAGATAGTAAATGAACCAATGGTTGTGTTTCTAAACCAGAGACAGACAAATCAAAATGCTGATGAATGCAGAAACATTGTTAGTTTTCAATCAACTACTTGATGGCAAAAACTGTAAAAACATCATGTAAATATGAAAAATATGGCAAAATTGGGGCCTGTGAAATATATATAATGTGAGCCATATTATTTTGGATCAGTGAGGATGTTTAATCAAACTATATGGATATCTGTTGATCTTTACAGTGACATGCAGTTAATACTTTAAAGCAGATCATTATATATTTATCATTATTTAATGATTTAAGGACTGATTAATGAGCTTCTAAATGGGAATTAGTTTTGGTTAACTTGATTTCAAGTATTCATATAATTTGATTTAGTTTAGATTTATCTATTAACTGATATACTTATTAATAGATCTATCAATTAGCTAGTATACCTATTAATAGATTTATCCAATAGCTAGTATACCTATTAATAGTTCTATCTATTAGCTGGTACACCTATTAATAAATTTATCTATTAGCTAGTAGACCTATTAATAGATCTATCTGTTAGCTGGTATGTATATTAATATATCTATCTGTTAGCTGGTAGACCTATTAATAGATCTATCTCAGCTGGTATACCTATTAATAAGAACTCTGAAGAACCTTTGAAAAATTTTGAAATAAGCTCGAAAATGTCTGTAACACTGATCATAAAAATTATAGATTTTTTTTTTCCCCAAGATGCGACTTGAACACCTGTAATATATAATTGAATACAAAATATGTGAGTTATAAAATCTGAAGCTAATATAGAAGTCAGGTGTTTGGTTGGAGATAAAGAGAAATTATCTCAAATCATTTGTAGAGAATCTCAGCACATTACCTAATAAATGCATTTTGTCATAAATATTTCTAGTAACATTTGGACGGATAAATGTGTAAAAAGTTTTGTGAAGATTAGAAAGAAGATTAAGAGAATAATAGACAAATGTATTGAAATATAGAAAATACTTGTTAGATTATCATTAATTCTCATACTTGGTTTTTCACCGTATGAATTGAGAAATTGGTATTAGAAAATTAATTAGCACATACATCAAAGATAGATATGATCAGAGAAGAGAATTATTTTAACATGGCAATAGTGTTAGGCATTTAAAGTTTAAGTCTTTTTATGGCCTTATTTTAGAATAATTGTCTCTGCTTTACTCAAAGAGTTCCCAAAGATAGGATTTAGAGTTTACCAAAAATGGGTTAGTTATTTTGCTTAAACTTATGAAAATTTTACAAATGATTGAAAATACGTTGAAATAATGATGTTTTTTCCAGAGTTACCATCCAGCACCAAAGTGATTTTCAAGAAAAACCAACAACGAGTTATATCACAGGAAAAGATTTCAATGAACAAGTGAACTGCTTTCTTGGACTAAGTCATAAATGAAAGACAAACACTTATGAGCAAAACAAACTAATGATTGGCTAACTGAAAATAATACTATATATTTTTTTTACCATATGTTTGTACCAGATGTTAGACCATGTTTGAATAACACAGTAATGAAACTATTACCACAGATAGATTTTACCAGAATGTTACTTGACAAAACTTAAGACAAAAGATTTGAGTACACCAAGAACATAAATCAAACACATGGAGAATATAGAACTATTCAATATTTTAAGTGCTGTTGATTATACTAAACTTAGGCACTTCTCTGAGATGTAGCAGATCTAATTTGATATAAGTCATCTTACAGAGTAGATATGGTGCAACTTGTCGTAGCACCAATACAACCACTTTACAGAATGGACTGGGTGCTTTTCTTTTCATGGCACCAACATGACCCTTTTATAAGGTTGACTGGATGCTTTTTGTTGTGGTGCTAGCATGACTCTTATACAAGGTGGACTTGGTATATTTTGTCATATAAAAAGACTAAGCAAGCATTAGGCATTTATCAATAACATAGCTAAAACTAGAGCTCAAAGGATAGAGTTGAAACTTCCTCAGTTGTTGGGCTGAATTATAGTATGAACACATTTCTGGAATAGAGCAGCTGCTGAACATACAAACATTCGCAAGCAAATAAAGATAATCTGAATGGTTAGCAAACCTTCCATCACCAATGCACAACAACCTTGAACCCTTTAGCATTTAAACCTGCCATATCCAGCCAGAATTCTCTCACCTCTTTCTATTCGAACCAGCTGTAACTGGCCACTCATGCTGATGTTAAGGTTTTATTCTCAAAATAAATAATATCAAAATCTCATAGATTTGATATTAAGTGAGATAAAGCCTTTACCATGAAAATATAGTATATATCTATATATAGAGTAATGTAAATACTAAAGGGTTAATCTACAAACAAGCTGTGGTCTCTCTATTTATATCTTCTATCATATCTACAGACCCTTAGTCTACCGACAGGCTGTGGTCTCTCTATTTATATCTTCTATCATATCTACAAACCCTTAGTCTACCGACAGGCTGTGGTCTCTCTATTTATATCTTCTATCATATCTACAAAGGTGCCTAGTCCCTTGAATATTTATACGGTTCCAATCTATAATTAATTGTATATATTATTAGTGTTTATATTTTCCTTCTGTAAGAATTATATACTACTTGTAACATTATTTATACAACTGTCAATAAAATGTTCTTTGCCATCTGATATAAAAAAAAAATACTGGAGCTATATATCATATTTGCGATAACTCAACTGATGACACCACCCTACATGCTCCTTCTATATCCTATATACCTACTATACCTCAACTTCTCCACCCAAACTAAGTATAAACAATTTAACTCTCCTCTCTAGAGCTTTCCTCTCTTTAACCCCCCCCCCACACACACACACACACACTCAACCAGTCTGATTTTTTTTTTTTTCTACAGAAGTTCAAGTTAGACATTAACTGTAGCAACTTCATTGGTCTGAGAAGACTTGTAATGTCTTTTTGCATTTAGTCTCTCTCTCTCCCCCCCCTCTCTCTCCCCCTCCCTCCCTCTCTCCCTCCCTCCCTCTCTATCTCTAACTTGCACTATATGTTATTTAAAAAAAAAAAATATATTGACTATTATTAAACATGTGTTTTATTTCTAAATATATTTAGAAAGATTTCTTTGATATAGTCGGAAAGAAACATTTTAATAAAGCTCAAAAGCTCGCACCCGAGAATTTAGCTAATCAAAAACTGTCTTATTAAAACCTGCAGCTTTTTGTTAGAAGGACATGTCAACAGGAATGTTTGGAGAAATATTTAGAGTAAAAAAAAAAACATGGCTGAAGAAGGTAACTGATTAAATTCTTCTATTAACAGTTACAGCAAAATATTTAGTTTGTACAATAATTCTACATTATCTTTGATCTATTCACACTATAATATATACACACACACATCTGCAGTTGAGCTGGTAGTGTATATTTTATGTGTGTGTGGTCTATGTATAATGTGTATGTGTGTGTATGTCATTTATGTATAATGTGTATGTATGTGTATGTATATGTGTGTGTGTGTGTATGTATATGTGATGGTGTGTGATAGTGTGTGATGTGTATGTGATATGTGTGATGTATGTATATATGTATGTGGTGTATATGTGGTGTATATGTATATGTGAATATGTGAAGTATATATATGTGTATAGGTGTGTGATGCATGTATATGTGTATGTGGAGTATATATATGTGTGATGCATGTATATGTATATGTGAAGTATATATATGTGTGTGATGCATGTATATGTATATGTGAAGTATATATATGTGTATATATGTGTGTGATGCATGTATATGTGAAGTATATATATGTGTATATATGTGTATGATGCATGTATATGTATATGTGAAGTATATATATGTGTATATGTGAAGTATATATATATGTGTATGTGAAGTATATATATATATGTGTATATGTGTGTGATGCATGTATATGTATATGTGAAGTATATATATGTGTGTATATGTGTGTGATGCATGTATATGTGTATGTGAAGTATATATATGTGTGTATATGTGTGTGAAGTATATATATGTGTATATGTGAAGTATATATGTGTGTGTATATATGTGTGATGCATGTATATGTGAAGTATATATATGTGCGTGTATATGTGTGTGATGCATGTATATGTATATGTGAAGTATATATATATGTGTGTATATGTGTGTGATGCATGTATATGTGTATGTGAAGTATATATATGTGTGTATATGTGTGTGATGCATGTATATGTGTATGTGAAGTATATATATGTGTGTGTATATGTGTGTGATGCATGTATATGTATATGTGAAGTATATATATATGTGTGTATATGTGTGTGATGCATGTATATGTGTATGTGAAGTATATATATGTGTATATGTGTGTGATGCATGTATATGTGTATGTGAAGTATATATATGTGTGTGTATATGTGTGTGATGCATGTATATGTATATGTGAAGTATATATATATGTGTGTATATGTGTGTGATGCATGTATATGTGTATGTGAAGTATATATATGTGTATATGTGTGTGATGCATGTATATGTGTATGTGAAGTATATATATATGTGTGTGTATATGTGTGTGATGCATGTATATGTATATGTGAAGTATATATATGTGTATATATGTGTGTGATGCATGTATATGTATATGTGTAGTATATATATATGTGTATATATGTGTGATGCATATATATGTATATGTGAAGTATATATATGTGTATATGTGAAGTATATATATATGTGTATATGTATATGTGAAGTATATATATATGTGTATATGTGTGTGATGCATATATATGTATATGTGAAGTATATATATGTGTGTGTATATGTGAAGTATATATATGTGTGATGCATGTATATGTGTGTGAAGTATATATATGTGTATATGTGAAGTATATATATGTGTATATGTGAAGTATGTATATGTGTGTGATGCATGTATATGTGTATGTGAAGTATATATATATGTGTATATGTGAAGTATATATATATGTGTATATATGTGTGTGATGCATGTATATGTGAAGTATATATATATGTGTATATGTGAAGTATATATATATGTGTATATGTGTGTGATGCATGTATATGTGTATGTGAAGTATATATATATATATATGTATATGTGTGTGATGCATGTATATGTGTATGTGAAGTATATATATATATATATGTGTATATGTGTGTGATGCATGTATATGTGTATATGTGAAGTATATATATGTGTATATGTGTGTGATGCATGTATATGTATATGTGAAGTATATATATGTGTATATGTGTGTGATGCATGTATATGTATATGTCAAGTATGTATATGTGTATATGTGAAGTATATATATGTGTATATGTGTGTGATGCATGTATATGTAAAGTATATATATATGTGTATATGTGTGTGATGCATGTATATGTATATGTGAAGTATATATATATGTATATGTGAAGTATATATATGTGTATATGTGTGTGATGCATGTATATGTAAAGTATATATATATGTGTATATGTGTGTGATGCATGTATATGTATATGTGAAGTATATATATGTGTATATGTGTAGTATATATATATGTGTATATGTGTATGTGAAGTATATATATATGTGTGTATATGTGTGTGAGGCATGTATATGTATATGTGAAGTATATATATGTGTGTGTATATGTGTGTGTGAAGTATATATATGTGTGTATATGTGTGTGATGCATGTATATGTGTATGTGAAGTATATATATATATGTGTGTATATGCGTGTGATGCATGTATATGTATATGTGTGTGATGCATGTGATGTGTGTATGTGTAGGTGATGTATGTGTATGTGTGTGATGCATGTATGTGTATGTGTGTATATGTGTGTGATGCATGTATATGTTTATGTGTGTGGTGCATGTGATGTGTGTATGTGTAGGTGATGTATGTGTATGTGTGTGATGCATGTATATGTGTATGTGTGTATATGTGTGTGATGCATGTATATGTTTATGTGTGTGATGCATGTGATGTGTGTATGTGTAGGTGATGTATGTATATGTGTATGTGTGTGATGCATGTGATGTGTGTATGTGTAGGTGATGTATGTATATGTGTATGTGTGTGATGTATGTATATGTGTGTCTATGTATGTGTATGTATATGTGTGTATATATATATATGTGTCTATGTGCGTGTGTATGCATATGCGTATGTGTATGTGTGTATATGGCGTGAAGCGACTGAGAGTACAAGACTCCCCCTGGACAGGACGCCAGTCCATCGCAGGGTTAAACCCCCAGCCATTACTGGTACTCATTTTCAGCTGAGTATACTGGAGCAACGTGAAATGAAGTGTCTTGCTCAAGAACACAACACACAGCCCAGGAATCGAACCCACGACATTATGATCGTAAGTCCAACACCCTTACCACTAAGCCACGTGCCTCCACATATATATATATGTGTGTGTGTGTGTGTGTGTGTGCGTGTGCGTGTGTGTGTGTGTGTGTGTGTGTGTCTGTGTGTGTGTGTGTGTGTGTGTAGGCTGGTGGTGGTGGTGTTGCAGTTTTTATGTGCACATTATGTGTGTCTATTTACATAAAGTTGTGTGTATATGTATGTGTATGTGGTATGTGTATGCGAGTATATATGTGTGTGTCTATGTGCGTGTGTATGTATATGTATATGTGTGTCTATGTATGTGTATGTATATGCGTGTATATATGTGTGTCTATGTATATGTATGTGTATGTGTATGCGTGTATATATATGTGTGTCTATGTGCGTGTGTATGTGTATGTATATGCATGTATATATGTGTGTATATGTATGTGTATGTGTGTATATATGTGTGTCTATGTGCGTGTGTATGTATATGTGTGTATATATGTGTGTCTATGTATGTGTATGTGTATGTATATGCGTGTATATGTGTGTCTATGTGCGTGTGTATGTATATGTATAAGCATGTATGTGTATGTGTATGTATATGCGTGTATATATATGTGTGTGTCTATGTGCGTGTATGTGTATGCGTGTATATGTGTGTCTATGTATGTGTATGTATATGTGTGTGTCTATGTATGTGTATGCGTGTATATATGTGTGTCTATGTGCGTGTGTATGTGCGTGTGTATGTGTATGTATATGCGTGTATATATGTGTGTCTATGTATGTGTATGTGTGTATATATGTGTGTATGTGTATGTATATGTGTGTATACATGTGTGTCTATGTATGTATATGTGTGTATATATGTGTGTATATATGTGTGTCTATGTGCGTGTGTAAGTATATGTATATGTGTGTGTTTATGATACAGAATAGAGTGTTTGTGTCATGTTGATACAGCACACACAGCAGATTTACATGTTACAAAACATGTAGTGTTCTCATGGGTCTATCATATCTCTATGTTATGATAAACATGTAGTATTTTTATAGGTCTATATATATCTATGTTGTGATGAACATGTTTATATAACATAGTATTACTATGTGTATGTGATAATAATGGTTTCTTATACAGGCACAAGGCCAGCAATTAAAAAAAAATTTTTTTTTGGGGGGGGGGGTCGATTAAATCGACCCAGTGCATGACTGGTACTAGTTTTATGTGACTCTGATGAATGCTGTATCGTAACCTGTTGACTGCCGCATATATTTTACTCAGCTACAGCTGCTGTGCCAGGTTTTATTTTCAGTAAAATGAATATTTTGATTGACAAACATCACATCAATAAACTAGTAACCCCATCTAGCTTTGAAGTTATGAACTGTTGGAAACGAGTTCATAACTTTCAAGTTATGAACTGTTGGAAACGAGTTCATAACTTTGAAGTTATGAACTGTTGGAAGCTAGTTCATAACTTTGAAGTTATGAACTGTTGGAAAGGAGTTCAAACATGCTTGGATGAGTTATCTCGTCCGTGGCACTGGAATGCATACATGTTAGGAAGAGTTATCTTGTCTACAGCACTGAAGCGTTTAAGATAATGTATGCATATGAATTTTAGTTGCAGTGAACTTAATATGAAGTCAATATCAGAAAGACAGCAACCAGCCTGAGGAAGGAGCCCCATGAGGTAGAGTGGCTGATGCAGCAAGTGTTGCTGGTCATTCTCTGTACTAATACCTTTGCCATTTTATATGTGGGGCACAGCTAAAACACTGCTCAGGCAGATGTGTAGATCCTGTTAATGTTATGACGTTATAACACGTCTTATAATCCAGATTGTGATGTTGTATTTTATGACTCTAGTTAAGATAATTTGCTCCACTAATTTGAAATCCTTATAACAATCCCTAGATTCTATCTTACAGTTAATGAATGTACCGATACTTTATTCCAGATATACACATACATTCACAAGTGGGCAGAACTGTGAAAGGTATGTGAAGAAAGTTGATGACAAATGTGAAAAAAGCACCATAAATACATAGAGAATTGTTTGACTAGATGTAGAAAGGACCATGAATATATATATAGAAATAGCATTACGACAGAGTGTCATGAATAGGTAAAGAGAATACATACGATAGACAAACAAAGAGAGTGTTCTATGTTTAGAGAACAGCTTTAACTATAATAACTGTTTATAGAAAATAACAGTAATATATAGAGAAGTATTGTTACATGTAAAAAGCATCATCATCATCATCATCATCATCATCATTTAATGTTTGTTTAAAAAGATGATGATGGTGGTGATGATGAATGCTGTCTCCATGTAACAATGCTTTTGTATATATTACTGCTACTATGGGTGTATATGCAGAAACTGTCTTATAGGAATCACAGTCTCTTTCTCTCTCTCTCTCTATATATATATATATATATATATATATATATATATATATATATACATCATTTATGTTGGAGGTCAGCTGTTGTAGTGGTTCTAACACTAGCCTGGCTGCCTTCATATCAATCCTTTGTTTATGTTTTGCTGTAAACCCAGTAGGGATTACTTAACTAAATATTTTTAATTGTTTATGTTCATTACATCTCATGATGTCACCAATTGTCTTGTGTCATGGTCTGATGACGTAAGCCA
>OZ024752.1:38573824-38586324 GCA_964016885.1 Eledone cirrhosa
ACCTCGGCGGGATTTGAACTCAGATCGTAAAGGGACGTAACTATGCTTCAAAGCATGGCGCCCGACCCTCCACCGATACTGCCAATCCAGTTAATTTATAATGAAATTAAAATGAGATGAAATAATTTATTATGTTTGGCTGTCAGCATTATTAATTTAATATGATGTTAAATTTGAAGAAAACATCATCCAGTTACTCTCACACAGAAGGTGTATGGGTTGGGGGGTTACAGTGTTGGGCTTGCAATTGGGAGGTTGCGAGTTCGATTCCCGGAGCGGGTGATGCATTGTGTCCTTGAGCAAGGCACTTTATGTCCCGTTGTGACATCACTGGTGCCATGGAATAGCCATGGATAACTGGATGAAAGGATAGCTGGGTGGATGACTGGGTGGGTGGGTGGATTGGTTGTACAGTCAGAGAGATGGAGAAGGAGCAACCGAAGCTGAAGAAGCCATTTTAGTATATGTGTGTGTGTGTGTGACTATGTGTGTCTGTGCATGTTCATGTATATGTTTGTGTGTATGTATGTGTGTGAGTATGTATATATGTGTGTGAGTGTGTGTGTGTGTGTATGACTATGTGTGTCTTCATGTGTGTCTGTGCATGTTCATGTGTATGTTGTGTGTATGTATGTGTTTGTGTGTATGTATGTGTGTGTATGTGTGTGTGACTGTGTGTGTGTGTGTGTGTGTACGTGTGTGTCTTCATGTGTGTCTGTGCATGTTCATGTGTATGTTGTGTGTATGTATGTGTGTGTGAGTATGTACATATGTGTGTGTGTGTGTGAGAGAGAAGGGACGTGTAAAATATATAAAACAATCACCATTTTAGTATATGTGTGTGTGTGCGCGTGTGTGTGTGTGTGTGTGTATGTGTGTGTGTGTGACTATGTGTGTCTGTGCATGTTCTTGTATATGTTGTGTGTATGTATGTGTGTGTGAGTATGTACATGTGTGTGTGTGTGTGTGCGTGTGTGAGAGGAGGGACATGGTGTAAAATATATAAATCAATCACAGACACTGAAGTATTTCAATAAAATCATCAGGAATCAATGGAATCAATGAACTAAGTTACCAGTGATATGGATGTGCCAGTTTTCACTTATGAATTTTGGAGCATAGAATCTAAACTCAGGCCGATTCATTCCAGGAAGTTTGATTTCCAAGTTATTTATGAAGTGGGGAAAATCCCAGTCCTAGAGGAAAGAAAAACAAAAGTAAAATCTATAAGTTATACACAAATGAGAGACATACAACACAACAGGAAGAAAAACAAAAGTAAAATCTATAAGTTATACACAAATGAGAGACATACAACACAACAGGAAGAAAAACAAAAGTAAAATCTATAAGTTATACACAAATGAGAGACATACAACACAACAGGAAGAAAAACAAAAGTAAAATCTATAAGTTATACACAAATGAGAGACATACAACACAACAGGAAGAAAAACAAAAGTAAAATCTATAAGTTATACACAAATGAGAGACATACAACACAGCAGGAGGAAAATATAACACCACTGACGATGTTGCAGATGTGCAACAAAAGATTTATGTAAATTATGTAAACTATATATATGTGTTTGTGTCTATATTGTATCTGTATTATTTTTGACCGTCGGTCAGTCAATGGCAACATTGAGGACCGAGTAAGTTAGATTGCAGATATAAAAGACAGCGAGAAGCGAAAACCAACCAAACAGTGAGTGTGTTCTGTTATTAATTCTGGCAATATTACACAAATATGACCCTCCCCAAGTATAACAATAGAGAGTATATACATTTATACATACATGTGGAGACACATGGCTTAGTGGTTAGAGCATTGGCCTTGCAATCGAAAGGTTGTGAGTTCAATTCTCAGACCGGGTGATGTGTTGTTTCCTTGAGCAGGACACTTTATTTCACATTGCTCCAGTTTACTCAGCTGTAGAAATGAGATGATAGGGACTGGGGTCCCTATCATTTCCACTGCAAAGTGGATGTGGATGTGTAGGTGCCACGGCAAAAAAGCGCCCAGCACTCACTGTAAATGATGTTGGTGTTAGGAAGGGCATCCAGCTGTAGAAATCAAGCCTCAGTCACTTCCCGTCCCACCCTTGCAAGCAGGGAAAAAGCGGACGTAAAATGAAATGATGATGATGTCTATACATGGCTCCCAGTCCACACTGTAAATGTTGTTGGTGTTAGGAAGGGTATCCAGCTGTAAAAAAACCTGCCAGAGACACTTCCGTACGAGCGAGACACGGTCCCCCGACCATTCCCGCATCAGATGGAACAAAACTGTCTAACCCATGCTAGCGTGGAAGATGGACGTTAAATAATGATGATGATGATGATAATTGTTTCTACTTTTGGCACTAGGCCAGCAATTACCCCAGTGCATTACTGGTACTTTATTTTATCGACCCCGTAAGGATGAAAGGCAAAGTTAACCTCGGCGGGATTTGAACTCAGAATGGCAAGGGCCGTAACTCTATACGTCAAAGCATGGCATCCGACCCTCTACCGATACTGCCAATCCACCGCCCTAATGATGATGATGATGATGATAATGATGTCTACTGGTGGATGGGAACCATTACTTTGAGAGAGTATATACATTTATACACAATTTCAGTTTGGGTTAAAAGACAAGACAACTTCAACTGTGCACTTGATAGAACCTATGACCATATGTAAGCGAAATGCTGACCTCTCGGCCTGCCTGGGAGGTCAGTATCTCTGCTTCAGTACTGAATTGGTCCTTGCTAGCAGGGACAGCAGACATTAAAACAACAATGATGATGATGAGATGATGTCCGTAGAAGACTTATTGTGACTGATTCTGGCATGGAAATAATTGATTGATCAATCGAACTGATCAACATGATCCTAGACCTCATTCATTTACCCAGTGGAGTGGAACTCATTAAATCAGACCAAAGAAACAATGTTTCCATTGGTCTTTCCATTGCTGATACCATCTACTGGTTGCAACTCCTCGCAGAAGGAGCAACGTGAAATTGTGAAATAAAGTGTCTTGCTCGAGGACATAACACATCACTTGATCTAGGAATCAAACTCACAATCTCATGATTGTGAATCCAATGTCATAACCACTAAGTCATGTGCCTCGAAATAATGGCTACATGTAATCTCTGGCTTCATGTCTGAGAAATGTGTTTTGAAATCATCATCATTTCATCATTTCATTTTACGTCCGCTTTTCCCTGCTAGCAAGGGTGGGACGGGAACTGATTCTGGCTTGATTTCTACAGCTGGGTGCCCTTCCTAACACCAACCTCATTTACAGTGAGTGCTGGGTGCTTTTTTGCCGTGGCACCTCCACGACCACTTTGCAGTGGAATGATATGGACCCCAGTCCCTATAATCTCATTTCTACAGCTGAGTAAACTGGAGCAACATGAAATAAAGTGTCTTGCTCAAGGAAACAACACATCACCCGGTCTGAGAATTGAACTCACAACCTTTCGATTGCAGGCCAATGCTCTAACCACTAAGCCATGAATATAAAATATATTTATGAAGTTTTAATAGTTTGATGTTTAAAATGTTTTAAGTGTCGTTTAGAATATAGTTTTTGTTTCCCAACTGCATTACGTAATGAATTTTCATTATGTTAAGTTTCAACAAGTTTCTTGAATTTTTGTTTATTTCCAGCCACTCACCTTACCAAGGTGTCAGGTAATGTCTATGAGGATGCTAGGTTGTATCAGTGCCTTTGCCTCACCATCACCCGTGGCAATGCTGTGAGCATGTTTGCTTGCCTTGAAAAGTATTAGACTGATAGAGGGAGGTTTCTATGCTCCTTGTGGTGTATGACTGACTGATACACTTAAGTATTAGAGGGATAGAGGGAGGCTTCTATGCCCCTTGTGGTGTGTGACTGATTGATACACTTAAGTATTAGAGCAATAGAGGGAGGTTCTGGTGAACCTTGTGGTGTGTGACTGATACACTTAAGTATTAGAGCAATAGATGGAGGTTTTGATGCTCCTGGTGGTGTGTGATTGATTGACATAGTATTGAATTGATGTTTTTTTTTCTCTTTGATTGTATATTTTTTAGTGTTGTATTTATGTTTCATGAATTCTATTTTTATGTGAAACATCATGATTATAACATCTTACTAATGAATTCTTGTTATTATAAATGCAAAGTTAATCCTGCCGAGGTTAACTTTGGCCTTCATCCTTACGGGGGTCGATAAAATAAAGTACCAGTAATGCACTGGGGTAATTGTTGGCCTTGTGCCAAAAGTAGAAACAATTATAAATGCAAACAAAATATAACTTGTTCCAAATACTAAATATAGAAACCTCTCTATACATGATAAAACATTGTTGAAGTTTACTTTATAACATCCAATACACTCAGATACAGTGACTAATCAATGTATACTACTGATGACAAAATCTGTGTGTGTATATATATATATGTGTGTATATATATATATATATATACATATATATATATAGGTGTGTGTGTGTATGTATAGGTGTGAATGTATGTTTGTGTATTTATAGATGTAGATGTTTGTTTGAGTTTGTGTATATTTATATATTCATTGGTGTATGTGTATGTTCGTATATGTATAGATGTATGTGTATGTGTATGATTGTATGTGTATAGGTGTATGTGTATGATTGTATGTGTGTAGGTGTATGCATACGTTTGTATATGTATAGGTGTATATGAATGTTTGCATATATATATGTTTGTGTATGTTTGCATATCTATAGGTGTATATATATATGTTTGTATATATATATATATGTTTGCATTTATTTACATGTTATACTCATGTTTTCTAGTTTGATTGAATTCTATTGATTATTCCTGCAATAACGACAAAACTCTGTTTCAGAATTCCACATTGGAATTTCTTTATCTAAAAACTCATCTGTGGCAGCAAATTCACAGACATTATATTTTCAGCACAATAACACATCTTCGGTGCCAACACACATATCACACACATGTTATACATTATATTTTCAACACAATAACACATCTTCGGTACCACCACACATATTATCACACACATGTTGTACATTATATTTTCAACACAATAAAACATCTTCGTTGTCACCAGATATATTATCACACATATGCTATATGTTTTATTCTTAGTTCTGTTCCTCAAAACTAATCTGTAGCATTTATGTTAATGCAAATTGGAAATCTCTATTCATTGTTCTATTTGACAATAACTGACACACTGCCACAATAGATAACACCCATCCTGGTTCATTTGAAGAATTTATAAAAGAATAATAACAAATGTATACAGGTTGGAAATCAAATAGTTTGTATAGAGAAGTGTTGTGTCAACATCATCATTTTATGTCCATTTTTTTTCCACGCTCACATGGGGTGGATGGATCCTTTTCAACACATTATCTCTCCACTCCACTTGCTGTGTTCCTTCGTCATCTCCCCTGTGAGTTTCAGCAATTGAAAATCAGCTCTCACCACCTCTGACCAGGTCTTTCTTGGTCTACTTCTACTGCAGCTTCCTGCCACTGGGGATACCCAACAATCATCATCCATGCTCAAGGACTTGGGAATTAGTACAAAAGATATGAAGAGTCTGACTAGATAATTTGAGATATATAATCTAATGCTTTGTGTTCTCAAGTTCAAATCCCATAGGGATTGACTTTGCTTTTTTTTTTAATTTCTTTTAAGTTGGTAAAATAATAGTCAAAACAAATACAAATTAAATTAATGAAACTTTTTGTTATCAAAAAGAGTTTTGGCTTCATCAACAAGAATTAATATTTTACTGAAAGATATCAGTTAATTATTTTTTTTCATCATCATCATCATTGTGATCATAGTTTAATGTCCATTTTTCCACACTAACATGTGTTAGACAAGTTGTCTCGTTGTGAGACAAATCATATCAGATGACCGTGTCTTGCTCATACAGAACTGTTTCTGGTTTGGTTTCTATGGTTGGATGCCCTCCCTAATGCCAACCCTATTTACAGTATGAACTGGATACTTTTTGTTGTGACACCTACACAACTACTTTACAGTGTGAACTCTGCACTTTTTGTTGTGACACCAATATGACCCCTATACAGTGTGGACTGGGCACTTCTTGTAATGACACCTACACGACCACTTTACAGTGAAGACTGGGAGATTTTTGTCATGACATCTACGCGACCACTTTACAGTGTAGACTGGATGCTTTTTGTCATGGTACCAAAACAACCACTTTACAGAGTGGACTGGGTGTTTTTTGTCATGGTACCAAAACGACCACTTTACAGTGTGGACTGGGTGTTTTTTGTCATGGTACCAAAACAACCACTTTACAGAGTGGACTGGGTGCTTTTTGTCATGGTACTAATACGACCACTTTACAGAGTGGACTGGGTGTTTTTGTAATAGTACCAATACGACCACTTTACAGAGTGGACTGCGATCTGGGGGAGGGGGGTGGAGGTGCGTATGTACAAAAATATTTTTCTGAGTAGTGAAGATATAGTCAATAGATTGTTGTAGCATATTACTGATAATTATTTCGCTGAATAAAGTGAAAGTCAAGTAAGATGAGAACATAAGGTTGTAAGGCACCAGACTAGATATAATAAATAATTTAGACCAGACAGTCAACTTTACCATTATCTTCATCATCTTATTTTCAATTAGCATGACATCATTAACTACTTCGAGAATTTAATTTTTTCGTAGGATGAATCTATAGCACAATTTAATAAAATGGCTCTCATAGATATTTATTGAGAAAAGTAGATGTGTGTGTGTGTGTGCATGTGTGTTCTCGCACAAAAATGTATATATATATATATATGTCTGCAAATGTATGTTTGTGTATGTGTAAAGAAAATGTGATTAAATAGATGAGTAATTGTAATTAGCTGTTCAATACATAAGGGAGATATATAATTAATTGATTAACCCTTTACCATTTGAACCGGCGGTATCCAGCCAGAATTCTTTCACTTCTTTCTGTTCAAACTGGCCATAACCGGCCCCTCATACTTATGTTAAGGTATTGTTCTCAAAATAAATAACATCAAAATCTCAGAGTTTCAATATTATGTGAGAAAATACAATAGTAAATATAGAGTAATTGTTTCTACTTTTGGCACAAGGCCAGTAGTTACTCAGTACATTACTGGTACTTTATTTTATCGACCCCGTAAGGATGAAAGGCAAAATTGATAAAGGGTTAAATGCCAAGAGTCTATTACAGCTACTATTTTATCAACCCTACTAAGATGAAAAAACAAAGTGTATTTAGTCCTTTAGTAAACTCTTTAAAATGAATTGTCTTATAATAATCTTATCCGATCCTATCCTTGGTCATCCAATGCAAGGCCCTTTTAGGGGTTTTGGTTGCACAAGTAATAAAGAACACAAGGTACTACTCTATGTGTTCTCACAGTATCTCATCCATTGTCTACATGTAGTAAGGAACACAAGGAGCTACTCTATGTATCTTCTCACAGTATCTCATCCATTGTCTACATGTAGTAAGGAACACAAGGAGCTACTCTATGTATCTTCTCACAGTATCTCATCCATTGTCTACATGTAGTAAGGAACACAAGGAGCTACTCTATGTATCCTCACAATATCTCATCCATTGTCTACATGTAGTAGGGACCACAAGGAGATACTCTATGTATCTTCTCACAGTATCTCATCCATTGTCTACATGTAGTAAGGAACACAAGGAGCTACTCTATGTATCTTCTCACAGTATCTCATCCATTGTCTACATGTAGTAAGGAACACAAGGAGCTACTCTATGTATCCTCACAATATCTCATCCATTGTCTACATGTAGTAAGGAACACAAGGAGCTACTCTATGTATCCTCACAATATCTCATCCATTGTCTACATGTAGTAAGGAACACAAGGAGCTACTCTATGTATCTTCTCACAGTATCTCATCCATTGTCTACATGTAGTAGGGAACACAAGGAGATACTCTATGTATCTTCTCACAGTATCTCATCCATTGTCTACATGTAGTAGGGAACACAAGGAGCTACTCTATGTATCTTCTCACAGTATCTCATCCATTGTCTACATGTAGTAAGGAACACAAGGAGCTACTCTATGTATCTTCTCACAGTATCTCATCCATTGTCTACATGTAGTAAGGAGCACAAGGAGCTACTCTATGTATCCTCACAATATCTCATCCATTGTCTACATGTAGTAAGGAACACAAGGAGCTACTCTATGTATCTTCTCACAGTATCTCATCCATTGTCTACATGTAGTAAGGAACACAAGGAGCTACTCTATGTATCCTCACAATATCTCATCCATTGTCTACATGTAGTAAGGAACACAAGGAGCTACTCTATGTATCTTCTCACAGTATCTCATCCATTGTCTACATGTAGTAAGGAACACAAGGAGCTACTCTATGTATCCTCACAATATCTCATCCATTGTCTACATGTAGTAAGGAACACAAGGAGCTACTCTATGTATCCTCACAGTATCTCATCCATTGTCTACATGTAGTAAGGAACACAAGGAGCTACTCTATGTATCTTCTCAGTATCTCATCCATTGTCTACATGTAGTAAGGAACACAAGGAGCTACTCTATGTATCTCCTCACAGTATCTCATCCATTGTCTACATGTAGTAGGGAACACAAGGAGCTACTCTATGTATCTTCTCACAGTATCTCATCCATTGTCTACATGTAGTAAGGAACACAAGGAGCTACTCTATGTATCTTCTCACAGTATCTCATCCATTGTCTACATGTAGTAAGGAACACAAGGAGCTACTCTATGTATCTTCTCACAGTATCTCATCCATTGTCTACATGTAGTAAGGAACACAAGGAGCTACTCTATGTATCTTCTCACAGTATCTCATCCATTGTCTACATGTAGTAAGGAACACAAGGAGCTACTCTATGTATCTTCTCACAGTATCTCATCCATTGTCTACATGTAGTAAGGAACACAAGGAGCTACTCTATCTCCTCACAGTATCTCATCCATTGTCTACATGTAGTAAGGAACACAAGGAGCTACTCTATGTATCCTCTCACAGTATCTCATCCATTGTCTACATGTAGTAAGGAACACAAGGAGCTACTCTATGTATCTCCTCACAGTATCTCATCCATTGTCTACATGTAGTAGGGACCACAAGGAGCTACTCTATGTATCTCCTCACAATATCTCATCCATTGTCTACATGTAGTAGGGACCACAAGGAGCTACTCTATGTATCTTCTCACAGTATCTCATCCATTGTCTACATGTAGTAGGGAACACAAGGAGCTACTCTATGTATCTCCTCACAGTATCTCATCCATTGTCTACATGTAGTAAGGAACACAAGGAGCTACTCTATGTATCTCCTCACAATATCTCATCCATTGTCTACATGTAGTAAGGAACACAAGGAGCTACTCTATGTATCTTCTCACGGTAACTCATCCATTGTCTACATGTAGTAAGGAGCACAAGGAGCTACTCTATGTATCCTCACAGTATCTCATCCATTGTCTACATGTAGTAAGGAACACAAGGAGCTACTCTATGTATCCTCACAGTATCTCATCCATTGTCTACATGTAGTAAGGAACACAAGGAGCTACTCTATGTATCCTCACAGTATCTATCTAACTGGGAAAGTTTAGGTCTCATCCATTGTCTAACATGTTGAATCATTTACATGACATCATTGAGATACAATACCAAATGTCTGGTCTATTAGATTTTGCCACTGATCTCACATCTGACATCCCGCTGCCAATGTCTTTGCATGAAACCCTGGTGGCTTCTAGATGCTAGACCTTGCCACCAAAAGCTACCTGTGATTTAGTCCAGGGGCTTATTCTGCTTATTCTGATATTCACAACTAACCCCATTACAAAGTTGTTCTCCTAGCACCTCAACCCACTACCACCACCACCAAAAAAAAAACTCCCAAAAAACAACAAAACAAACAAACAAAAAATTATAAAGATAAATAAAAAAATATATAATGAACAAACCTGTGTAACAATAATAATATCCATAACTAAAATAAAAGAAGCACCAAATGATCGAGTGAGTTCATTTGATGGAAGAAACCCATGGTTCAGACGATCCCATTTGATATAATCTGTAGCTATAATAAACACAACAATAAATGTTGTAGCGCTCATTGATGTCCAGAATAGTACAATGCGATGGAAGCCTTCTTTCCACCATTTCCTGATGTTGTGGGCCCAATGTGGATAGAGTTTCTCCTGTAACATAATGTCTGTTACCTGAATAATAGAATAAAGGAATGATGGAATCAAGGAATAAAGAATACAATTAGTATTCATTTATCTTAACATGAAATATGACTAAACAAACTCCTCATAAACCTAAAAGCCAGGGTGATAACTATTTTACATTCCATGTAGGAATGTAAAATAGTAGGAGACACGGTAAAAAGCCTCCCAGTCCACACTGTAAAGTGGTTGTGTAGGAGACACGGTAAAAAGGCTCCCAGTCCACACCATAAAGTGGTTGTGTAGGAGACACGGTAAAAAGGCTCCCAGTCCACACCATAAAGTGGTTGTGTAGGAGACACGGTAAAAAGGCTCCCAGTCCACACCATAAAGTGGTTGTGTAGGAGACACGGTAAAAAAGCTCCCAGTCCACACTGTAAAGTGGTTGTGTAGGAGACACGGTAAAAAGGCTCCCAGTCCACACTGTAAATGTGGTTGGTGTTAGGAAGGGCATCCAGCCGTAGAAAACCTGCCAGATAGTCCTATACGAGCAAGACACGGTCACCCGATCAATCTTGCTTCAAGTGGGACAATTCCCGTCTAATCCATGCTAGCGTGTAAGATAGACATTAAACGATGATGATGATGGTGGTGTCCCCTTAAACCCAGGGTGATAACTATTTTACATTCCATGCCCCCATAAACACAGGGTGATACGTATTTTACATTCCATGCCTCCTTAAACCCAGGGTAGTAACTATTTTATGAAGGTCAGCTGAAAAGTTCATAGGCTGACTAAGATACTCTCATGGAATAACCAAATGAGGTTTATTTTTCAACATAAGAAGAGTTAAAAAATAAACATAAGAAGAGTTAAAATTAATTGTTTCTACTTTAGGCACAAGGCCAGCAATTACCCAGTGCATTACTGGTACTTTATTTTATCGACCCCGTAAGGATGAAAGGCAAAGTCAACCTCGGCGGGATTTGAACTCAGATCGTAAAGGGACGTAACTATGCTGGAAAGCATGGCGTCCGACCCTCTACCGATACTGCATGCATGCAAGATTTCACTGCTCTAGCAGTCAGCTTATGAACTTTTCAGCCAACCCTGTACATTCCATGCTCTAATATTTTCATGAATGAGTTCATGTGAGGCTCTACATTTGAAAAGAGTGTATTAACCCTGAAATATCGTGTTGAAATACACTGGGTAAAACATTACTTTGTTTTGTTTTATTTGTTATCATTTGCTCTTTATATTTTTCTACCATATTGTACTGGCTTTTTGAAACTTATCAGTCATTTATTAAATATACAAATATTTATTCTGTCTGATTAAATAAAAAAAAAAAAGAAAGCAATCTTTAAAAAAACTTTTTTTTTTCTGTTCACAAAATAAAATAGTAAAAATGGAAGCATACCATCCAAGCTGTAAAGAAATCACCACACCAGGTCCCACAAGCAGCGCCCTTCATAAAGAATCCATTGGTAATGCCCATTGCTGTTGTTATGATGTATTCTTTAGCCTCCTCTCCAGCAATATAAAGGCAACCATTGTAAATGTAGGAAAATAAAAGCAAACACACCAACACTGTCATAAACATTGTCATCCAAGAACCATGGGATTTTTGGAACATCTTCAGTTTAAAATAACGTTCTAGGTTAAAAGAAAGAAAGAGACAAAAACAATATTAGATACATGTAATATAAAAATGTATAATAGAGTTATATAGACATAGGATATATTGACTTCAATATATACATATATACATATAAACATATACACATAAAAAAAAAAATATATATATATATATATAAAAATAGCGGAGCAAGCGGTTATCAAACAATTCTTTAAATAAATTAAAAAACGGTTTAAATAATCACCTGTTCTATTGCTGTTACCGACGGTTTCACCATTCCAAAAATTGGAAATCCAGAGAATTTCCAATGGAAAGAAATGGATCAACGGCTTGACCACAATTGTTGGGCAGGAAGCGAAATATTTACTTACTGTAAAGCTGGCAACCTTATAGTATGGAAATAAGCTGTCTGAAGATCCATTTCTTTCCATTGGAAATTCTCTGGATTTCCAATTTTTGGAATGGTGAAACCGTCGGTAACAGCAATAGAACAGGTGATTATTTAAACCGTTTTTTAATTTATTTAAAGAATTGTTTGATAATCCCTTGCTCCGCTATTTTTATATTGTTCTGGTATCTCAAATTAGTACCATCGAACCACAAATATTATAAACACCTTGCA
>OZ024752.1:38593824-38621324 GCA_964016885.1 Eledone cirrhosa
TTAGCATTTATATTATTCTATATATACTATTGTATTTTCACAGTAAAGGCTTTATCTTACATAATTATCTCACATAATATCAAATGTACAAGATTTTGATGTTATTTATTTTGAGAACAAATCCTTATGTAGGTATGAGCGGCCACTTACAGTTGGTTTGAACAGAGAGAGGTGAGAGAGTTCTGGCAGGTTTAAATGCTAAAGGGTTAATCCAACAAAGTATTATTATGGAAAAAAGAAGAAAACAATTTTTCAAAAAAGGGTTTTATAAAATATATAAAATAAGTGTTGAAGAAGGTCTGCTCATATTTCGTGTTGAGAGGAAGACTGGAACTTTAGAAAAAATACTTTATATATATACACACAGATATGATTCCAGTTCCACGTAGGACTAACAACACATCCAGAAGCTGGACATATCGATGAATTGACAGAGTGGAACACATTTCAACACCAAGTTTACTTGTTCTTTCTACATTAGTTCGTACTGCCTGAAGAGGTCACAGCCAATAATAGCTGTCACTGAAATATATATAGCAGAGAATTTATAATAAACGACGCCAAATTTAACATGTTTGACTTACTTATTTTATATACACACACTATGTAGGTGATAGTAGGGGTGTCATTTAATAGGTCAAAGATGTTTTAGCAAGAAGAACTTTTCTATGTGTGTGTGTGTCTCCATTGTGTTATGATAGTGGTCAAAAGTTCAGTGGAGGGGGTGAACAAAAGATATCTATTTTAGGAATGTTTTGATAAGGTATGTGCGTGTGTATGTGTGAGTGTGTGTGCATATGTATAATATATATATATAATATATACTAAATATATATAATATATATTATATATATATATATAATATATATTATATATATATATATTTATTCATTTAAATTTGGTGGTTTACCATTGGTTAGAATTGGTCATTCTGCAATATTAACCATGACGTAATACCAGAAAAGCACTCAACGTTATACAACTCATCTATCTTCGATGTAGAATCATGTTGGTGGTGCGTGAACGGAGTAAATGTATTATAAAGTGGACAGGAGGCCAAATATGTTGAATTTCCTTACTTTTCTATTTCTGCAAACACCATGCACATTTCAGGGACCAGGTTGCTTAAGAACCCGGTGACATCTTCAGGTGTAAATTGCGTAATAGATGTATACCAACGGAATAATAGTAGACATGAACCCGGTGACATCTTCAGGTGTAAATTGCGTAATAGATGCATACCAACGGAATGGTGGTAGACTTTAAGGAAACAAACACAGAAAAAAAGAGAGGAAAAATGTGTTTACGTTTTTGACTCAGAGAGGAATGAGCCAGAATGTTGCCACACTGCTCTCTACTCTATGAGAGTAGCTTGTTTCCTTCATGTCTACCATCATTCCGTTGGTATGCATCTATTACGCAATTTACACCTGAAGATGTCACCGGGTTCTTAAGCAACCTGGTCCCTGAAATGTGCATGGCGTTTGCAGAAATAGAAAACTAAGGAAATTCAACATACTGGGCCTCCTTTCATTTCACTTTATAATATATATATATATATATATATATATAGGAACGAGTAGGACCCCGACGGCTGAGCTCAAGCTGTTTCGACGGCTAATTCTGAGTCCAGAATTAGCCGTCGAAACGGCTTGAGCTCAGCCGCCGGGGTCCTACTCGTTCCTATTACCCACTCTACTACCCTAAGTATTGAGTACTTTGGTGCGTTATGGTCCACCTGGTTCCTTACCACATTTCCTCCGTTATATATATATATATATATATATATATTTATATGTATGTAAAAGGTAAACAGAAATAACAACACAAACTACAGTATATGGAAGGAATATATTAGTTTAACACTTGAAATAGCAGGAAGAGGGTCTTAACGTTTTGTATGCTAGTCCTTCATCAGAAGAAAGAATGAGAAATTAGAAAGATTGAAGGGACGGGCAGGGCAAAATCTGAAAAAAATATTTTTAGTGAAAAATAACACTTTGTCAGATTAAAACAGAAAAAAAGATTCTTTAAATATACTTCTGTGCTGTTTTCCATTTTTACTTTATATATATATATATATATATATATATATATATACACACAACCTGCACCCCAAGCAATACACCACTGGCCACCAGTATACATTATTTCAAGAATACGATAATAATTTTAATGATTTTAGAAATGGAAAACTTTTAAAACAAAAATCTTCAATAAAATATACAGTAAAAACTATTTATATTTAAAGAATGATAAAATTTAAAATTAGTTTCCTTTGCTGAATATCGGCAACATAACCATAACTGTATGATTTCAGCTGACAAACTAAAGAACTGAAGTGCTAACAGGTTTTAACATTTTGTTTCTAATTTTTTGATATTTCTAAATGTCTCAGATTCTAACCATAAATTTAATTTACTCATGCTTTTCAGGGAATTTCTAAAAGAAAGAAAGAAATACAAATTAAATAACATTTCTTTCTATAAAATTATTTTGAAGAAGGAGAAAGAGAAGAAGAAAAAAAGAAAAGAAAAACACCATGTCACTTCTGTGTGACACTAATATCAGTTTTCAGAATATAATAAATGTAAAGTTAATAAAACTAAAAATTTAATTATATTCTTTATTTGAAAGAAAATACTTTTGGCAAATATGAGTGTACTTTGAAAATAGAGTTGAATAAAAGACTAATTTTGACAGCAAGTCTAAAGCAATATATTTTAAATAAAACTGAAACTATACATGCAGTAAAAGTCTTACATCAATAATCTCAAAATAAAATACATTTTAAAATTCAATCTGGAAGCATATAAGCTTAGAAATTCATTAAACTTGCTTAAAGCTAAAACAACTTGTAATCATCAGCCAGTTATGGAAGCTAAGCAAATATGATATAATGAGAGTAGTAATAATGATAATAATAATAATAATAATAATAATAGGTGCTATGGGATTTTAGGATACAGACAGACAGACAAGAAATTAGAACACAATAGGCCTGACCTGGTGGTTTGTGACAAGGAAAAAAGATTGTGTTTGGTTGTAGATGTAGCCTGCCCCTTTGACACAAGAGTTCAAGAGAAGGAAAAGGAGAAAATTAACCGATACCAGGATTTAAAGTGGGAATATGGAGGCATATGGCTTAGTGGTTAGAGCTTTGGCCTTGCAATCGAAAAGTTGTGAGTTCAATTCTCAGACCGGGTGATGTGTTGTTTCCTTGAGCAAGACACTTTATTTCACATTGCTCCAGTTTACTCAGCTGTAGAAATGAGATGATAGGGACTGGGGTCCATATCATTCCACTGCAAAGTGGTCGTGGAGGTGCCACGGCAAAAAAGCACCCAGCACTCATTGTAAATGAGGTTGGTGTTAGGAAGGGCATCCAGCTGTAGAAATCAAGCCAAATCAGTTCCTGTATGAGCAAGGCATGGTCAGCCGACCAGACACTGCCCACAACAGGACAACCTGGCTAACCCATGCTAGCGTGGAAGAACGGACGTAAAACGATGATGATGATGAATAATAGGTGCTATGGGATTTTAGGATACAGACAGACAGACAAGAAATTAGAACACAATAGGTCTGACCTGGTGGTTTGTGACAAGGAAAAAAGATCGTGTTTGGTTGTAGATATAAGCCTGCCCCTTTGACACGAGAGTTCAAGAGAAGGAAAAGGAGAAAATTAACCGATACCAGGATTTAAAGTAGGAATTAAAAAGGATTTGGGATTGTCAAGAGATCAAGGGCGTCTCGATTGTCATAGGAGTACGAGGTACTATCCCGAAGAGTTTTCAAGGATGGTTAAAGAACATTAGTCAAGCCCACTTTTTTGGAATACTTCAAAAGGCATGCTTGCTGGGAACAGCAAGAACCCTCTGATACGTCCTGAATGTCTGAGGCTGCAGGTAGCGGCTTGATGTTCATTTGAACAAACTTTCCAGTTAAATAACTGTTTCTACTTTAGGCACAAGGCCAGCAATTACCCAGTGCATTACTGGTACTTTATTTTATCGACCCCCTGTAAGGATGAAAGGCAAAGTCAACCTCGGCGGGATTTGAACTCAGATCGTAAAGGGACGTAACTATGCTGGAAAGCATGGCGTCCGACCCTCTACCGATACTGCCAATCCACCGCCCTTTATAATAATAATAATAATAATAATGTTCCTACTTTAGGCACAAGGCCAGCAATTTGAAGGGGGGGGGGGGGGTTAAATCGATCCAGAGTGCATTACTGGTGCTTTATTTTATCAACCCTGTAAGGATGAAAGACAAAGCTAACCTCAGCAGGATCTGAACTCAGAACATAAAGGGTTGTAACTCAATGCCGTGAAGCATAGTGGCTAACACTCTACCAATACTGCCAATCCACCACCCTAATAATAATAATAATAATAATAATAATAATAATAATAATAATGCTTTCTTTATTAACCACAAGGGTTCACATAAAGTAGACATTAAGGACAGTACAGGACGGTACAAATGGGCATTTCTGCGTGTAAAAAAAACAGAAGATGTAATAAAAAATAACAATAATGGTTTCTTATTTCGGCACAAGGCCAGTAATTTGGGGGGGAGGGGAAAGTCGATTAAATCGACCCCAGTTCGTGACTAGTACTTTATTTTATCGACCCCGTAAGGATGAAAGGCAAAGTTAACCTCATAAAGAGCCGTAACTCTATGCTGCAAAGCATGGAATCCGACCCTCTACCGATACTGCCAAAATAATAATAATGGTTTCTTTATTGGCCACAAGGGCTAACATGAAGAAAAACATTACAGACAGCACAGAACGGTACAGGACAATACAAAGTGGGTTTTGACCTTGTAAAAAAGGTTATAACAAGAAAATAAAAATGTGTAAAATCAAATTTAAAAATTGAAACAACAAAAATTCCCCAATAGGGGGGAAACCTCCGAGGGTCACTCGTGGGGGAAAACTACACAAAAGACCAGGGCCACTCCGACCACCAGGGCAAGCGCCCTCTCTCGGTTCTCCCACTCCTCAGTCGACAAGCGTATACTCAGAGTGGGCCTGTTCACTCGGACCAGACTCGCCACTTCCAGCCACCTTTCAACAAACTTACTAGAAGACAGTGCTTGCCTCTCCACTCTGATTTTCCTCTCTTTCGCCATGGCCACCAGGTAGATGGAAACTGCCTGCTCTTCCTCCCCCTTAAAGGAGGATCGTGGGGGCTATCTGCACAATGGACTCCGTCGATAACCAGATCTGTCCTATACGCGACAGCAACTGTTTGACATAGCCCCACAAGTCAGCAATGGTCGGGCACTGAACGAATGCATGCAGTTTCGTCGCCCTGAGCGCATCTTGGACAGTTTTGGTTGATGGCTCTTCCGTGCCTATAGAGCATATCTGAAACTGGCAATTCTCCCCGGTTGCACTGCCAGGCCAGGGATTTCTGGAAGTTGTCCATAGGCCTTGGCTGAAAGTTCTCTTGAAGGAAACGAACAGCTTATCGTCTTCAATGCCTAAGGTCTCCCCAAGAACGTCATTGCTCTTCCCCTCCACTAGTCCTCTATAGAACGCTGAGGTGGATGTTCCACCGATACTAATGCTCAGCTGGTAGAAGGCAGTGAGCGCTTAGAGACATTCCAGCTTCCAAGCGCTATCCCTTGGTCTTTTCCTGATCCAGGACTGCAGCTCCATCAAGGAGACGAGCTGGGGGAAAATGCTTCTGGCAAACAGCGACCACACCTGTTCACCGTCAAGGAAGCACCAGAGATGTTGCAACCTCTGCACAAGTTTGCACATCATCAGCCACAGCATGCTCAGTGCTCCACGCAATGGGTGTTGACAGCAGATGGATCGTCTGAAAGGCACATGTCTGCGCCTCTCCCACTAGTTGGAGCAAAGTGCTGCTGAAAAGCCTCGCACATCTACTCTGGTTTGAGTAACATGCGCCCATTTTGATCAGGCAAAGACCGAATTGTGGCGTTGTTGCCACATCGCGCCTCCACCACCTGGGCCCATTGGATGACTTTCGTCCCCTCAGAGTACGTGTTCTCGCTCTGACAATGCAGCCTTCATGCTTTGCTTTGAAGAATTGGTGCAAGCACGTCAGTTGCAATGCCTGTCCTAAACGCCTCTTCTAGCTTTCTAACTAGCTTCCCCGCTACTCTATTTTCCTCTATCACTACTCCTTTGCTAAACCTTATCAATTCTATTCTAATTGCCCTCTTTAGGGTGAACCACCATCTGTTGTTGACGATCGCACCCATCAATGCACACTTAACTAATTTGCTTATCCAGTATCTGTAAGCTTTGCACGCCGGGAACGACGCATTCAGCTTCCAGTAACCAGGTCCTTGCCTATGAAGTCTAAGTCGACTTCACTGATCACAAATTTGGGGTCCGTGTAGACGACTACTTTAAATTGTGGACAGCCTATACTCTACACTGTTGTTATTGTTACTGTTATTGATGTTGTTATTGTTCTTGTTTTTGTTGCTACTGTTATTGTTGTTGTTTTCGTTGACACTGTTGTTAGTTATTGTTGTTGTGGCTGTTGTTGTTATTGTTGTTTTCGTTCACACTGTTGTTAGTTATTGTTGTTGTGGTTGTTGTTGTTATTGTTGTTTTCGTTGACACTGTTGTTAGTTATTGTTGTTGTGGCTGTTGTTGTTATTGTTGTTTTCGTTCACTGTTGTTAGTTATTGTTGTTGTGGTTGTTGTTGTTATTGTTGTTTTCGTTGACACTGTTGTTAGTTATTGTTGTTGTGGTTGTTGTTGTTATTGTTGTTTTCGTTGACACTGTTGTTAGTTATTGTTGTTGTGGTTGTTGTTGTTATTGTTGTTTTCGTTGACACTGTTGTTACTGTTATTGTTGTTGTGGTTGTTGTTTTCGTTGACACTGTTGCTACTGTTGTTGTTGTTGTGGTTGTTGTTGTTATTGTTGTTTTCGTTGACACTGTTGTTAGTTATTGTTGTTGTGGCTGTTGTTATTGTTGTTTTCGTTGACACTGTTGTTACTGTTATTGTTGTTGTTATTTTCGTTGATACTGTTGTTAGTTATTGTTGTTGTTGTTATTGTTGTTTTCGTTAACACTGTTGTTATTGTTGTTGTTATTGTTATTTTCGTTGACACTGTTGTTAGTTATTGTTGTTGTGGTTGTTGTTATTGTTATTTTCGTTGACACTGTTGTTACTGTTATTGTTGTTGTGGTTGTTGTTGTTATTGTTGTTTTCGTTAACACTGTTGTTACTGTTATTGTTGTTGTGGATGTTGTTGTTATTGTTGTTTTCGTTGCTACTGTTGTTGTTGTTACTGTTGTTGTGGCTGTTGTTGTTATTGTTGTTTTCGTTGACACTGTTGTTATTGTTATTATTGTTGTTATTGTTGTTTTCGTTGACACTGTTGCTACTGTTATTGTTGTTGTGGATGTTGTTGTTATTGTCTTTCTATAGACCTTATCGATGTTATTTTCGTGTTGCTGTTGTTGGTGTTATTTGTGTCAGACCCATTTGGCTGTTTTAAATCGGAAATTAATAACGATATTGTTTTTCTTTTCTTTCGATATATTTTCTTTTGTATTCACCTTTGCTAGAACGCTGTCTTGTTGAACTGTTGACAATGTCTTCCTCTCTCTATGTTGTCTTACGGCGCTTTCTCTCTCTCTCTCTCTAGTGGCATGCATGATTTTTCCCAGTGAAATTTTACAGAATGATGAAAGGCAAAGTTAACCTCGAGGGGATTTAAACTCAGAAAAATACGACACCCCATTACGGGGTGTCGTATTATTTACGAGTGAACCCTCCGTGTTAAGTGGGTCACTTGCTCTAAACTCTTATCAAGTTTAAAACTTGAATAAAAGGTATATTATTTTAATGTTACAATATTAAAGAAAATGTAAAGGAAGGGGTGAACAACGGAGCCAACACCAGAGCAAAAGACAGCAACGTCGCGGAGAGTACCGGGCAACCTCTTTAATGATTTTTTTAGGCAAGCCAGCACACTCGCAGCGTTGCCTCGGGTGATGTCGAGCTGATGCGCTGGAACAACCAAGCGCCCTCGCGAGATTCGCCAGTTACCTCTATTAGGTGAGCCGCCAGTGAAGAGAGGAACCTCGCAGTCAGTGACCCGACTCCCCCAAACGTCTCGAAAGCCACAGGTTGAAAAATGTAGCTGGCCGACAGATCACAGTATTTGGGGGTCTTACTCCGCTCGGCTGCGGAAGCTGTGGCTCTCGTCCTAACCGCAGCATCCAGGATGTGAGAAAGAGCAAAAGAGTCACTAACAGTGACATCCCAGACAGGGCACCTGCTTCTCGACAAGGGGCACAGGGTAAGGCCGTCAAGTCTTTTGCCGTCACTTCTGGACAACCCAGATAGTTCTAAGATTGAGGGGATGTTCGCCCGGGCCAAAGCTCTCCCGAGAATGATGCTTAGCTCCGTGTGACGCGCGAAGCGGCCGGCATTCAGGCGGCAAGAAAGACCATGAAGGCCTATGGAGTCGAGGAGTTTGCCGCATCGGCACCTCAAACCCATGCAGACGTCAGCTCCCACTCTGAGGGCGATTAAAGGTTAGAAACGGTCAAAATAATTGTACACAGATGAAAAAACATGGAGCCGGTAAGAAGCGTGGCTTCACCTTCCATAATAATAATAATAATAATTGTTTCTACTTTAGGCACAAGGCCAGCACTTACCCAGTGCATTACTGGTACTTTATTTTATCGACCCCGTAAGGATGAAAGGCAAAGTCAACCTCGGCGGGATTTGAACTCAGATCGTAAAGGGACGTAACTATGCTGGAAAGCATGGCGTCTGACCCTCTACCGATAATACTAATGGTTTCTGATTTAGGCACAAAGCCAAACATTTTGGTGGAAAGGGAAAGTCAATTAAATTGACCCCAGTACATCACTGGTACTTTATTTTACCAACCCCCTAAGGATGAACGACAAAGCTTACCTCGGCAGGATTTGAAATAATAATAAGAGTGTTACAACTGCTTAAAGTTAATAAGGTTGAATAATAATTGTTTCTACTTTTGGCATAAGACTAGCAATTACCCAGTGCATTACTGGTACTTTATTTTATCGACCCTGTAAGGATGAAAGGCAAAGTTAACCGCGACGGGATTTAAACTCAGAATGGCAAGGGCCGTAACTCTTGAAGAATAATTTTCTACTTTTGGCACAAGGCCAGCAATTATACCAGTGTATTACTGGGACTTTATTTTATCGACCCCGTAATAATTTAATAATTGCCGAAGGAATGGTTCCAGAAAGAGTTAAATGCTTTGCATAAGCACTGTAAAGATGTTACTGCATTCAATGGAGATTGTTTTGCAGAATAAATAAATTTTAGTTTCAATATGTTATGCATTTTCATTTAAAGGGTTATTCTAAAGACTTTATTGAGACGCCAAATATTTCAAAACATCAACAGAGTTAGACATAACGAGAAGAGCATGTCAGCAAATTCTTGGGCCGTGTAGCCCAAGAATTTGCTGACATGCTCTGACATCTGTCAACATATTTACAGTTGAAGACTGGTGTTATGCTTAACCCTTTAATATTTACATTACTCTATATATACTATTATATTTTTGTGGTAAAGGCTTTTATCTAACATAATTATCTCACATAATATCGTATCTATTTTGATGTTATTTATTTTGAGAACAATACCTTAACATCAGTGTGAGCCGGTTATGACCAGTGTGAATAGAAAGAGGTGAGAGAATTCTAGCCAGATATGGCCAGTTTAAATGTTAAAGGGTTAAAATAAGGGCCCTGCCTATGAAGGAAGTTATATAGAGTAATGGTAACGGCACCATTAAGACATTTACACCGTTAATATAATTAGCCTCGCCATCACCTGAAGCATCGCTGCGAGTGTGCTGACTTGCCTCAAAAATCATTATAGAGGTTGCCCGGTACTCATCGCGATTTTGCTGTCTTTTGCTCTGGTGTTGGCTCCGGTGTTCACCCCTTCCTTTACATTTTCTTTAATATTGCAACATTAAAGGAATATATCCTTAGAAATTGAACGAAGACTGCGTTACACTGCCTTATTTAATCAGTAACGTAATCCATGATACATTAAAAGAGACGATATTATATATAAACTGCATGAGGAGAAAATTTGTGACAGAAAATAAGCGATCGGAAGTGTTGACATTTCCGAAATCTTTAAATAAACAAAATACATTTATTCAACAGCCACGAAATTTAGTAGCTAAATTATCTAATATTCATTCATTAAGCACCAGTAGTACACTGGGATAATTGCTAGCCTTAACTGCTACAGGATAAACAATTATAAACCGTACACAGTCCCGCGCTCCTTACTTTATTATAGTTTAGATATTTAAAATATATTTGTTATGTTATTCTACTGTAAATTTATTTATATGCTTTGTATAATAAAATAGTAACCTTGTAAAGATTTGCGTAGCAAACCTTCATATTTACATGAGTGTACACAACCAATGTAAAACAGAATACTCTTGCTGCTTCTTCTGTGTTGTTGATGTTGCTGTTGTTGTTGTTGTTGTTTTTCTTGTTGTTGTCGTGCTCATTGTCATTGTTGCTGTTGTTGCAGTTGTTGTTGCAGTTGCTGTTGTTGTTGTTGCTGCTGCTGTTGTTTTTGTTGTGCTCATTGTCATTGTTGTTGTTGCTGCTGTTGTTGTTGTTGCTGTTGTCGTCGCCGTTGTTTTTGTTGTTGTTGTTATTGTCGTTGCTGCTGCTGCTGCTGTTGTTGTTGTTGTTGTTGTTGCTGCTGTTGGTGTCGTCGTCGTTGTTGTTGTTGTTGCCATTGTCATCTTCAACACCACCACCACCATCCCCACCATGATCACCACCATCATCAACATACCCAACACCAACACTACCACCACCACCACCACCACCATCATCCCCACCACCACTACCATCATCCCCACCACCACTACCATCACCATCACCACTATCATCCCCACTACCATCACCATTATCCCCATCACCACCATCATCACCACCACAACCACTAACACCATCCCCACTGCTACCACCACCACCATCACCATCACCACCACAACCATCACCCCCACAACCATCACCACCATAACCATCACCACCATCCCCACTACCACCACCTCCACCATCCCCACTACCACCACCTCCCCCAATACCACCCCCACCCCCCATCATCACCATCATCATCATCACCATCTGTTTGTCCATGCTGATATAGGTTAAATGGATCTGCTGTAGATCATATTGCCACAAATTGTAGTTTATTGATGTTTGACCAAGTAATGCTAATAAAGAATTGCACATACAAAACCTGTCCAAATTGATTGCTTTGTTTAGCTTCTTATATATATATATATACATATATATATATATATATATATACATATATATATATACATATATATATATACATATATATACATATATATACACATATATATATATACATATATATACACATATATACATATATATACACATATATACATATATATACATACATATATACATATATACATATATATACAAACATATATACATATATATACATACATATATACATATATATACATACATATACATATATATACATACATGTATATATATACATATATATATATATACATATATATATACATACATATATATATACATATTTATATACATATATATACATATATATATATACATACATATATATACATACATGCATATATATACATATATATACATATACATATATATACATATATATATACATATACATATATATACATATACATATATATACATACATATATATACATACATGCATATATATATACGTACACATACATACATGCACATACATATATACATACATATATATTCCTATATGCATATATATATATATATATATATATATATATATATATATATATATATATATATATATATATATATATATAAGAGTATGTGCCATACGATTAAATCATGTTTGTTAAATATAAGAAAAAAAATATATATATATACATATATATATATATATCATAGATACATTAGAATAATCAACGTATTTACCAGACAATTACCATAGCTTATTATTGGTAAACACTAAAAAATAAAAGTAGAAATACATAAGAAAAACTTCACTATCAGACAATTATCTCTATAGAATTGTATATGCACTAATATACAGACCCCCACCTCCTCCCAACACTAATTCATTTACCCCTGTTCTATATAAATCTATATTGTATATCTTACTAACTATTGTTTGGTATATCTTGTCATCTGAGTATCACAGAATGGGGCCAATAATCTGAGATATTATGATGGTTTCTGAATAAAGCTCAAGGCACAATGCAACCAATTTGAAAGGGTTGGCGAGGGGGAAAAGTCGATTAAAAACTGACCCCAGTTGCATTACTGGTACTTTATTTTATCGACCCCCCCCCCCCTGTAACGTTGAAAGGCATAGTTAACCTCGGCAGGATTTGAACTCAGAACACGTAAAGAGACGTAACTATATGCCGCGAAGCAAGATGTCGGACGCTCTACCGATTCTGACAATCTGCCGCGCCCTGGTCTGAGGTATTATAATGGTTTCTGATTTAGGCACAAGGCCAGCAATTTGAAGGGGCTGAGGGGGAAAAGTTGATTCGACCCCAGTGTGTTACTGGTACTTTATTTTATAGCGTCCGTCCCCCCCTGTAAGGATGAAAGGCAAGGCTAACCTCAGCGGGATTTGAACTCAGTTTCTAGTAATGTCTCTTCCACAGTTTCTAGTAATGCCTCTTCCACAGTTTCTAGTAATGTCTCTTCCACAGTTTCTAGTAATGCTTCTTCCACAGTTTCTAGTAATGCCTCTTCCACAGTTTCTAGTAATGTCTCTTGCACAGTTTCTAGTAATGCTTCTTCCACAGTTTCTAGTAATGTCTCTTCCACAGTTTCTAGTAATGTCTCTTCCACAGTTTCTAGTAATGCTTCTTCCACAGTTTCTAGTAATGCCTCTTCCACAGTTTCTAGTAATGTCTCTTCCACAGTTTCTAGTAATGTCTCTTCCACAGTTTCTAGTAATGCTTCTTCCACAGTTTCTAGTAATGTCTCTTCCACAGTTTCTAGTAATGCTTCTTCCACAGTTTCTAGTAATGTCTCTTCCACAGTTTCTAGTAATGCTTCTTCCACAGTTTCTAGTAATGCTTCTTCCACAGTTTCTAGTAATGCCTCTTCCACAGTTTCTAGTAATGTCTCTTCCACAGTTTCTAGTAATGTCTCTTCCACAGTTTCTAGTAATGCTTCTTCCACAGTTTCTAGTAATGTCTCTTTCACAGTTTCTAGTAATGTCTCTTCCACAGTTTCTAGTAATGCTTCTTCCACAGTTTCTAGTAATGTCTCTTCCACAGTTTCTAGTAATGCTTCTTCCACAGTTTCTAGTAATGCCTCTTCCACAGTTTCTAGTAATGTCTTTTGCACAGTTTCTAGTAATGCTTCTTCCACAGTTTCTAGTAATGTCTCTTCCACAGTTTCTAGTAATGCCTCTTCCACAGTTTCTAGTAATGTCTCTTCCACAGTTTCTAGTAATGCCTCTTCCACAGTTTCTAGTAATGTCTCTTGCACAGTTTCTAGTAATGCTTCTTCCACAGTTTCTAGTAATGTCTCTTCCACAGTTTCTAGTAATGACTCTTCCACAGTTTCTAGTAATTTCTTTTCCACAGTTTCTAGTAATGTCTCTTCCACAGTTTCTAGTAGTATCTCTTCCACAGTTTCTAGTAATGTCTCTTCCACAGTTTCTAGTCATGTCTATTGACTTCTTCTAGTCATGCCTTTTCCATGATTTCTAGTTGTCTTTTCCACATCTTGTAGTCATGTCTCTTCCACAATTTCGAGTAATGTCTCTTCCACTGGCTAAAGTTTTGTCATTTCATTCCGTTAGTTCCACAGGGTATATTTGAATTACTTCTACTTCCACAAATCAATATTAAATGACTGACATGCAACTAAACAGCTCTTGAACAAAAACAACTAAATGACAACAACAACAACAATACCATACCATACCACATACAAAGACATTAAAAAGTCTTTGCTTTCTGCTGAACAGAAATAAAATTCTTTTGTTGCAAAGATCAGTAAAAAAAACAAAACAACAACAACAACAAAAACAAACAAAAAATACAAATGAAAGTCTTAAAACTTGTGCTTGGCTATAATAATCTAACTGGATTCAACAACGAAATCTCTTAAGTGTTATCTGTTAAAAAACACTTTTAGTAACCATAGAGGGTTGCTAGGAGAAGAAATCAGAGAATGTTAAAAAAAACTCAGATATTCTCAAGAATCCATTTCTAACACACTGATCAATTATCTATGGGAATATTTTACATGTTTTTCAGTTTCTAAATCATTGAGAAAAATCTAAAACCAATAATAAATTGTATTATTTTATTTTTTTAGGTGCTCAATACATTAATCAATTTATTTTAATTAAATTTAATTTATTGCTATTATATTTTTGCAAGAATATATTAAGTCCAGTGGGAGCAATGGACAAAGTTTGTGGTGGTTGGATTTGAACTCAAACATAAAGAGACAAAATAAGACTATGTTGTTATTAAGTCTGGTTACTTTGTTGTTTTGTTAAATAAATAATAAAATAATTGTTTCTACTTTTGGCACAAGGCCAGCAATTACCCAGTGCATTACTGGTACTTTATTTTATCGACCCCGGCGGGATTTGAACTCAGATTGGAAAGGGCCGTAATGTAATGTGGCCGTGTAGGTAACATGGTAAAAAGTTCCCAGTTCCACACTGTAAATGTGGTTGGTGTTAGGAAGGGCATCCAGCCATAGAAAACCTGCCAGATAGTCCTATATGAGCGAGACACGGTCACCCGACCAGCCTTGCCTCAAGTGGAACAACTCCCGTCTAACTCATGCTAGCGTGGAAAATGGACGTTAAATGAAGATGATGATGATGATGATGATGATATATATATGAATGAGTTCTTAACCATTTTTATTTAACCCTTTAACATTTACACTACTCTATATTTACTATTATATTTTCCCAGTAAAGGCTTTACCTCACATAATTATCTCACATAATATCGAATCTATGAGACTTTGATATTATTTATTTTTAGAACAATACCTTAATGACAGTATAAGTAGCCAGTTACAGCTGGTTTGTACAGAAAGCGGTGCAAGAATGCTGGCCGGTTTAAACGTTAAAGGGTTAACATTATTTCAAAAATAAAAATAAGTAAAAATTCTTTAAAATTAGAAAATATTTGAAAATAATAATATTCCTAAAATTTACCTTTTTCAGTTTTCTCCTTGAATAATAAAGATACAATGGGCATATGTGAATATAATTCCACTTCAGTTCACATCTAGATGACTCCATGAAAATATTATGATTAACCAGATCTTTGTTGCTTTTCCAATGAATTCTCTGTAAAAAATTAAACAAATAACATATTGGATTTAGACATATTTTCCTTCAAGTAAATGGTTTCTGATTTTAGGCACAATGCCATTTTTTTTTTTTTTTTTGTGAGGGAAGAGAAAAGTCGATTAAATCAATCCCAGTGCATTACTGGGATTTGATTTGATCAACTCCGTAAGGAAGGAAGGCAAAGCTAACCTCAGTAGGATTTGAACTCACTGACCTAAAAATAATAATTGTTTCTGATTTAGGTACAAGGCCAACAATTTCTTGGTGGGAGGAGAAACCAATTAAATTGACCCCAGTGCATTACTGGTACTCTACTGTATCGACCCCGTAAGGATGAAAGGCAAAGCTGACCTCTGCTAGATTTGAATCCATAGTGTAAAGGGCCATAACTCTATGCTGCAAATCATATAATAATGGTTTCTGATTTAGGTACAAAGCAAAAAATATATTGAACCTATAAGTGTTGGCTGAAAAGTTAATAGACTACTATGAAGAAGTAATGCTAGTGCTGTGAAATCTTGCATGCATTAATTTCAATTCTTATTAATAACTACATTGTTTCTTTCCAGGAGCTATGTTGAAAAATAAACCTCATTTAGTCATTCCATGAGAGTATCTTGGTCAGCCTATGAAGGAGTGATGCTAGAGCTGTGAACTCTTGCATGCATTAATTTCAACTCTTCTTATTAATAACTGCATTATTTCTTCCCATGGATTATGTTGACAAAAAAACCTGATTTGGTCATTCCATGAGAGTATCTTGGTCAGCCTATGAACTTTTCAGCTGACATGCCATAGGTTCAATATATTTAAAACTAGGGCTGAAAAATATATAAAAGATTGTGAAAGAAATATTGTATCTTGTCAAAAAGTCTTTAGTGAGCTTGATGTTTATTTTACTAGAAATAAAATTGGTGGAGTGACACAAATGCTAGATGACCTTTGCGGTACTTGTTACATGCTCCTACAGCCAGTGTTTTAAAAAAATATATACTTGGGACAGTGGAATAAGTACCATGCTTGCATTAGAGTTAATTTGTGGTGTTGTGCCAACGTAGGAAATATATATGACAGTAGTGAAGGTGCATGGCTTATGGCTTAGCGGTTAGAGAATTGGGTTTACAATTGTGAAGTTGTGAGTTCAATTCAAGGACTGGGTAATGCGTTATGTCCTTAACCCTTTAACATTCACATTACTCTATATATACTATTATATTTTCATGGTAAAGGTTTTACCTCACATAATATCTCACATAATATTGAATCTATGAGATTTTGAAAGTATTTATTTTGAGAACAATACCTTCATATCAGTATGAGAGACCAGTTACAGCCAGTTTCAACAGAAAGAGATAGAGAATTCTGGCCGGTTTTGCCCGGTTTGAACATCAAAGGGCAAGACATTTTATTTAACATTGTTTATTCCTTCTGCCAGGAGTTGTGACCAGTAGTTAGCATCAGCTATGAAAAGACCAATGGAAACATTGTTTCCTTGGTCCAATCTGACAAACTCCACCTCACTCAGTAAGCAAATGAACAACATTTATCAAGTTATTTATAACATCATTTTCTTTATATCAGTTTAAAATGTGGTAATTAAAATTGTTTTATTAGTTTCTTTTATTGCCATAAAAATTTCAATGTATGAAATTTTTTAAATTTGCATAGAATATCGCCAGTAAATCAATTATAATATCCGATTCTAAATGGCAAATTCTTCACTTGCGATGATCAGTGGGAAGAATTATTGTCCTGTTCCATGTGGTGGCACACCCTGAGGTGGCTGTAGAGGCCAATTCTGGACCTGCAGGCTCTGGTACAGTTGGGGCAAGTGTATATTTGGTCAGTTAGTGGTTGGGTGGTGGACAGCTTTCTTCTTTGATGCTTGTCTTCAGCTGCCACCTTCCTGCCCTCCTCAAAGCTGTTTTGATGGTCACTCTCCATTCCTCTTTTTCTTCTTCTGCCAGGTGTTCAAAATGAACATTTTTACTTCGATGAAATGTTAAACTGTTAAAATTGTAGGGTGTGGGAATACAGAAAAGTCAGATGACCCTATATCAAGACCACACTTTTTGGGAGGTGAACATATATGAGGAAGGAATCAATAATTGTTTCTACTTTGGGCACAAGGCCAGCAATTACCCAGTGCATTACTGGTACTTTATTTTATCGACCCTGTAAGGATGAAAGGCAAAGTCAACCTCGGCGGGATTTGAACTCAGATCGTAAAGGGACGTAACTATGGTGGAAAGCATGGCGTCAGACCCTCTACCGATACTGCCAATCCGAATCAATAATAACCAGCATTGAACTTTAATCTTTTTTCTTTTCCTATTGATGGAAAATTAGTTGTGTGTGCATCATAAGATATGATCTCCTTCTAGTCACTTTCTTTTGTTTAATTGATCGACAAAATCTCAGACCTCTTTTGCTCACTGAGTGGGGTGGAACTCGTTAAATTGGACCAAAGAAACAATGTTTCCATTGATTTTTTTCCCTGTCTACTGGTCGCAACTCCTAGCAGAAGGAACAACATGAAAATAAAGTGTCTTGCTCAAGGACATAAGACATCACCCAGTCTCGGAATCAAACTCACAACCTCACTATAGCATTGGCTTTCCTGATCAGAAATATCCATCGATGGGTGATCAACTCTATTGACATAAAAGGACAAAAATATCCATCAATGGGTGATTAGCTCTGTTGACATAAGAAGACAAAAAATTGAAATTATGATGTTTAAGTCCTTTTGGACAGTATTGGTTTTCATGATAAAAAAATATCCATTCACGGGTGGTCAGTTCTGTTGTCATAAAAGGACAAGAAATTAAAATTATGATGTTTAAGTTCTTTTGAATAAATAACATTGGCTTTCATGACCAGAAGTATCCATCAATGGGTGATCATGAAAATAAAGTAAGAGAATATGGAAAACAAGACCATACTGTAGATTCAGATTCAGTTTATTAGGGAGAAACTTACCTCTTACTCTCCATAAAGCTGATAAGATATATAATCAGATGAGTTAATAATTAATTTCAATTAATTTTACATTGTTTCATAAGAAGATTCATAATCACTGAAATATTGATAGTCAGTGGAATATTATCAAGATATATTCACACAACCAAGCAGACAGGTATGGAAAAATAATTATGAAGTATAGATGGATGTAACTATAGCAATAACCCAGAGAGAACAAAGTGTGTAGTGAAGCATACTTAATAACCCAAGATCCATAATTACACTTAAATATAGTTAATTATGCATAATCTGTTTTGATTCGGGGAGATATAGAAGGAAATAAATAAAGATAGATAAATAAATGTTTAGCTAGAGAGATAGGTAGATAGATAGGTTGATAGATAGATAGATAGATAGATAGATAGAGAGAGAGAGAGAGAGAAAGAGAGAGAGAGAGAGAGAGAGGTACAGAGATTAATAGATAGATCGATAGATAGGTAGATAGATAGATATATGGATAGGTAGATAGATGGATAGATATATTTCTTTATTTGCCACAAGGGCGCACAAGAAAAGGGGACAATACAAAGACACATGCCGGGGATTTTACATACATTCGTGTAAAAATATTGAAACAAACAATTATAACAATCGAAATCCCCAATAGGGGGGAGGCGCCACAAATGGGTTGTTTAATAAACCGTCGATAGAACAACCCTCAACTTCAGGAGCGTGTTGTGCAAGTGCTCCCTTCTTCCTTTTGCTCTCTTCTTTAACCTACAGGCTTATAAACAGAGAAGGCCCAATCACTCGGGCCAATTTTGCCACATTCACCCACCTTTCAGTAAATTTACTGGGGTGCAGTCCCTCTCTCTCCACTCTGATTCTCCTTCTAAAGTGATACTTAAAGAAGGGATTCAATTGTTGTCCGGAGAGAAAGGCATCTGTCCTCAGTCCTCTCAATCTCATCCACCACATAACTTCTTTCACCATAGCCACTGTACAGAGGAAAACCGCCTCTCTTTCGTTTTTGAAAGAAGATAACTAGATACATAGATGGATAGATAGCTAGATACATAGATGGATAGAAAGGTAGATAGGTAGATAGCTAAATAGATCAATAGATATATGGATATATATAGATAGAGGGCTTCCTTCTATATAAATAGTAGATCCAAGTTTACAATAATGAAAACCTACCTTCCCATGGGCATGGGTTGAAGCATCTAGTATGCACCACCTTCCCTCCCCCTTCCATTCACCTCCCATGTCCTAACACTGCACCCACATCCTAACACCCCACCCACATCCTAATACTCCATTCTTCACCAGATAGGTCCCCCAGCAGCCAGTCCACACTGGAAAGTGGTCGTGCTGGTGCCACAACAAAAAAGTACCTAGTCTACACTGTAGAGTGGTTGTGTTGGTGACACGCCAAAAAGTGCCTAGTCCAGACTGTAAATGTGGTTGGCATTAGGAAGGTCATCCAGCCATAGAAGCCAAGCCAGAAACAGTTCTGTATGAGCAAGACATGGTCACCTGATCTGACTTCTCTCACAATGGGACAACTCGTCTAACCCATGCTAGTGTGGAAAAATGGACATTAAACTGTGATGATGATGATGATGGTGATGATGATGGTGATGATGGTGATGGTGATGATGATGATGGTGGTGGTGATGATGATGGTGGTGGTGGTGGTGGTGATGATGGTGATGCTGATGGTGGTGATGGTGATGGTACTGGTGATGGTGATGATGATGATGATGATGATGATGATACATATTGTATCAAACATGTTAAAATAATATGGAGTCCAAAGGTTAACTTTCGTGATTTATTTTTCAAAAACTGCTGATGGTTAGTTGAAGGTTTTAATAACAATTTCTGATTTAGGCACAAAGCCAACAATTTGAGCGGAGGGGAAAGTCGATTAAATCGATCCCAGTGTATTACTGGTACTTTATTTTATCAACCCCGAAAGGATGAAAAGTAAAGCTACTTCAGTGGGATTTGAACTCAGAATGTATAAAGAGCCATAACTATATACTGTTAAGCGTGTTGCCTGATGCTCTACCGAGTACAGCCGATGCTCTGCCCTGTTGAAGGTTTTAATTACAACGATCTATAAGACAATAAATTGAGAGGCAGTATTAGACATACTGAGCAGGAGAATATGGCTTGTTCATGTTTCAAATGAGGATTATCAACCTAAAGGATGGGAATATAAAGCTGTGGATTTAAACTTAATCATGGATTTGGTTCATAAAGGACTTAATCCATTATGGTAAACATCTCTTTACTTATTTACAATTGTATGAGACAACGAGAGGAGATTTTATGAGGGTCAGCTGAAAAGTTCATAGGCTGACCAAGATACTCTCATGGAATTACCAAATGAGGTTTATTTTTCAACATAGTCCCTGGAAAGAAACAATGCAGTTATTATATGAGGGTCAGCTGAAAAGTTCATAGTCTGACCAAGATACTCTCATGGAATTACCAAATGAGGTTTATTTTTCAACATAGTCCCTGGAAAGAAACAATACAGTTATTAATAAGAAGAGTTGAAATTAAAGCATGCCAGATTTCATGGCATATGAACTTTTCTGCCAGCCCTCATAAATGGTTGTTTGACTTGCTAGATCTAGCAACCCAAGTCTCTTTCAAATCATCTCCTTACTGTCTTAGAAAAAGGAGGACACATTATAAAATGTGGTCCTAGATGCATTGTGTCTGACAAAATATGGGATGGTACAACTTGGAATACTTTTGATCCCCGGTCTGCTTGTTTAGAAATGGCCCAGGGCTAAACAAAAATAACAACATTACCACTTCAGAAACATTTCTCAAATAAATGTGTACTAATAAATCTTAATTTCAAAGTAAGGTGGTGAACAGGGCCAGATTTATTGGTGGGCAGAGATGGTGAATGCCCTGGGCACTCTTTGTCAAGCAGGGCCCCCACTAGGAACAGCCCGAGGCCACCCTCAAACTTGAACTTCCCCAGGCCTCCTACATCTGAATTGTCCTGGGCCCACCAATCCTGAACAGCCCTGGGTTTCCCCCAAATCTCACTGCCCCGGGTCCCTCAAACCTGAACAGCCCCGGGCCTCCCCCAAACTTGAACAGCCCTAGGTCTCCCCCAAATCTGAACTTCCCCAGGCCTCCTAAACCTGAACTGTCCTGGTCCCACCAAACCTGAACTGCCCCAGGCCTCCTAAACCTGAACTGTCCTGGTCCCACCAAACCTGAACAGCCCTGGGCCTCCCCAAACCTGAACAGCCCTGGATCTCCCCCAAATCTAAACTTCCCCTCCCCCCAACTTGAACTGTCCTGGTCCCACCAAACCTAAACTACCCCAGTCCTCCAAAACCTGATCTCTTCTGGGCCCCTGAAACCTGAACTGCCTTCCCACCACACCCCATCCCCCTGCCAACGTCTAAATATGGCCCTGGTAGTGAAGTAGCAGAAATGGTAGCACACAAGACTAAATACCTTTCTGTATTTAATTCATTTCCTTTACATTGTGACTTTCAGATCCTGCTAGAGTTGAGTTTAATTTTCATCTTAACAGAATCAATAACATCACCAGTCATTTTCTGAAAATCAATTCAACTTTTTATCTCTGTAAATGTGTAACTTCCTGTCAAATGTAAGAAAGTAAGAAGCCAACTGATAGGGGGTGAGAGGGGGGGGGGGGGGGGGGGCTTCATGCAGTAAACTCAACCTGCAGTAGGCACATAACAGTTTCAAATTACACTCATTTGTTTTATAAAAGGAACACATATTGGATAATTTAGAGCTACATATGTCTGAATAAAAGATGAAATGGATTTGAAATACACATCATCATCATCTTTATCATCATTTAACGTCATACATGCCAAATAGGAAAAGTACCTACAGTAGAATTAAACCAACAAGGTCATTGAACCAAACAATGTTCTTTTATTACCATAAAATGCTCCTATGCCAAAGCTAGCTTTATCCTTGCCAAACTCTTCAATCTCTCTCTCTCTCATTCCTTTCCCCTTCCCTCCCTCCCTCTCTCTCTCTCATTCCTTCTTTCCCTCTCCCTCCCTCCGTCTCTCTCTCTCTCGTTCCTTCTTTTCCCCTCCCTCCCTCCCTCTTCCCCCCCCCCCCTCTATCATTCCTTCTTTCCCCCTCATTCCCTCTCCCCCCCTCTCTCTCTCTCTGGGATCAATTTAATCAACTTTCCCTCCCCCCCCAAAATTGCTGTCCTTGTGCCTAAATAAGAAACCATTAATAGTTTGTGGTGTATGTTGAAATCATCCCATTAGATTCAAAATAGTAATAAAAAATCCCTCAAGTTTCCTTCTTCTAAGAGATCCTAATGTCAGCAGGATTACCAGGAGTTCCCTTTCTTTGTGACATTACCAATGATATAAATTGGTAGAAAAAAAAACAAATGGTTGCTTTGGCTTTCCCACTAAAATATTTTAGTAACATGAATCATTGCAGCAAATGCTTGTTGATGAGAAGTAAGCAAAACTAACAGATACTAACAGATACACAAATGTTAAATCATCTATGGCAAAACATTGTCGAGACTTCATATGCTGTCATACTATGAAGCAGATGTCATCTTTGTTGTTAAGTGATGAGATCAAACATAAAGAGACATAGTTATCAAATCATTTAAGAGACCCACTTAACACACTCTGCCAAAATGTTATCAAGCTAGTATCAGACTTCAAAATAGAAGAATAACCAATCAATGCTTTTAACTGAAATTGTTTTGCATAATCAAATTTATGCGATTGATGTTAATATCAATTTATAGTGAGAACAGTTATGCACCATCAACAAAAACCTACTTTAGATTGTTAACTATTATAACTATTTATACTTTACTCTCTTAAATATGTTCCATAAAAAAATATTATAACAGTTTTGAGAGAAAAATAATATCTTGAGGATTTTAATCCATGTGCTCTCAACCTAATCGTAATCATCACCACCACCACTACCAAGACTACCACCACCATCATCATCACCAACACTACCACCATCATCATCACCACCACTACCACCTCCACAAACACCACACCAAGACAACCACCATCACCATTACCACCACCATCATCATCATCATCACCACCACCACCATCATCATCACCACCACTACCACCTCCACAAACACCACACCAAGACAACCACCATCACCATCATCATTACCACCACCATCATCATCACCAACACCACCACCATCATCACCACCACTACCACCTCCACAAACACCACACCAAGACAACCACCATCACCATCATCATTACCACCACCATCATCACCACCACCACCACCACCATCATCATCACCACCACCACCACTTGGCAAGCTTTCTACAACTAGATGCTCTTTCTATCACCAACCAGTTTATAGAGTGTACTGGGTGCTTTTATCATGTAGATATACAATATAAAATAAATGATGATAAAATTACTTATCCTTTCAGATAACTGGATTTTTCTTTTTTTCAGGTAAAACATTTTAATAGAAACATTTTAATAGAAACCTTCAAGGTTCAAGGAAGAAATAACTACCTAAAAAGACCTTGAAAATCATTCCATTCCAATAAGAAATAGTTACATTTTTATAAAGCATTAAAACAATATTTATTAATATTCATAATATTATATTACTATATATATATAACTATATTACTAACAAATGAAAAAAAATAATTTCAAATGAAAGTAGTTTGGCAGATGATAAATGGTAGTGAACCATTTAACAAGTTACTATTATGATTCAAAAGGTCACAGGTATATTTTTATAATGCTTCTATGCTTTCAGTTTTTATACTCAGGAACTAGCCAGAGCATTTGTATAACACATTTTATTAAAACATGTTTGCTGTTTTCTGCTTGTCATTTATTTGTTTAATCATTTTTATTATGTATATCCCAACATATTTAAAAAACTTGTAATCTAATAATGAATTTGGCTTTCTGAACTGGAAAGGACTCTATTGGAAATGATTGTTGTTCAAATTTGAACATATTTCCTTCCATGTATTTTAAACAACAAAATATAATACTAAGCAATAGTTGAACTGATCTGTATTGTTAGCCTAAAATAATGAGTTGATATCATTCCACAAATAGTTCAAAAGTCGAACTATTGAGACTAAGCCAACAAAGAAATCAGAATAATCTAATTAAGAGCTGGCAATTTAACATAACTAAGCTATTATCTGCCAAAATATCAAATGACCTGACATGTCATTAGCCCTTCTATTATACAATTATTTTTGAGGATGATATCAAGAAGAGTCGATTAAGCAGGCAACAAAAAAATGTCAGTTTGCTGCAACTGTTTTCTCTGATGGAAAAGATATAACTGAAAATATTATCTTTGGTGGCGCTGTGATATGTTGGTGCTTGGTGTTTTAATGGCACCAAATGCTGTGTTGGTTTTAATGGAATCATGTAATATCTTAGATATGAAAGCATTATACCAAATTCCAGCTTTTATGGCAACAAGTAATGATTTATTTTTTTAATAGATCTACTAGCATTACTGTTCACATACCAATAAATGGTAAATTGACACTACTATGGTGTATATACATGCAATCATCTATGTATGCATGTATGTATGTTCTTCTGGTTTTATAATTTCACAAATGTTTGCCAATAGAGAGAGAGTCAGTTTCTAACATAGATACAAGACTCTCTCATTGGTAGATATGTATGCATGCCTGCATGCATGTCTGTGTAGATATGGATGTTATTGTATGTGTGGATGTGTACGTTTTGAGTTGTATGTGTGCATGTGCTTATGCTTTGTATCTGTACAAGTGTATATGCAGTTATTAGATCCAGAATTTTTGTTTGGAATGTTTTACATATTTTTACTGTTCCATTAATGGGTTGTACTTGTAATTTCTTAACTAGTTTTGTTCTTTCTGTTTCTGTGAAGCCCAGCTGTATATGTATGTAGACATGATGCATTTATGACATATATCCAAAAAGAACAGGTTAACATACATACATACATATGACAGTCGATTGACTTTCGTCAAATTGGACCAAGGAAACAATGTTTCCATTGGTCTTTCCAATTGCTAATACTATCTATCGGTCGCAACTCCAGGTAGAAGGAGCAATGTGAAATAAAATGTCTTGCCCAAGGACATAACACATCGCCCGGTCCAGGAATCGAACTCACAACCTCACGATTGAGAGCTCAATTCTCTTACCACTCAGCCACGCGCCTTCACATACATATATATATATATGTATATATGTATATAGATATATATAGATATATAGATATATATATATGTGTGTATGTATATATGTGTATATATATATATATATATATATATATATATATATATATATATATATATATATATATATATATATGTGTGTGTGTGTGTGTATATATATGTATATATGTGTATGTATATATATATGTGTGTATGTGTATATATATGTATATATGTGTATGTATATATATATATATGTGTGTGTATGAATATATATATATATATGTATATGTATATATGTGTATGTGTATATATATATATATATATATATATATATATATATATATATATATATATATATGTGTGTGTGTGTGTGTATGTATGTATATATATATATATATATGGGGAGGTGTAAACAAAGACATTATTGGGCTTTTTACAGGATAAAAAATATTTTTAGAATGAAATAATTAAGATAGTAATAATAAAGTAAAAAATTGATAAAGTTTTAAAAAAACAAATGACGACTCTAGCATTCTATCAATAATATGTTGTTTATTTTATATCAAATAAAAGACATCAAATCGATAAATACATAGTATAAAGGTACAATGGATGTGATTTTCTTATGATAATATCATCAGACTGATTCAAATATAAGACAATGTTAATTACTCCAGTAAATCTAGACTATTTGGAAAATTGACATAAGACAACCAGCCCACCTCTTCAAAGATTAACAAAGTGCTGTAGTTTGCTTGAAACATTGTTGAATAGGAAATATAAATTTAAATAATTTTAAAAGCCATATAATTCATTAAAAAATTAAAGGTGCCAAGATAACGATAGAATTTTACTGTAACAAATTTAATTATCTCGAATACTTTTGGGGTTTAAAATCCCATTATCAAGGGAGGATCCATGTGAAGGTTTTAAAGGACCAGTCGGAGATGAGTTGTTGTTGTCTGGATTCTTCCTTGATAATGGGTTTTTAAACCCCAAAATATTCGGGATAATTAAATTTGCTAAGGTAAAATTCTATTGTTATCTTAAGCACCTTTAATTTTTTAATGCATTGTATGGCTTTTAAAATTATTTAAATACATATTTCTTCAAAGATTCTTTTAGGACATTGTTGTGGCACTTTTTTTTTTAATCTCCATGCAACAGCTTGCCTTCTGCCTGCACACCAAGGCAATTAGCATTCAGATTTGATGACCAACATAACTAATTAGGGTACATGAGAAAGACATATATTTGCAATAAAAATAGCATACTGCACGTAGCAACAACCGATATTTGTGTGATGTTTGCAATGGTGATAATAAGTAGAACTATGAAGATAATATTGGTTGTTGTATTGATTTCTTAAACAAAGCTTCTTCTGATTTATGGAAGAGGAGAATTTGAATTGTATGACATCTAAGTCTTTGTTAAACACATGAGACCAATAAATTGATCAAAAGCCAGAAAACAGAACTGATTGCCCAGCAGTTTACCTTCATTTTCTGACACTTGTAGTGTTGGCAGCTGTGGTGACACTATTGATGCCTCACTGCTACCACGACAACCAACATTATTTTTCCAAACTCAAGAAAGCATTTGGATATAAATTTGGAAGAGAGTTCCAGCTAGATCCTGTCAACACTTACAGTTTTGGCAGTGGCAGTAATACTGTTGATGTCTCACCACTACCATGACTATCAACGTTTGGATTGGCAGCATCAGTAGAGTGCCAGACAACATGCTTTGCAGCATAGAGTTATGGCCCTTTACACTCTGAGTTCAAATTCTGCCGAGGTTAACTTTGCCTCTCATCCTTACGGGGTCGATAACATAAAGCACCAGTAATGTACTGGGGTAATTTCT
>OZ024752.1:38626324-38631324 GCA_964016885.1 Eledone cirrhosa
TTGTTTTACGAGGAGATATAATGAGGGTGATGAGTAAATTTATACAATATCTTCCAACGGTTTTCAACCCCTCTATATAAAATATATCTCCTCTCTGTTATAAAAACTATCTCTTTCTCTCTATCACCCATCTCTCCCTCTCATCTCCTTCCCTTTTCATCCTTTTCTCTCCCCCCCTCTCTAAATAAAATATTTTTCCCAATATCACACATCAATCTAAAACCACTTTTCATATGTTGATTTAAAACTGCACTATCAACAAGTGTTTTTTAGCCTTCATATCATGTTCTCCTGTTTTATCTGATGAAAACACAAATATTATTGTTTGATGATGTTTGTTTTTGAAATGCGCATAATAAAATATATTGAACTCCTTTAACCATCTTTTGATCTTATATTATGCATACTCCAGTCCCACAAACTGTAGAGTGCTTCTTATCCGATATCTGCATTGCTTTATTGTACTACAATAAAACTCACCTCCTACATATATATATATATATATATATTATGTATATATATAGTATATATATATATATATCATGTATATATATCATTTCTTTGCTGGCATGTATTAGACATGTCAGCATGTGTTCAATATATTAACATGTAGAGGACTAATTGTCATAACAGAACTAGAGAGAATGGCTCACTGCTGAGCCAAGATGTGTCTTGTATAGACTGTATCAAGCTCTATTGATTCATAGTTCAGCTACGAATCAATACAGAATTATATTACATGTGAACTGAATCAAATAACATGGGCTCAAAACTGAATATAGATGAGACAGCCTTTGAATTGGACTGTACCAAGTAATCTGGGATCAGAGTTGAGCCAGGATAAGACTGTTTGAGCTGTCGTTTTGGTGATCATCGTTCGTCCACCATCACCACAAAAAATATAATGTAGTATTTTATAAAACAAACAAAAAAAAAAAAAATTCGTTTTCAGCATCAATAGGAGAGGAATAGCTGAATAAAAAAAGCTTCAGTAGCTTATACATGTTGGGGGGGGGGGGGGGGGGGGTAGAGGAGAGGGTGGTTTAAGTAAACAAAGAAAGGCATGGATTTAAAAGGATCATATCAGAGAATATCGAGCTTCACATGTGGGATAACACCAGCTCAGAATACTGGGCTTCACATGTGGGATAACACCAGCTCAGAATACTGGACTTCACATGTGGGATAATGCCAAATCAGAATACTGGACTTCACATGTGGGATAATGCCAAATCAGAATACTGGGCTTCACGTGTGGGATAACGCCAGCTCAGAATACTGGGCTTCACATGTAGGATAACGCCAGCTCAGAATACTGGGCTTCACATGTAGGATAACGTCAGCTCAGAATACTGGGCTTCACATGTGGGATAACGCCAGCTCAGAATACTGGGCTTCACATGTAGGGTAACTCCAGATCAGAATACTGGGCTTCACATGTAGGATAACACCAGATCAGAATACTAGGTTTCACATGTGGGATAACTCTAGATCTGAATACTGGGCTTCACATGTGGGATAACTCTAGATCAGAATACTGGGCTTCACATGTGGGATAAGTCCAGCTCAGAATACTGCGCTTCACATGTGGGATAAGTCCAGCTCAGAATGCATGACTTACACGGTAGCAGTCATGTTCAAATCATGGGAATGTGTACACAAAATTAATGATGATCACCATCACCATCATCATCATTATCACTATAGTTACCATCACCATCATCATCATTATCACTATAGTTACCATCACCATCATGCCCCATCACCATCATCCTCATCATCACTATAGTTATCCTTACCATCATCACCATCATCACTATAGTTTTCACCACCATCATCACCACCACCACCCTCACCACCACCACCACCACCACCACCATCACCACATCATCTCCATCACCATCACCACCACCCTCACCACCACCACCATCACCATCACCCCCATCGCCACATCAGCTCCATCACCATCACCAGCACCATCACCACCCTCACCACCACCCTCACCATCGCCCTTATCACCTTCATCACCACCACCACCACCATCATCACCCTCACCCTCATCAACACTATCCCCATTAGTTATCTTCACCCCCCCCCCACCACCATCACCCCCCCCCACCACCACCACCACCACCACCACCACCACCCTCACCACCACCACCACCTACTATATATATATGCCCAAATTAGAATGGATAAAACAGATCTCTAATCCACTCTTCACAAGTTATGAGTTGGTCTCAGCCAATATGTAAAACAGCATCCAATTTCAAAGTTTGATGATAAATGGTGGTGGTGGTGGGTGGTGGTGGTGGTTGGTGGTGGTAGTGGTGTTGGTAGTGGTGGAGGTGGTGGCGGTGGTTGGTGGTGGTGGTGATGGTGGTGGTGGTGGTGGTGGTGGTTGGTGTAGTGGTGGTGGTAGCGGTGGTTGGTGTAGTGGTGGTGGTAGCGGTGGAGGTGGTGGTGGTGGTTGGTGTAGTGGTGGTGGTTGGTGGTGGTAGTGGTGGTGGTTGGTGTAGTGGTGGTGGTGGTTGGTGTAGTGGTGGTGGTGGTGGTGGTGGTAGTGGTGGAGGTGGTGGTGGTGGTGGTAGTGGTGGAGGTGGTGGTTGGTGTAGTGGTGGTGGTAGCAGTGGTGGTCGTGGTGGTAGTGGTGGAGGTGGTGGTGGTGGTTGGTGGTGGTAGTGGTGGAGGTGATTGTGGTGGTTGGTGTAGTGGTGGCGGTGGTTGGTGTAGTGGCGGTGGTGTTGGTAGTGGTGGAGGTGGTGGTGGAGATGGTGGTGATGGTGGTGATGGTGGTGGTGGAGGTGATGGTGGTGATGGTGGAGGTGGTGGTGGTGGTTGTTGTTGTGGTGATGGTGGTGGTCGAGATGATGATGATGGTAGTACTGGTGGTGGTGGAGGTGATGGAGATGATGATGAAGATAACAATTGCTGCTATCATTGTTGCCATCATCATCACCACCACAATTATCATCATCATCATCTCTATCATCATAATCACCGCCACCACCAACATCATTACCACCACCACCACCATCATCATCATCACCACCACCACCACCATCATCATCGTCATCACCACCACCACCATCATCATCACAATCATTGTCATCACCACCACCACCACCACCATCACCACCACCACCACCACCACCACCATCATTGTCATCACCACCACCACCACCACCATCACCATCATCATCACCACCACCATCATCATTGTCACCACCACCACCACCACCATCATCATCACCACCACCATCATCATTGTCATCACCACCACCACCACCATCACCATCATCATCACCACCACCATCATCATTGTCACCACCACCACCACCACCATCATCATCACCACCACCATCATCATTGTCATCACCACCACCACCACCATCACCATCATCACCACCACCACCATCATCATTGTCATCACCACCACCACCACCACCACCATCACCACACCACCATCATCACTGTCATCACCACCACCACCACCATCATGACCATCATCATCACTACAATCATGTCGCACACCCATAGCCATTCCCATTAAACTATAGAACAATATTCCAGAGAAGATAATGAAGAACATAGGACGGAAGTCTGACTTTATTGAAAGATGAGGAAACAATTGATACGGGATTGGAGGAGTATTTCAGATTACCAGAGTTCTGGTACAGAACCAATTCCCTCGAGTAGCTTTCTAGTTGAAATTCTTAGTTGGTTCGATAATCTTATTTCTAGAGAACAATGATAAAATCTTGAATGAAATAAACAATATACTCATATGTAGTTGATCTGTGAGACCCTTACAAAGGGCTGAGAAGATAAAGTTGATCCCCCCCCCCACACACACACACACACATCCCACCGCAAGGTGGTCGTGGAGGTGCCACGGCAAAAAAGCACCCAGCCCACACTGTAAAGTGGACGTGTAGGCGCCACGAAAAAGCACCCAGCACTCACTGTAAATGAGGTTGGTGTTGTTAGGAAGGGCATCCAGCTGTAGAAATCAAGCCAGATCAGTTCCTGTATGAGCAAGGCATGGTCAGCCGACCAGACACTGCCCACAACAGGACAACCCGTCTAACCCATGCTAGCGTGGAAGAACGGACGTAAAACGGTGATGATGATGATGATGATGATGAAAGAATGCTGGGCTCATGTAAAATCTTGAATGAAATAAACAATAAATTCATATGTAGTTGATCTGTGGGACCCTTACAAAGGGCTGAGAAGATAAAGTTGATATAAAGAATGCTGTGCCCATGTAAAATCTTGAATGAAATAAACAATATACTCATATGTAGTTGATCTGTGGGACCCTTACAAAGGGCTGAGAAGATAAAGTTGATATAAAGAATGCTGTGCTCATGTAAAATCTTGAATGAAATAAACAATATACTCATATGTAGTTGATCTGTGGGGACCCTTACAAAGGGCTGAGAAGATAAAGTTGATATAAAGAATGCTGTGCCCATGTAAAATCTTGAATGAAATAAACAATATACTCATATGTAGTTGATCTGTGGGACCCTTACAAAGGGCTGAGAAGATAAAGTTGATATAAAGAATGCTGTGCTCATGTAAAATCTTGAATGAAATAAACAATATACTCATTTGTAGTTGATCTGTGGGACCCTTACAAGGGGCTGAGAAGATAAAGTTGATATAAAGAATGCTGTGCTCATGTACAGAGATGCTATAAAATAGATTATAAAGTGATGGGGAAAAAGAAGTTACTATTGGCTTCTTTGAGGAACTGAATCCCATATCTATTTTATAATAATTGTTTCTACTTTAGGCACAAGGCCAGCAATTATCCCAGTGCATTACTGGTACTTTATTTTATCGACCCCCATAAAGATGAAAGGCAAAGTTAGCGTCGGCGGGATTTGAACTCAGAATGGCAAGGGCCGTAACTCTATGCGTCAAAGCATGGCATCCGACCCTCTACCGATACTGCCAATTCACCACTAATAATAATAATAATGATTACT
>OZ024752.1:38634276-38656776 GCA_964016885.1 Eledone cirrhosa
TCTGTCTGTCTGTCTGTCTGTGCAGACATGATTGTATTTATAAAGAGAACAGAAAAGAAAAAAAAGACAGAAAAATATAAATTAAAAATATGGAGATTATATATTTAACAAGAATCAGAAGAATTTAATTCCCGAATCAATAAAAGAATTATATTTAATCCTAAACTGACAAGTTATGACTGTCACCAAACATAGCTCATTGTATTATGGCTGTTATTTCTGTTTACTTTTTACATATATATACTCGATTGATAGTTAGTTTTATAGTCTTCTTGTTTTCTAAGTGGAATTTAATGATTTAGCAGAGTGTAACAGAAGGCGAGAATTCTAAATAAAAATCTAAACTATGAATATATTTTGCCAGAAATGGAGATAAACTGACGCCAGTAACATCCACCATGAGATTTGGTTGGATTTTGGTAACTTGCGAAGATTAATATGTATGGTTGATGTTGATATTTACATAGACGAGGGTGGTGGATTTGCAGTAGAATCAGTAGAGTGTCGGACAACATGCTTTAAGGCATAGAGTTATGTATCTTTATGTTTTGAGTTCAAATCCTGCTGAGGTCAGCTTTGCCTTTCATCCTTACAAGGTCGATAAAATAAAGTACCATTAACGAACTGGGGTTGATTTAATCGACTTCCCCCTTGCCTAAAATTGTAAAGATGAAAGACAAAACTCTGCTCAGCATCTAGGATTAGGATATAATAAATACCAATCTATCTATCTAGGGCGGGTAAAATTCCCGAGATGGTTCTTTTCAATGGCTGATAATACCTTACCAGCGCCACTCAAATAAAGTAATTATTTAACCCATAAATGGAGCCCTAACGGGTACTATTACTCCAGGCCAGAGCAGACCTGGGAGTGATAACAACTAATGGGTAACTCCATATTTCCCACAGCTCCTGACAATAACATTTTATTAACCCTTTTATGACCATATTTCTAATGAAATATACTCTATTTTAATTAATTAATGGAGAATTTGATGTTATTTATTTTGAGAACAATATGACTAGCAAGTTAAGAACAATATGACTAGCAAGTTAAGAACAATATGACTAGCAAGTTAAGGCCAGTTTGAACAGAAAGAGATGAGAGAATTCTGTCCGGATACGGCTGGTTTAAATGGCTAAAGGGTTTAAATGGCTACAGTCCAATAACAGAAAATAGTAAATTGAGAGATATTAACTAACCCAACCAAATACAATTTTCACCAAATTCTTGACCAAATTAATTAAACTAATGATATTTCAACTCACTATGAGTGTTATTTTAATTGTTATGGCTCATAACAATTAAAGTATACTAGCTTCTTTCTATTAAGTATACTAGCTGCTACTTAGCTGCTTGTTTTTCATGCAGAAGAAGCCCTTGATTAATCCTAAGCTCCAGTGATTTCTATTCTTATTTTATCAATTAGTTTGTTGCTTCTGCACTAATGTGTTGCCATATAAGGAGGCCCAGAGTAATTTAGTATCTTGCTTAAAGCATGAGAATACTTCAGTAAAAATATATAAATCCCAAATTCTTCATCTGGATCAGAGGTTCTCAAATTGGGCGCTACCACACCCCGAGGGACGTTGAGAAGGTCCAGGGGAACGCTGAGGTCTTAGGGGCGCTAGAGATGATATAATAGTATATCAAATGTCAAATGATACATATTTATATATAAATATAGTAAAATAACAAATATATATAATAGTTATTCATACATAGTATATATTATATATAAATTAATGACTTTATTTATTATATATTATTTACAATAAAAATATATATTTATTTATACAGAGTATATATATTATTTATTATATATAAATTAATGATTTTATTTATTATATATTATTCACAATTTTCATGTAGGCAGGTCTCTCTGGAGATAGAGTTGGGGGGGACGCTGAGGGTATTCCATGGTTGTGAAGAGGGGCAGTAGCCCCAAAAGTTTGAGAACCTCTGATCTAGATACATGGCTTGACATTTGTTTAGTTAGCTATTATATAATTACTTGATTTTTGAAGTTCAGTAGATGTTTGACAATAGTCAGGTATCTAAACAAAATCTGAACTAATTATGTAAGAAGTCCAGTTACTTTAGTGAGCTTTTGACTGCAAAAGTCATGATTTCAAAATCTGCTGTGGTTATTTGGCTCTGGTTCAAGATATTATACATTATTTAGTTTGCATAAGATCGCCTGGTTCAGAATAGACAGCGTGACTGACTGGTAGTGTTCGTAAGATCAACCATCAGTGAAAACGTGTGCATAAACAATTTATATGCAAAATTCATATGGAACCATTTCACCCCATATAAAGCTATAAAATATTTAAAAAAATAAATAAATAAATAAATAAATAAATAAATAAATAAAAATAAAAACTGACTTGATTCTCAGGTTGAATAGAAATAGATTGCTTTAGCATATAGCCAGAATAGTCATCTGAAAGATCAGATATAAGAAGCAGAAATATAGAAAACTAAAAAAAAATACTGGCTATATAGTTACTATGACTACAAAACATTAGTTAAATGATATATAGCCAATACAGATTTTTCAGAATAGCAAAGATCTAAGTTTTATGCACCGATAGATGAGATAGTTTTTAAATGGTATTTACTTCAGAAAGGAAAAGGAAGAAGAAAAAAAAAAAGAAAGAAAAAGAGAAAGAAAATGATTGAAGAAAATCTAAGTTCCATACAGAAATCGAAAAAGTGTTACCTTTTTCTTGTGTCTGGAATCTTAGCAGGAAAGTCCATGATGAATATCTAAGGTGATCTGATGTGGACGAGATAAATGAGATCAATACTAGTCTCATTTGCAAGTCGATATTCACAAGATGTTTGGACTTGAAAAATAAGATATAAAGATACAACAAAGAATGCAGGTGCCATCACATTACACACACTTCATAGAATACTCATCAGAGGCAAGTGACAACACAAATATTTGTGCTGAAAGATGCTGTTAAAATTATAATCATTGTTTAACATCTGCTTTTCCTGATAGCAAAATTGGACATTTAGGTTCAATTAAAAGTCTTTTTTACGATAGCCTGACTCCTCTAACATTGCAAACATCTGCATAATAGCTCAGTATTAAAAGAAATACCCATAAACGTTTATATAGAAAGCTGTGCAATGTAAGTGGGTTAGATTGCCAAGGTAATAATCAGAAGGAATTGAGAGAAAAAGTAAAATAAAAGAAAGGAAGAGTGATTGAAAGTTACCTTAGAAATTTATTATTCCCCAAATCTTTCAAATTTACCATCCATTACCAAGGGGCCCCATAGAGGAGCTTTGAGATTTTTCTTTCCTCTTGATAGCCACTTATACCCACAAAAATTTAATAAATGAATAGATGAATAAATTAAACCAGTTTAATCTACTACAAAAAGGCAGTTAATTGGCAGAGTCATTGTGGAGGCACATGGCTTAGTGGTTAGAGCATTGGCCTTGCAATCGAAAGGTTGTGAGTTCAATTCTCAGACCGGGTGATGTGTTGTTTCCTTGAGCAAGACACTTTATTTCACATTGCTCCAGTTTACTCAGCTGTAGAAATGAGATGATAGGGACTGGGGTCCCTATCATTTCAACTGCAAAGTGGTCGTGGAGGTGCCACGGCAAAAAAGCACCCAGCACTCACTGTAAATGAGGTTGGCATCCAGCTGTAGAAATCAAGCCAAAATCAGTTCCCGTCCCACCCTTGCAAGCAGGGAAAAGTGGACGTAAAATGAAATGATGATGATGATGATGATTAGACAGAGCTTTGAGGTATTCGTTCCAGCTCTCTGCTCCCAGTTCAAATCTCACCGAGGTCAACTTTGCCTTTCATCCATACAAAGTTGATAAAAAAAAAAGTACCAGTTTAGTACTGGGGTCAATTCTTCCTCTATATCCCTTTCTCCCTTTCTATGCTTCACTGGAAGAAATCTGATGTACTCAGGCCTGGAGATGGATAGGCTCCACCAGGCTTTAAAATCCCCAAGCAACGGCATACGAGTGTGTCAATATGACACACCTATGGCTTCCTCAGAAGTTACGGGACCATACCATAACATAAATATATCTTTCTTGCTTTCTTTCTCTCATTTTCTATCCTTCTCTGGAAGAAATCTGCTGTACTCAAGACTGGAGAGGAATGGGCTCCACCAGGCTTAACCCTTTAATGTTCAAACTGGCCAAAACCGGCCAGAATTCTCTACCTCTTTCTGTTGAAACTGACTGTAACTGGTCACTCAAGCTGATGTTAAGGTATTGTTCTCAAAATAAATAATTTCAAAATCTCATAGATTTAATGTTATGTGAGAAAATTATGCAAGGTAAAGCCTTTACCATGAAAATATAATAGTATATATAGAGTAATGTGAATGCTAAAGGGTTAAAATGCCCAAGAAACACTGAGTGAGTTACAGAAACATACCATACCAATCTATTCAAACAAAAACAACTATAATCATTAACTTCTATATAGACTTAATTTTCAATTATGATCATCAACTTCTATATAGTCTTAATTTTCAATTATGATCATCAACTTCTATATAGTCTTAATTTTCAATTATGATCATCAACTTCTATATAGTCTTAATTTTCAATTATGATCATCAACTTCTATATAGACTTAATTTTCAATTATGATCATCAACTTCTATATAGTCTTAATATTCAATTATGATCAACTTCTATATAGTCTTAATATTCAATTATGATCATCAACTTCTATATAGACTTAATTTTCAATTATGATCATCAACTTCTATATAGTCTTAATTTTCAATTATGATCATCAACTTCTATATAGACTTAATGTTCAATTATGATCATCAACTTCTATATAGTCTTAATGTTCAATTATGATCATCAACTTCTATATAGTCTTAATGTTCAATTATGATCATCAACTTCTATATAGTCTTAATGTTCAATTATGATCATCAACTTCTATATAGTCTTAATGTTCAATTATGATCATCAACTTCTATATAGTCTTAATGTTCAATTATGATCATCAACTTCTATATAGTCTTAATATTCAATTATGATCATCAACTTCTATATAGTCTTAATGTTCAATTATGATCATCAACTTCTATATAGTCTTAATGTTCAATTATGATCATCAACTTCTATATAGTCTTAATGTTCAATTATGATCATCAACTTCTATATAGTCTTAATGTTCAATTATGATCATCAACTTCTATATAGTCTTAATGTTCAATTATGATCATCAACTTCTATATAGTCTTAATATTCAATTATGATCATCAACTTCTATATAGTCTTAATGTTCAATTATGATCATCAACTTCTATATAGTCTTAATGTTCAATTATGATCATCAACTTCTATATAGTCTTAATGTTCAATTATGATCATCAACTTCTATATAGTCTTAATATTCAATTATGATCATCAACTTCTATATAGTCTTAATGTTCAATTATGATCATCAACTTCTATATAGTCTTAATATTCAATTATGATCATCAACTTCTATATAGTCTTAATATTCAATTATGATCATCAACTTCTATATAGTCTTAATGTTCAATTATGATCATCAACTTCTATATAGTCTTAATGTTCAATTATGATCATCAACTTCTATATAGTCTTAATATTCAATTATGATCAACTTCTATATAGTCTTAATATTCAATTATGATCATCAACTTCTATATAGTCTTAATGTTCAATTATGATCATCAACTTCTATATAGTCTTAATATTCAATTATGATCATCAACTTCTATATAGTCTTAATATTCAATTATGATCATCAACTTCTATATAGTCTTAATGTTCAATTATGATCATCAACTTCTATATAGTCTTAATGTTCAATTATGATCATCAACTTCTATATAGTCTTAATATTCAATTATGATCATCAACTTCTATATAGTCTTAATGTTCAATTATGATCATCAACTTCTATATAGTCTTAATATTCAATTATGATCATCAACTTCTATATAGTCTTAATATTCAATTATGATCATCAACTTCTATATAGTCTTAATGTTCAATTATGATCATCAACTTCTATATAGTCTTAATGTTCAATTATGATGATCAACTTCTATATAGTCTTAATATTCAATTATGATCATCAACTTCTATATAGTCTTAATATTCAATTATGATCATCAACTTCTATATAGTCTTAATGTTCAATTATGATCATCAACTTCTATATAGTCTTAATGTTCAATTATGATCATCAACTTCTATATAGTCTTAATGTTCAATTATGATCATCAACTTCTATATAGTCTTAATGTTCAATTATGATCATCAACTTCTATATAGTCTTAACATTCAATTATGATCATCAACTTCTATATAGTCTTAATATTCAATTATGATCATCAACTTCTATATAGTCTTAATATTCAATTATGATCATGAACTTCTATATAGTCTTAATTTTCAATTATGATCATCAACTTCTATATAGTCTTAATGTTCAATTATGATCATCAACTTCTATATAGTCTTAATATTCAATTATGATCATCAACTTCTATATAGTCTTAATGTTCAATTATGATCATCAACTTCTATATAGTCTTAATGTTCAATTATGATCATCAACTTCTATATAGTCTTAATGTTCAATTATGATCATCAACTTCTATATAGTCTTAATATTCAATTATGATCATGAACTTCTATATAGTCTTAATATTCAATTATGATCATCAACTTCTATATAGTCTTAATGTTCAATTATGATCATCAACTTCTATATAGTCTTAATATTCAATTATGATCATCAACTTCTATATAGTCTTAATATTCAATTATGATCATCAACTTCTATATAGTCTTAATATTCAATTATGATCATCAACTTCTATATAGTCTTAATGTTCAATTATGATCATCAACTTCTATATAGTCTTAATATTCAATTATGATCATCAACTTCTATATAGTCTTAATGTTCAATTATGATCATCAACTTCTATATAGTCTTAATATTCAATTATGATCATCAACTTCTATATAGTCTTAATATTCAATTATGATCATCAACTTCTATATAGTCTTAATGTTCAATTATGATCATCAACTTCTATATAGTCTTAATGTTCAATTATGATCATCAACTTCTATATAGTCTTAATGTTCAATTATGATCATCAACTTCTATATAGTCTTAATGTTCAATTATGATCATCAACTTCTATATAGTCTTAATGTTCAATTATGATCATCAACTTCTATATAGTCTTAATATTCAATTATGATCATCAACTTCTATATAGGCTTAATGTTCAATTATGATCATCAACTTCTATATAGTCTTAATATTCAATTATGATCATCAACTTCTATATAGTCTTAATGTTCAATTATGATCATCAACTTCTATATAGTCTTAACATTCAATTATGATCATCAACTTCTATATAGTCTTAACATTCAATTATGATCATCAACTTCTATATAGTCTTAACATTCAATTATGATCATCAACTTCTATATAGTCTTAATATTCAATTATGATCATCAACTTCTATATAGTCTTAATGTTCAATTATGATCATGAACTTCTATATAGACTTAATATTCAATTATGATCATCAACTTCTATATAGTCTTAATGTTCAATTATGATCATCAACTTCTATATAGTCTTAATATTCAATTATGATCATCAACTTCTATATAGTCTTAATATTCAATTATGATCATCAACTTCTATATAGTCTTAATGTTCAATTATGATCATCAACTTCTATATAGTCTTAATGTTCAATTATGATCATCAACTTCTATATAGTCTTAATATTCAATTATGATCATCAACTTCTATATAGTCTTAATGTTCAATTATGATCAACTTCTATATAGTCTTAATATTCAATTATGATCATCAACTTCTATATAGTCTTAATGTTCAATTTTGATCATCAACTTCTATATAGTCTTAATATTCAATTATGATCATGAACTTCTATATAGTCTTAATGTTCAATTATGATCATGAACTTCTATATAGTCTTAATATTCAATTATGATCATCAACTTCTATATAGTCTTAATGTTCAATTATGATCATCAACTTCTATATAGTCTTAATATTCAATTATGATCATCAACTTCTATATAGTCTTAATATTCAATTATGATCATCAACTTCTATATAGTCTTAATATTAAATTATGATCATCAACTTCTATATAGTCTTAATATTCAATTATGATCATCAACTTCTATATAGTCTTAATATTCAATTATGATCATCAACTTCTATATAGTCTTAACATTCAATTATGATCATCAACTTCTATATAGTCTTAATGTTCAATTATGATCATCAACTTCTATATAGTCTTAACATTCAATTATGATCATCAACTTCTATATAGTCTTAATATTCAATTATGATCATGAACTTCTATATAGTCTTAATGTTCAATTATGATCATCAACTTCTATATAGTCTTAACATTCAATTATGATCATCAACTTCTATATAGTCTTAATGTTCAATTATGATCATCAACTTCTATATAGTCTTAACATTCAATTATGATCATCAACTTCTATATAGTCTTAATATTCAATTATGATCATGAACTTCTATATAGTCTTAATGTTCAATTATGATCATCAACTTCTATATAGTCTTAATATTCAATTATGATCATCAACTTCTATATAGTCTTAATGTTCAATTATGATCATGAACTTCTCTATCGACTTAATGTTCAATATTCTAAGCCAACATGGATCAGACATGTCTGCATGCAATCAAGATAACTCCAGTTGATTTCATCCTAATACAACAGACCTAACTCCAGTTGATCCCATCTTGCATGACTTCATATTTGAGGCTTAACGAATCTAAAGAAAAACAAAATAATTGTTTCTACTTTTGGCACAAGGCCAGCAATTAAACCGGTCAGTACATTACTGGTGCTTTATTTTATCGACCCTGTAAAGATGAAAGGCAAAGTTGACCTCGGCAGGATTTGGATTCAGACAGTATAGGGCCGCAACTCTATGCTGCATAGCATGGCGTCCGACCCTCTACCAGCGCAAAACAAAATAATAAAATAAAATAATAGAATAATAAAATAAAAGCAGACATGTCTGTATGGTTAAGAAGCTCACTTTGTAACCACATGGTTTCAGGTTCTATCCCACCATGGGTTCTCTACCATAGCCTAATTAATATTGACCACTGCCTTGGGAAGGAAATTTCATAGATTAAAACTCATCATTGTCATTGTCATCATCATCATCATACACACACACACAAACACCCAAACATACAAACACACATATACACACATACACACACAAACACACACACACACGCATACACACAAACACACGTATACACACACACAACCATACAAACCCACAGACACATAGACACACACAAACATACAAACACACACATATACACACACACAAACATACAAACACACAGACACAAACACACACACATACACACAAACACACACACAAACAAACACCCAAACATACAAACACACACTCACAAACATACAAACACACACAAACATGCAAACCCACAGACACATACAAAAACACACAAACAAACACCCAAACATACAAATACACACACACACACAAACATACAAACACACATATACACACACACAAACATACAAACACACAAACACATACAAAAACACACACACACAAACACACACGTATACACACACACAAACATACAAACCCACAGACACAGCCACACACACACACACACAAACATACAAACACACACACACACACAAACATACAAACACACAGACACATACAAAAACACACACAAACACAAACACCCAAACATACAAACACACATATACACACACACAAACACACAGACACACACACACACACACACACACACACACACACACACACACACACACCAAATATGTACTATTGTACACACCACTTCCCTTATATTGATTCTGTGGAAAGTAAAAAGTGAGAAAATGGTGGAACAAGAAAGAAAATAGGAATAAATTCTTGAGGAAAGAGAAAATAAAAATACAATTTTAGATAAGAGTTGTGATAATGGTAATTGTCTTAAAGAATTAAGAAACTTAACTTTGATAATGGTTAATTGTTTTAAGCAATTAGAAGAACAAAAAGAAAAAAAAAACCTCCCCTAAAAATCATTGACATTGTTGTTGTTGTTGCTGTTGTTGTTGTTGTTGTTGCCAGCATTATCATCACTACCAACACCACCAACATCATCACCATCATCACCACCACCAACACAAACACCCTCATCATCATCATTATCACCATTACCAACACAAACACCATCATCGTCACCACCACCACCACCAACACCATCACCACCACCAACACCATCATCACCACCAACACCACCACCAACACCACCACCAACACTATCACCACCACCATCACCACCAACACTATCACCACCACCATCACCACCAACACCACCACCAACACCATCACCACCAACACCACCAACACCAACACCATCATCACCACCAACACCACCAACACCACCACCAACACCCACCACCAACACCACCACCAACACCACCACCAACACCATCACCAACACCATCATCACCACCAACACCACCACCACCATCATCACCACCAACACCACCACCAACACCAACACCACCACCAACACCATCATCACCACCAACACCACCACCATCACCAACACCACCAACACCATCACCAACACCACCAACACCAACACCACCACCAACACCACCAACACCAACACCACCACCAACACCACCACCAACACCAACACCACCACCAACACCACCACCAACACCATCACCACCACCAACACCACCAACACCACCACCAACACCACCACCAACACCATCATCACCACCAACACCACCACCAACACCAACACCACCAACACCAACACCACCACCAACACCAACACCACCACCAACACCAACACCACCACCAACACCATCATCACCACCAACACCATCACCACCACCAACACCAACACCACCACCAACACCATCATCACCACCAACACCACCACCAACACCACCACCAACACCAACACCAACACCATCATCACCATCACCACCACCAACACCACCAACACCACCACCAACACCAACACCATCATCACCACCAACACCACCACCATCATCACCACCAACACCACCACCAACACCACCATTAACACCATCATCACCACCAACACCACCAACACCAACACCACCACCAACACCATCATCACCACCAACACCAACACCACCACCAACACCATCATCACCACCAACACCACCACCATCACCAACACCACCAACACCACCACCAACACCACCAACACCATCACCAACACCACCAACACCATCACCAACACCACCACCAACACCATCATCACCACCAACACCACCACCATCACCACCAACACCACCACCATCACCACCAACACCAACACCACCACCAACACCATCATCACCACCAACACCACCACCACCACCAACACCATCACCACCACCACCACCACCAACACCACCACCAACACCATCACCACCACCAACACCACCAACACCAACACCACCACCAACACCATCATCACCACCAACACCACCACCAACACCACCACCAACACTATCACCACCACCATCACCACCAACACTATCACCACCACCATCACCACCAACACCACCACCAACACCATCACCACCAAGACCACCAACACCATCACCAACACCATCATCACCACCAACACCACCAACACCACCACCAACACCCACCACCAACACCAACACCACCACCAACACCATCACCAACACCATCATCACCACCAACACCACCACCAACACCACCATCATCACCACCAACACCACCACCAACACCAACACCACCACCAACACCAACACCACCACCAACACCATCATCACCACCAACACCAACACCACCAACACCAACACCACCAACACCACCAACACCACCACCAACACCATCACCACCACCATCACCAACACCACCAACACCAACATCATCATCACCACCAACACCACCACCAACACCATCACCACCACCATCACCAACACCACCAACACCATCACCAACATCATCATCACCACCAACAACACCACCAACACCATCACCACCACCAACACCACCAACACCACCAACACCATCATCCTCATCACCACCAACACCAATCCTTATCATTGTTATCATCACCATCAAAACCACCACCACTACTAACACCAACACCACCATCATCATCATCACCACCACTACCACTACCACCACCATCATCATCATCGCCATCATCATCACCAACACCACCACCACCACTACTACTAATACCAACACCACCATCATCATCCTCACCACCACCAATACCACCACCACCATCATCACCATCGTCATCACCAACACCACTACCAACACCACCATCATCGTCATCATCACCACCAACACCACCCCTGCCACCACCCCCATCATCATCGCCATAATCATCATCATCATCATCATCAAAATCAATGATATCATTATTGTTTTCTTCCAAGTCTTTCTTAATCTGTAAGGTATAACATTCCAAGGTGAGATCTAACAAAACTAATCTTAAATCTTCTTTAAACTACCTTAAGCCAGTATATATATATATACACTCTCTCTCTCTAAAACTAAGCCAATATATACACTCTAAAACTACCTTAAACCAGTATATATACTCTAAAACTACCTTAAACCAGTATATATACTCTAAAACTACCTTAAACCAGTATATATACTCTAAAACTACCTTAAGCCAGTATATATATATATATATATATATATATATATATACACTCTCTCTCTCTAAAACTAAGCCAATATATACACTCTAAAACTACCTTAAACCAGTATATATACTCTAAAACTACCTTAAGCCAGTATATATATATATATATATACATACCCACTCTCTCTCTCTAAAACTAAGCCAATATATACACTCTAAAACTACCTTAAACCAGTATATATACTCTAAAACTACCTTAAGCCAGTATATATATATATATATATATATATATATATATATATATATATATACACTCTCTCTCTCTCTAAAACTAACCCAATATATACACTCTAAAACTACCTTAAACCAGTATATATACTCTAAAACTACCTTAAACCAGTATATATACTCTAAAACTACCTTAAGCCAGTATATATATATATATATATATATATATATATATATATATACACTCTCTCTCTCTAAAATTAAGCCAATATATACACTCTAAAACTACCTTAAACCAGTATATATATATATATATATATATATATATATATATATATATACACTCTCTCTCTCTAAAACTAAGCCAATATATACACTCTAAAACTACCTTAAACCAGTATATATACTCTAAAACTACTATTTCTAGCAAATCCTGTGACCAAATAGACGTATTGAACTATATTGTCCAAAGTGTCCTTTTTCTTAAGATCGAAGGATGATGTTTGAGGAAGACTTGTCTACTATTTCTAGCAAATCCAGTGACCAAATTGAAGTACCCTCTGTTTACTGAAGCCAGTAAAGGAATAAAATATTTATGCAATAACTTCAAGTCAATTCATTGAACTTTCGTGACCAGAGAGATCTGGTTAGATGTGGTTTGTGACATTTATATCTTTTCTCTCAGGCATTAGTTTTAACCTGAAAACAAACCTGGATTACTATGGAAACACTTGATGATTGGTGGAACCATTATATGATGTTAATGGCGGTGGTTTGGCAGTATCGGTAGAGCGTCAGACACCATGTTTTGCAGCATAGACTTATGCCCTGTTACGTTCTGAGTTGAAATGCCGACGGGTTTAACTGTGCCTTTCATCTTTACGGGGTCGATAAAATAAAGTACCAGTAATGCACTGGGATAATTGCTGGCCTTGTGCCAAAAGTAGAAACAATTATTTGATGTTAATAGTTATTGTATTTGAGAATGTTTTATATTTTGTTTATTCTTATCATGTATAAACCAATCCAAATATAAGTCAGCCCCATTAAAAATGGGATTTGTCACGTCTGTGTTACACTAACAAATCAGAAATTTTAGCCTATTGGGAATGTTAACCAATAAGAAACTGGTAGTTTGTGAGCTACTTTTTTAGTGTATATACAATTAATTATTGCTAGGAACTTTATAAATATAATACACAAAAATATATAATGAAAATGTGAGAAAAAAAAATACAATAATTCACCACTAAGTATGTCAAGCGATCACACACCACAGGGGTCATCAGACATTTTCGAGACAAGCCAACACATTTGCAGCATTGCTGCAGGTGATGGCTATTTAACCCTTTAACATTTACATTACTTTATATGGCTTAGTGGTTAGAGCATTAACCTTGCAATCGAAAGGTTGTGAGTTCAATTCTCAGACCGGGTGATGTGTTGTTTCCTTGAGCAAGACACTTTATTTCACATTGCTCCAGTTCACTCAGCTGTAGAAATGAGATGATAGGGACTGGGGTCCATATCATTCCACTGCAAAGTGGTCGTGGAGGTGCCACAGCAAAAAAACACCCAGCATTCACTGTAAATGAGGTTGGTGTTAGGAAGGGCATCCAGCTGTAGAAATCAAGCCAGAATCAGTTCCCGTCCCACCCTTGCAAGCAGGGAAAAGCGGACGTAAAATGATGATGATGATATTTTCATGGTAAAGGCTTTACACATAATTATCTCACATAATATCGAATCTATGAGATTTTTATATTATTTTAAGAACAATACCTTAACATCAGTATGAGTGGCCGGTTACAGCCAGTTTGAACAGAAAGAGGTTAGAGTATTCTGGCTGGATATAGCAGGTTTAAATGCTAAAGTGTTAAACTGAAGTAAAATAACTGTCTGCCACTAGTTCTCTCTAAGCTATCACCAGCTGCTATGACTAAGTTATCTCATTTCACTCTTTTAATATTTCTCATTTAACTAGCAGTTAGCCTTTGGTCTGGCTTCAACATATTAATTTCTACCAGTTTAAATACACATATATTATCTTATTATTTTCTCTTTACTATATAAATATTTATCTGTTTGTATATTTTTGACTTTACAACATAAGTTTTTCTGAAGACACAAACATTTTCTGTACATAATCCATTTGATTTTGTAAAACACAAAAAAAAACAAAAAAACTATACACATTTTCCATGACACTTTTTCTACAACACAAATTATTTAATTGGCTTATGTGTACGCATTTATTTTAACATTGTATTGATTGGTTTTATAAATTAGGATCTGTAATGTTTTGTACTAAATCATGTCCTATATCAAATTTATATTCACAAGCCATGTGTGTGTAATTATTATCACATTATTCTTCTTACAAGATCAGGCAAGGTCTATTTTTATTTGATATATAGGAAATAACAAAATATTAAATATAATTTATTCTTGTTTTTATCTCTGCTCAACAATCATTACTGAAGTAAGTCAGTCATTGTTTTTATTTAAAGTTACATAAGTATAAATCCAAAATCCCAAAACCAAGACCTTCTCACTTCTGTTGGAGGAACCCTCACCCCACCTGGTTGGCCTCCACCACTTCCTATCTCTGGCTACATTGGGCCATGTGGGAGCCAAAGTATCGGATCAGATCATCCCAGCAGCTTGCCTTTGGTCACCCTCTGGTTCCTCTCCACAGCCTTGGTGTCCACTTTGTCACTCTAATAGTCCACCTGTTATCTCTGAGACAAGAGACGTGGCTATCTTGCCTTTGGTCACCCTCTGGTTCCTCTCCACAGCCTTGGTGTCCACTTTGTCACTCTAATAGTCCACCTGTTGTCTCTGAGACAAGAGACATGGCCAGGCCATCTATGTTTGCTTTTCTTGATGGTCTCAATTATGTCCTTCACACCAATCTGCTGTTGAATCATGGTGTTGCTCTTCCCAGGTCAGCTCTAACCAAACAGACCTAGAATTGAAGACATTCTACTCATAACCATCATACATAATGTGAGAAGAACTACATAAGCCAATATGTCCTCTTATTGTTTTAAATGGTAGGGTGTGATCCTAAGCAAGTTGAGTGACTCTGTAGAAGCTCCTTCTTTAGTTTGATAAGCTGATCCCTGGTGTAGAATAAACTTAAGGTTTTACTTTATTACTTTTATACCAAGGTAACTTTGGTACACATTACTGTCAGAAACCCCTGTCTCACCTCCTTCATATGTTATTGTACATCTGGCACCACCTATACCAAGGTAACTTTGGTACACATTACTGTCAGAAACCCCTGTCTCACCTCCTTCATATGTTATTGTACATCTGGCACCACCTATACCAAGGTAACTTTGGTACACATTACTGTCAGAAACCCCTGTCTCACCTCCTTCATATGTTATTGTACATCTGGCACCAGCTATACCAAGGTAACTTTGGTACACATTACTGTCAGAAACCCCTGTCTCACCTCCTTCATATGTTATTGTACATCTGGCACCACCTATACCAAGGTAACTTTGGTACACATTACTGTCAGAAACCCCTGTCTCACCTCCTTCATATGTTATTGTACATCTGGCACCACCTATACCAAGGTAACTTTGGTACACATTACTGTCAGAAACCCCTGTCTCACCTCCTTCATATGTTATTGTACATCTGGCACCAGCTATACCAAGGTAACTTTGGTACACATTACTGTCAGAAACCCCTGTCTCACCTCCTTCATATGTTATTGTACATCTGGCACCACCTATACCAAGGTAACTTTGGTACACATTACTGTCAGAAACCCCTGTCTCACCTCCTTCATATGTTATTGTACATCTGGCACCACCTATACCAAGGTAACTTTGGTACACATTACTGTCAGAAACCCCTGTCTCACCTCCTTTTCTACATGTTATTGTGTATCTGGCACCACATATACCAAGGTAACTTTGGTACACATTACTGTCAGAAACTCCTGTCTCACCTCCTCTACCACACATGTTATTGTGTATCTGGCACCACATATACCAAGGTAACTTTGGTACACATTACTGTCAGAAACTCCTGTCTCACCTCCTCTACCACACATGTTATTGTGTATCTGGCACCACCTATACCAAGGTAACTTTGGTACACATTACTATCAAAAACTCCTGTCTAACCTCCTTCTCCACACACGTTATTGTGTATCTGGCACCACCTATACCAAGGTAACTTTGGTACACATTACTATCAAAAACTCCTGTCTAACCTCCTCTTCTACATGTTACAGTGCATCTGGCACCACCTATACACCAATTTGTTTACACTTTGCAGTTGATCATTGCTGTTTTCATATCAAAGAGGTGTGTGTGTGGGGGGGGGGGTAACAATTTTTTAGATGTTGAAGTGGGGCACGGTACACAACAGGTTGGGAACCACTGGTGTAATGTTTGGGCTTTCTTGCTTTTGTAAAAGACCAAGTTGTTAACTGTCCACTGCAGCATGTTAGTGCTATCTCTGAAGATATGACTTGTCAAATGCCAATATTAGTATTTCTTGCCTGATTGAATCTAACATTTAGATAAGAGAAACTGAATAATGATTGTTGTGTTTCTTATTTTTAAATCTAAATGTTAATAGCATTATTAAACATGATGTCTAGGAAGGTAGAAATGAAAAAGAAACTAATTCTGACAAAATGATCTGTTCAACCCATGCCACCATGGAAATCATCATCATCATCGTTTAACGTCTATCTTCCACGCTAGCATGGGTTAGACGAGGAATTGTCCCACTTGAGGCAAAATTGATCAGGTGACCATGTATAGGACTGTATCTGGCAGGTTTTCTATGGCTGGATGCCCTTCCTAACATCAACCGCATTTACAGTGTCGCCTGGGAGCCTTTATACCGTGTCTCCTACACAACCACATTACAGTGTGGACTGGGTGCTTTTTTGTTGTGACACCTACACAAGCTCTTTAGTTTGGACTGGATGTTGTGGTACCAACATAACTTTACAGAGAAAGGGGTGGTGTTGGTGGGAGTGGGAGGATAGAGTAGGAGTAGTGGGTTGGGGTGTATATTTGGTTAGGATGTAAAATTATTATGATCATGATGATAACTAAAAACTTAACCTTTTTTATTATTAACTACAGTTGTTTTTCTTTAGACCAAAATTATTTGATATTTTTCTCTTTTTCTTCTTTATTTATTTTTTTTTTTTTTTTTTGAAAATGTCAACTCTGCAACTGTTTGTGCATATTAACTCATTTGATACAAAACAACCCAAGACCACCTCTGATTCTATGATATAAAATATCTCATTTCAAAATATTCCTATTTAGATTAAAACATTTTCATTATATTTTATGTAAGAATATCTTACAGAGCATCTTAATATTGAAAATGTTAGTTATCTTACAAAATTACTCCAAATCCTAGATTATTTTCAAAACCAATTGAAACAGATAAGCAATGTATTCAAATATGACCATGAAAGAGTTAACCCTTTAGCATTTACATTACTCTAAATATACTATTGTATTTTCAAGGTAAAGGCTTTACCTCACATAATATCGAATCTATGAGATTTTGATATCATTTATTTTGAGAACAATACCTTAACACGAATATGAGCAGCTGGTTATGACTGGTTTGAACAGAAAGAGGTGAGAGAATTCTGGCTGAATACAGCTGGTTTAAATGCTAAAGGGTTATTGCAGCGGTTTCAACAAGGAAACCAAATACTGGACTCAATTCATTAGAAGCTTGTCTATTCCAATTATGGGAACAACAAATACCAAAATATCATCATGATTTTCATATTATAAGATACTGCAGCTGCTGTTGTTGTTTAGCCCCAAGTCAGCTTTGATAAAAGGTGTTACAGCTATGAGCATCCAATCTTTTTTTTTCAGACTACATTTTTGTTTAATTTTGTACTACATTTTGTATCCTTAACCCTTTAGCATTTAAACCGTATCCGGCCAGAATTCTTTCCCCTCTTTCTATTCAAACCGGCTGTAACTGGTCCCTTATACCGATTTTAAAGTATTGTACTCAAAATAAATAATATAAAAATTTTGCTGATTCGATATTATGTGGGATATTATGTGAAAATATAATAGTAAATATAGAGTAATGTAAAGATAGCAGAATATGATTTGAGGAAAATGTGACTGCTATTTCTAGCCAGTCAATCAACCACTTAAGTTCTCTCTTGTTGGCTTTATATAGAAACGGTTATCCATTATGGTCAAGGACATATTGATACATGATTAACTTAAGATAATATAAAATAGCAAATTTGCCAAATTCTAATCTCAAATCACTGAATCTTCCTTATATATATTTTATTATTTTTCTTTCTGAGGCTGTGAAAACATCTGAATAAAAAAGAAAGACAGTTTATGGCATCAATACAAAATTTTCCTGTTCCACCCCTCTATTCAGAGTGGCTAATTTTATCCCTTTATAATTGTAAATCTGGCATTGCTTAGGACTTTAGCCAAATGTTTTACTGGTGCTGGCATAGATAGTTAACTTTAGAACATAATGTCAAGACATGTGTATAAACGACAAAATATTTCATCTCGATTATTTCCTATTAAAGACAGTAAAATGCTTGACTGAATGCATTCTTGTAGTTTCAAATGATAGCTGTATCACCTGTACATGTCATCACTCCAGTTGATAAGATATTTATCAACTAAGAACAGCCATGTTTCAGATGATCTTTACTAGATCTAACACTACAATAAATAACAGTAACACAGGACAATGAGGGAGAGTCTATGTGGTTATTATACAAGCTAGAAATGTTTTCTGATTTAGGCTCAAGGCCAGCAATTTGGGGGGGGGGGGGGTCGACTGAATCGACCCCAGTGCATTACTGGTACTTTATTTTATCGACCCTCAGAGATGAAAGACAAAGCTAACCTCGGATGGATTTGAAGTTGGGACGTAAAGGGCCATAACTACAAAGCAGGATGTCCGATGCTCTACCAATTCTGCCAATCCACCGCCCCATACATGTTAGAAATAAAAGTCAAATCTCTCTCAATCACACTCTACCATCTTTAAAAAAAGCATGTTGAATAATGAGATCCTGGGTTCCCTAAATATAAAACAGAAACAAGATAATCATGGCTGTAGTGACTTTGATCAAGGGTCTGCTTGATCAGGGTTGACTTGGGGACCCCAAAACACAATGGCAACAGTAACATATTTCCAACCAAAGAAAAAACTTCTATGTGGTCGTTTGGCCTGCTAGTAATATCAGCCAAATCTCCCTCAAAGTACACCTTACCATCTTAGAAAAGTAGACACAATAAATAATAGTAATACAAGCCAGAAGATCTGAGCCAATCCTTCAAGTTGAACCAAGAAAACTATATTTTCAATGTTTTTTTTCAATTGCAGATGTTATCTCTTGGTCATAACTCTTAGCAAACAAAGCTGTTTTTATAAAAATGATGACCAATCAGAAGATCCAAGTCCAACCTTCAGATTGGACCAAGAAAACTATACAGTGGAACTTTGGTTCATGAACGCCTCTCATCACAAACAAATCAGTTCACAAACAATTTTTCCGAACATAAAACATCTCGGATGACAAATCGTATCTCATGTAATGAACACGCAAGCTGGCAACAACAATTCCCAGTTCAGGCAATGGATTATGTCCTTGAGCAAGACACTTTATTTCATGTTGATCGTTCTGCCAGGAGGTAGATAGTATTAGCAATTGGAAAGACTAATGGAAACATTGTTTCCTTGGTCCCATTTGGCAAGTTCTATCCAACTCATTAAATGACTGAGATCTGGGTTCTTGTGAATTCGGTTTAGATTAAAAAATGTATTAATTACTTGAACTATATTCCTTGAGAACAAAACATACAACACATGGAATAACCATAGTCAATTGTTAGATTTTCTTGTTAATAACACAAACTAGTAGTGTGAGTGTTGACTGAAAAGTTCAGAGGCTGACTATGAAAGAGTGATGCTAGAGCTGTGAAATTTTGCAGGAATTAATTTCAACTTTTCTTATTAATAACTGTATTGTTTCTTTCCAGGGACGATGTTGAAAAATAAACCCTCGTTTGGTCATTCCATGAGAGTATCTTGGTCAGCCTATAAAGGAGTGATGCTAGGGCTGTGAAACTTTGTATGCATTAATTTCAACTCTTCTTATTAATAACTGTATTGTTTCTTTCCAAGGACTATGTTGAAAAATAAACCCTCATTTGGTTATTCCATGAGAGTAACTTGGTCAGCCTCTAAAGGATTGATGCTAGGGATGTGAAATCTTGTATGCATTAATTTCAATTCTTCTTAATAACTGTATTGTTTCTTTCCAAGGACTATAATGAAAAATAAACCCTCGTCTGGTCATTCCAGGAGAGTATCTTGGTCAGGCTATGAAATTTTCAGCCAACCCTCGTAAATGTAATGTAACTAAGAATTCAAAACTACTTGAACTATATTCCTTGAGAACAATATATACAACACAGATTGAATGAGCATAGCCAATTGTTAGATTAACCCCCAGTTTTCCTTGTTAAATAACTGTTTCTACTATTGGCACAAGGCCAGCAATTACCCAGTACATTACTGGTACTTTATTTTATCGACCCCGTAAGGATGAAAGGCAAAGTTAACCTCGGCGGAATTAACATAAACTAGTAGTAAATGTAATGTAAGCAAGGACTGAAAGCTTGTCAATATCTAGCATATTGCGTTCTGTAATTTAATCACTTCTCTTAATTATAAAGTTCATTTCTTTATACAACTAGACCACACTAACTCACTCCATGCTTTATTGCATGAGTATCAATCTAACCATTCTTAAGCAGGATTCTTGGAATAAAAAAACAACAACATAATAATGATAAATGCATAAATAGAACACAAATTCAAATAAGTAAATACCATGGAATATCAATATATGGTAAACTGCAAATGGCCGCAGAGAATAGTATGATAAAGCAGCAAAATCTATAATGAGAAATAAAAGCCAAAATCATTTATCTAGCATCTTGGCAAATAGATAAAATGGTTACAGAACTAATGCTCAATTCCTATCATTTTTCAATAAGCTTATGGCACCAATATTGTTCACAGCTAACTCTAATAGTAGTAGTTACTATGAATTTTTCTAAAGAGTAATTGGTTCTCAATTTCAATATTGCTGCAAAATTGCAACCCCCAGTTTTCGCTTTGTTGAGTAATTTTTATCAAATTCTGTATGAATGAGGGATGTAAAGATGTGTTATGTTCTAAAAAACATGGCAGACTAGTAATTCCTCTTCTTTTCTTCATACAAAGAATAATCATTATGAACTATATTTACAAAACAAGTCAATAGCAGAATTCTTCTAAAAAACAAAATATTGAAGAAAAAAAAGATACATATAGTCTAATAGTAATCTACTTCCTATTGTATTTATATGTTGGTAGCACATTTATTATCATGGTCAATTTGATATTAATTTTTTGCATGGATTAGATAAGCCAGCAAAATAACCCA
>OZ024752.1:38661776-38664276 GCA_964016885.1 Eledone cirrhosa
TACATACATACATACATACATACATAAATACATGGTGGCTGCCAACTCGTTTTCGAGTACGGCCACTACTTTATATCCATGTAGGAGAACCCCTACCGATGCGCTGAACGAGTGAGACTTTTTAGTCCAACCAGCGACTTGAAAACTGGCACAAACACTACACTTGTCACAATTATTGACACAGTGTACATGGTACCATGTGACGACTAGTGCAGAGAGATCTCCAGATACAAAGCAATGCCTGTGCCGTGAAGCTTTTATAGTGAGCAAAGTCACTGCACAAAGCCAGTCCCACTCTCTTAACCAAGATGATATTTACCAAAAAGAAGAACAAGTCATAAATACATAAATACATACATACATGGTGGCTGCCAACTCGTTTTCGAGTACGGCCACTACTTTATATCCATGTAGGAGAACCCCTACCGATGCGCTGAACGAGCGTGACTTTTTAGTCCAGCCAGCGACTTGAAAACTCTGGTACAAACACTACACTTGTGACAATTATTGACACATACTACTGGGCCCATGGTACCATGTGACGACAAGTGCAGAGAGATCTCCAGATATAAAGCAATGCCTGTGCCATGAAGCTTTTATAGTGAGCAAAGGCACTGCACAAAGCCAGTCCCACTCTCTTAACCAAGATGATATTTACCAAAAAGAAGAACAAGTCAACATCATTGGATACCATCAGGGTTGCAGGTGTTATATCAGAGTTTTCCTTCTCCTAGAATTCTGCCTTGACAAAGGCTAAGGAGTCATCTCTCCCGGTGATTTTGGATGGCCATTGACTCTTAAGAGCTCCTTTGCCCTTTGACAGGTTTTGTTTTTAGTCCTGCAGGATGTCCAAAGTCACCCTCCTCACCAAGAAACCTTGGTGGGGTTGCCAGTTTAGTCGCCAACGACCCGACCATGAGACAGGTTGTACTTCGATACATGTTACCAGTAGCACCAACTGGTGACCTGACACATACATACATACATACAAATATATATATATACCAACTGGTGACCTGACACACACATACATACATACATCCATACATACATACATATATATATAGGTAAGTTATTCCGGGTTGAATCGGAGGTAACCACAGTAAGTAAGGTACTCAATACATAGCAGAGTATAAAAGTTTTAATATAGATGAGATTCTACAGGACTAGAACTGTTTCATTCTTGATGATTCAGGATGATTTCTCAAGAATGAAACCGTTCTAGTCCTGTAGAATCTCATCTATATTAAAACTATATATATATATATATATATATATATATATATATGCATTCAGGTGTATGCATGTATATATACATATGTATATACATGTATAAATAGAGAGAGAGAGAGATGCAAGAGGAGAGAAGAAGGATAATAGAGGGAGGTGGGGAGAGAAAGAGAGAGATGCTCACAGACAGACAGACAGACAGGCAGGCAGACAGACAGACAGACAGACAGACAGAGACAGACAGACAGACAGGCAGGCAGGCAGACAGACAGAGACAGACAGAGACAGACAGACAGACAGGCAGGCAGGCAGAAAGATAGATAGATAGGTAGATAGATAAATAGACAGGCAGGTAGACAGGTAGATAGAGATAGATAGACAGATAACGAGAGAGAGACAGAGAGAGAGAGAGAGTATACAGACAAATATAGAAAGGTAAACATACATAAATATACATGACACTGTCATTTAGATACATCGATTAACAGACAGGTGAACAGATGAACAGATGAATAGAGTTTATTTGAAAAGATTCAATGAACAATATAAAGCTCAAAAGTAAATTTACAGAACTATTTGAAACATGAAACTTAGAATTTTTTATATTACTAGACACAAAGTCTTATATTCTAGGGTAAAGGAAATGTTAGTTGGCAAATTGTCAAAGTTCTTAAAACATTGGATATAATGCTCTGCAATATTTGTTCTGGTTTGCCATTCCTCGTTTCGAAGTAAAAAAAAAAAAAGTTATCCAGAACTGTGATCAAAGCTGTTGTATACCTCTTTCTTATTTCCTGTCCACTGCTCTAGCTCTCCTTTTCTGGAAGAATTTATCTGTGTTCAGACCCGGTAAAGGGATGGGATCTGGTATGCCCAAGACACACTGTACGTCATGCCACTACCCTTATGATTCCATTAAGAGTTACAGGTCCATATATCATCATCATCATCATCATCATCACTTTACGTCCGCTTTTCCCTGTTTGCAAGGGTGGGACGAGAACTGATTCTGGTTTGATTTCTACAGCTGGATGCCCTTCCTAACACCAACCTCATTTACAGTGAGTGCTGGGTGCTTTTTTGTCGTGGCACCTCCACGACCACTTTGCAGTGAAATGATATGGACCTCAGTCCCTATCATCTCATTTCTACAGCTGAGTAAACTGGAGCAATGTGAAATAAAGTGTCTTGCTCAAGGAAACAACACACTCACAACCTTTCGATTGCAAGGCCAATGCTCTAACCACTAAGCCATGTGCCTCCGTTATAT
>OZ024752.1:38674276-38699276 GCA_964016885.1 Eledone cirrhosa
TACATATATATACATATACATATATATATATATATATATACATATACATATATATACATATACATATATATATATATATATACATATACATATACATATATATATACATATACATATACATATATATATACACATACATACATATATATATACATACATATATACACATACATACATATATATATACATACATATATACACATATATATATATATATATATATATATATATATATATATATATATATATATATATATATATGTTCTTTGTTTTTTTTAACTTTGTTTTTTTTATGACTTTGTTCATTTCCCATGATTATTGACTTTCATCTTGAGATATAAGACCTTATTTTTTCAGAAATCAACCTAAGCACTCAACTGGTGCTTAGGTTATCGATTGTGGTAGTCAGCATCTGTAGGATTTTAACTCAGAAGGTAAAGGAATGCAAATCACCCTTCTCATACAAAACCAGTCTCAAACAACCCTATATTTATGATACAAAACTGCCTGTCTTCAAATGCTTATATTAAAACCTTCCACCATAATATTATTTTAGAAATTTTGCTTAACCCTTTAGCATTTAAATCAGCCATATCCGGCCAGAATTCTCTCACCTCTTTCTGTTTAAACCAGCTATAATAAGCCACTCATACTGATATTAAAGTATTGTTCTCAAAATAAATAATATCAAAATCTCATAAATTTAATATTATGTGAGATAAAGCCTTTACCGTGAAAATACAATAGTAAATATAGAGTAATGTAAATGCTAGAGGGTTAAGCAATATTTTAAATATTAGCTTACTAGTGAAAATCTTAGTTTTTTTATTGAGTTCCTCCAAATTTTTTGTTATTTTTAAAACCAACTGAAACACATAAGCAGTGTATTTCATTAAAAATCTAGTAATGAAAGAGTTAAAATATTTATTCTACTGTGGGATATATTATCCTGTGTGATATCATTATAGAATGTTTGTTGTGTCCAGTATCCTTTATGAGATATTTAGGAAATATCTAATGACCTTTGTAACATGTGAGAAATATTTACTGACCTACCATATATATGCTGATACGAATATAAACCAACCCCACCTATTTTATTATGTCTGAGAGATAGGCAAAAATCCAAGCCCCATTTATAAACTGAGGCAGCTAATCAACACATTGTTTAGATGGCGTATACAACCCCCACCCCATTTTTACCATCGATATTTGGTTGTATATTCCTCGGCTTATATTCAGATACATATGGTAGTTATTTTGTTAAATTTCTCTGAAGATTTCGTTTCAATTAAAAATGTAGGCAGTGAATTTCATTAGAAATACTGTAAAGAATATTGTCCAAATACAGTAAAGAATATTGTCCAAATATAGCAAAAAGTCTGTCCAAATATTGTAAGGAATATTGTCCAAATGTTGTAAGGAATATTGTCCAAATATTGTAAGGAATATTGTCCAAATATTGTAAGGAATGTTGTCCAAATATTGTAAGGAATGTTGTCCAAATATTGTAAGGAATGTTGTCCACCACTCAACTGATTCAGCCATTCAATTTCCCTTTCATGAATATTAACAATGTAAGTGAATAAAATACATATTTCATATTTCATGAGAGAAAAGCAGAGCTTGGATGAATTGAGGGAGAAACTGGGTTTAAGAGGAATCAGAAGCGTACAGGAGAGAAGACTGCATTAGTATGGATATGTGATGTGCATGGATGATGATCGATGAGTGAAGAAATGCCAGTGGAGGGAAGCCATAGTAAAGGAAGACCAAAAAAGATCTGGGCAGAGGTGGTGAGAGCCGATTTCAAATTTCTGAGACTCGCAGAGGAGATGACAAAGAAACGTGGCAATGAGTGGAGTGGAGAGATGCTGTGCTGAGAAAGACCCATCCAACCTATGCAAGTGTGGAAAAACAGACATAAAAACGATGATGATGATGATGATGATGATGATGATTCACCTGGAGGTTACTTCTTCCTCAATGTTATTTGTCATATGAAACATTTAAATATTTGTTCCTAAGAATTTTCTCCCTCTTCATCAAACTGTTTCTTCTTTATGAATTTATTTTTCCTGGTAAACTTTATACATTAGCTTGGGTTTTGCATTTAATGAACAATCTGATTTACTTGCTATTAACAAGCTACCTAAATATATTCAACAGTGTTATATTACAAATATTGTATTACAATATTACAATCTCTCAGATGAAATGCTGAGAGCTAAATGTGTTTAACAATTTAGAATATTTCAAATACCAGAAAGGTATTTTAAGACATACACTGTACTTTGCTATGACATTCTACAAGACCTCAAGGCAGTGATGCTGGACCTAGACATGTGACAGAGGGACTCTCTCACTACAGCCCGGTTTGAAACCAGCTAAGAAGGCAGTGGTGTTAGACCTAGACATGTGACATAAGGACTCTGTCACTGAAGCCCCGGTTGGAACTGGCTAAGAAGAAGAAGAAGAAGAAGAAGGGCTAGGTCATTGGCAAGAGACACAATGTATCATTGATAACAAGTATAACCCATTGACCCTTCAACCAGTAGGCCAGCACTCCATTTATCAACCAACTTCAACTCTTTTATGCCTCTAAGAAATCAATATACCATAAGAACATTTGAACAAGAAAGCTTTCAGTTGATTTAGTCTTAGTATATGAAGAACTAGGATAATTCACAGTATATGCAACACTGAAACATCTTATGGTAGGATAGTGGTACTTAAAATGTCATTTTATTTCCAAAATTAGCATTTTTTTTTTAAATAACAACAAAAAATATATAAAATAGTAGAAAAAAATAATTTGAGAATATTTTTCTTAATAAAATTCTGTCAATTTCCAAGCTTGCCAATACTATTAATATATGTCAAGTGAAAAAGGATTCTTTTTTAAATTTATTTTATTTTTTATCTACCTATTTTTATTTTATTTTTTTATTTTATCTATTTATTTATTTTATTATATTTTATTTCTATTTTTATTTTTATTTTATTTTTATCTACCTATTTTTATTTTATTTTTTATTTTATCTACCTAATTTTATTTTATTTTTTATTTCGTCTGTTTATTTATTTATTTTTTAATTTCATCTATTTATTTATTTTATTTTTATTTTATTTTATTTTTTCCTAAGAACAAGGATATGCTGTAATGGAACTCGCTAGAGAGAATCTGGGGCATTTGTCAGTAGAGATATGTACAGTAGTCAGAAGTTTAGCAACCATTTTCACTACTATTACTTACAATAAAATATTGTAACACCGTTTTTTGTGCAACTTGGAAAACTCAAAGAAGAAAAGAAAAATTAATATTTTTTTCTTCATTCATTCATGATGTAAAATTTCTTTAGTAAATATGGTTTCATTTATTCCAATTTTGTTTTATATTTTGTTTGTTATGTTTATAAGTGGTGAAGCTCAGTAACAATTACTCTTAATACAACTTTAGTATAGATAAATATAGTAAAAATGGACCCTATAATATATTAATATAACTTTAGTATAGTTAAATATAGTAAAAATGGTCCCTATAAAATATTAATATAACTTTAGTATAATTAAATATAGTAAAAATGGTGCCTGTGAAATATTAATATAACTTTAGTATAGATAAATATAGTAAAAATGGACCCTATAATATATTAATACAACTTTAGTATAGATAAATATAGTAAAAATGGACCCTATAATATATTAATATAACTTTAATATAGTTAAATATAGTAAAAATGGTCTCTATAAAATATTAATTGTTTCTACTTTAGGCACAAGGCCAGCAATCACCCAGTGCATTACTGGTACTTTATTTTATCGACCCCGTAAGGATGAAAGGCAAAGTCAACCTCGGCGGGATTTGAACTCAGATCATAAAGGGACGTAACTATGCTGGAAAACATGGCGTCCGACCCTCTACCGATACTGCCAATCCACCGCCGTCTCTATAAAATATTAATATAACTTTAGTATAGATAAATATAGTAAAAATGGTGCCTGTGAAATATTAATATAACTTGAGTCCCAACCACCTGGGACCCTCATGGCGAAGACTAGCAAGGGTCAGAAGTCAGTGGGAGGAGTCTAAGGAGGGATTCCTCCTCTGTGAGTGATTGCAAGACCCTGGATCAAGAGGATCAAGATAAGACAGATAAATGTCGTAAGAATGGTCTCCACTAAATACTATAGACAGTTGTAGGTAGCTCCTTAGTTTATATAGCTAAATATATCTAGAAGCAAATAAAAGTATAAATTACAAAGTTTGTAATGTGTTTTAGGAATTTCTTGCCCATGTCATGCAGTGGGATCAAACCCTGGACTTAATGATTACAAAGTAAACTTCTTTTTGGCCAGTGGAGTTGAAAACTTTAAGTTACTTAGCACCAGTTGTTGTCAGGACCAAACCAGATCCCCATCAACTTAAATGATCCATCTGACCAGTAGCCATGATACTGTTGGATGACATGGAATTAAATGTCTGTCATCAAAATACCATCCTCCACATATGCCGATACAGCTCTTCTGCATCCTGGTTCAAGCTGGAAAACCCTTAACAGCTCTAGCTTCCGCAGCTGTGGCTCAAACATCAGTACATACAGAAGGAGAGAGAGCACACTTGACGGACTGAGCACAGGATCTGAAAAGGTTCAAATAGGTGACCATTTGCTCTGACCACTGAGCAGATGCCATTGTGGGTTGCTGTGATCAAGCCACTAAAAACAAAACCAAAACTGGGGTAAGCACCATCCGGATGACCCTCTGGGCTCGAGACAGACTTTAGACTATATTAACAGGCATAGCTAGTTGTCAGCATTGGTACTATTAACAGTACCAGCTCCAGTATACATGGTCATTTCTTGCAGCTCATACATCAGTAACAGCTGACATAGCAACAGTAATACCAGCAATAGAAGCAGCCGACAGTCACACTCAGTACCAACACAGCAACTCAGTACCAACACAGCTATTTGTTTTTCAACAGTTAAGCAGTTCTGCAATGACATGATATTCATTTCAGCCATGCAACAACATTTAGTCAAAAAATGCAACAATTTACAGCCATTAGTTTCTGCAGTCAGTAACACTTACAGGTTACACACTCACAACCATCAACTTTTGTTACATAAACAGAACGGTATACAACTTTCTACAAGAGTAACATTACTTTCCAGTTTGCTTTCATTGAAATTATATAGTAGCAGGATCATAATACCATACATGTATTTATATTTTATATATATACAGTTCAGTATGAGCAAGATACAGTCACATGACTTAGCATTATTCTCAACAGGACAACTTGTACAACCCATGCTAGCGTAGAAAAAGGGACATAAAACGGTGATGATGATGATAATGATGACATCTACCTCAGACTCACTAGTATGTCAATATATTTATTGCATGTATTTTTGTGTGTTTCTACAGACTCGCTTGCATGTACACATGATGATGATGATAAATCAAAGCCATACTTCCATCAAATACTTCTAAAATTAGGTTCAACTGTAAAGTGGTAATGCTGGCGCTGTAAAAAAAAAAGGGGCCGAGTAAACACTGAAAAGTGATTGGCATTAGAAGTGCATCTAGCTAATCTTATTTTATTTAACCTTTAGTATGCTAGTAATTTTTATGAGTTGTTTCCCTTGACACTCCATTATCTATTCAGGGGCGGTGAATTGGCAGTATCGGTGGAGGGTTGGATTATGCTTTCCAGCATAGTTACGTCCCTTTACGATCCGAGTTCAATTCCCGCCGAGGTTAACTTTGCCTTTCATCCTTACGGGGTCGATAAAATAAAGTACCAGTAATGTACTGGGATAATTGCTGGCCTTGTGCCAAAAAGTAGAAACAATTATCTATTCAGGGGAGATTACTCATATTGTGCATTTTGTTGCCTGCAGCGTGCTGAAGGTTACATTCTGGTACCCAAATGATGCATTAAATATAAAGGTTCAAGACAGGGGATCATGCAATCCATTGAATTAACCCTGGTTCTTAACTGGAACTTATTCTATTGTCTGCAGAAGGAGGAAAAGCAAACTCAACCCTGACTGGAATTTAACTCTGAAAGTCAAATAATTGTTTCTACTTTAGGCACAAGGCCAGCAATTACCCAGTGCATTACTGGTACTTTATTTTATCGACCCCGTAAGGATGAAAGGCAAAGTTAACCTCGGTGGGATTTGAACTCTGAAAGTCAAATAATGGTTTCTGATTTAGGCACAAGGCCAACAATTTTGAGAGAGGAGTAAGTTGATTAAATCAACACCAGTGCATTACTGGTACTTTATTTTATCAATCCTGTAAGGATGAAAGGCATAGAGAGAGGAGAGGCAGAGCAAGAAAAAGAGATGGTGAGATCAAGAGAAAATATAGATAGAGAGAGGGAGAGAGAGAAATAAAACAAAACAAGATGGAAAGAAAAAGTATAATTACGTCAGTCACAGAGAAAAACCGTCGGTGCACATGTATTTATGTATGCGTGTGCATGCGTGTGCATGCGTGTATGTGTTTATGTGTAGGGGATATTTATGTAATAAAAAGTTCAAATAATAAAACTTTGCGGGAATGTTCTCACGGCAATGCATGACGATATAGTAAATGTAGAAAAACAGGGGTTTCATTGTGAAATAACCACTCCAGATATTTTAGCACCTTATTTACGTAGAATTTGAAGTTGATGAAAATCATCAAAATATTGATTCACCAATATAAGCCGACCGCCATTTTACCATCGATTTTACTATATCAACAAAGAAGAAGAAGAAGAAGAAGATAGAAGAAGAAGAAGATAGAAGAAGAAGAAGAAGAAGAAGAAGAAGAAGAAGAAGAAGAAGAAGAAGAAGAAGAAGAAGAAGAAAATAGAAGACAGAAGAAGAAAATAGAAGAAAAAGAAGAAGAAAATAGAAGACAGAAGAAAAAGAAGAAGAAAAGAAAAAAAGAAGAAAATAGAAGACAGAAGAAGAAGACAGAAGAAGAAGAAGAAGAAGAAGAAGAAGAAGAAGAAAATAGAAGAAAGAAGAAGAAGAAGAAGAAGAAGAAGAAGAAGAAGAAGAAGAAGAAGAAAAAAGAAGAAAATAGAAGACAGAAGAAGAAGAAGACAGAAGAAGAAGAAAAAGAAAAAGAAGAAGAAAATAGAAGACAGAAGAAGAAGAAGAAGAAGGTGGAGGAGATGACAATGCCGCCAATGATGATAACGAACAAGAGGATGGTGGTGTGGCAGTGAGGTGGGGCGGGGTGAGGGGTAGGTTTGTTATACCTGAGCTTTTGACAAGCAATGGGTGATCAATTAATTTCAATTTCAACCATACCTGTCTGACTGCCTCGCAACCATATTGTTGAAGTAGCTAATTGATTACACGGTACTATCATAATAATAATCATCATCATCATCATCATTGCCATCATCATCATCACCAACATCACCACCATCATCATCGCCATCATCATCATCGTCACCACCATTATCATCATCATCATCACCATCATCACCATCACCATCATCGTCACCACCATCATCATCACCACCACCACCACCACCACCACCACCACCACCACCACCACCACCACCACCACCACCACCACCACCACCACCACCACCACCACCACCACCACCACCACCACCACCACCACCATCATCATCATCATCATCATCACCATCATCACCACCATCACCATCGTCACCACCATTATCATCATCATCATCATCATCACCACCATCACCATCGTCACCACCATCACCATCATCACCACCATCACCACCATCATCATTGTCATCATCATCGCCATCGTCATCGCCACCATCATCCTCATTGTCATCATCATTGTGGTTACCATCCTCATCATCACCATAATCATCATCATCACCACCATCACTATAATCATCATCCCCATCATCATCACCACCATCACCATAATCCTCACCACCACCACCATCATCATCATCATCACCATCATCACCACCATCATCACCATCATCACCATAATCATCATCATCACCACCATCGCTATAATCATCACCATCATCACCATAATCCTCACCATCACCATCATCATCATCATCATCACCATTATCATTGTCATCATTATAATCATCATTTGTCTTTTAAAAATGACCAAGTGGGCTGGAACTCGTCAAATCAGACCAAGGAAACAAGATTTCCATTGGTCTTTCCATTGCTGATATCATTTACTAGTTGCAACTCTTGGCAGAAAGATCAACGTGAAATAAAGTGTCTTGCTCAAGGATATAACTCATCACCCAATCCAGGAATCGAACTTGCAGCCTCACAATTGTGAATCCAGGAATCGAACTTGCAGCCTCACAATTGTGAATCCAAGAATCGAACTTGCAGCCTCACAATTGTGAATCCAGGAATCGAACTTGCAGCCTCACAATTGTGAATCCAGGAATTGAACTTGCAGCCTCACAATTGTGAATCCAGGAATTGAACTTGCAGCCTCACAATTGTGAATCCAGGAATCGAACTTGCAGCCTCACAATTGTGAATCCAGGAATCGAACTTGCAGCCTCACAATTGTGAATCCAGGAATTGAACTTGCAGCCTCACAATTGTGAATCCAGGAATCGAACTTGCAGCCTCACAATTGTGAATCCAGGAATCGAACTTGCAGCCTCACAATTGTGAATCCAGGAATCGAACTTGCAGCCTCACAATTGTGAATCCAGGAATCGAACTTGCAGCCTCACAATTGTGAATCCAAGAATCGAACTTGCAGCTTCACAATTGTGAATCCAGGAATCGAACTTGCAGCCTCACAATTGTGAATCCAGGAATCGAACTTGCAGCCTCACAATTGTGAATCCAGGAATCGAACTTGCAGCCTCACAATTGTGAATCCAGGAATCGAACTTGCAGCCTCACAATTGTGAATCCAGGAATTGAACTTGCAGCCTCACAATTGTGAATCCAGGAATCGAACTTGCAGCCTCACAATTGTGAATCCAGGAATCGAACTTGCAGCCTCACAATTGTGAATCCAGGAATCGAACTTGCAGCCTCACAATTGTGAATCCAGGAATCGAACTTGCAGCCTCACAATTGTGGATCCAGGAATCGAACTTGCAGCCTCACAATTGTGAATCCAGGAATTGAACTTGCAGCCTCACAATTGTGAATCCAGGAATCGAACTTGCAGCCTCACAATTGTGAATCCAGGAATCGAACTTGCAGCCTCACAATTGTGAATCCAGGAATCGAACTTGCAGCCTCACAATTGTGAATCCAGGAATCGAACTTGCAGCCTCACAATTGTGAATCCAGGAATCGAACTTGCAGCCTCACAATTGTGAATCCAGGAATCGAACTTGCAGCCTCACAATTGTGAATCTAGGAATCGAACTTGCAGCCTCACAATTGTGAATCCAGGAATCGAACTTGCAGCCTCACAATTGTGAATCCAGGAATCGAACTTGCAGCCTCACAATTGTGAATCCAGGAATTGAACTTGCAGCCTCACAATTGTGAATCCAGGAATCGAACTTGCAGCCTCACAATTGTGAATCCAGGAATCGAACTTGCAGCCTCACAATTGTGAATCCAGGAATTGAACTTGCAGCCTCACAATTGTGAATCCAGGAATCGAACTTGCAGCTTCACAATTGTGAATCCAGGAATCGAACTTGCAGCCTCACAATTGTGAATCCAGGAATCGAACTTGCAGCCTCACAATTGTGAATCCAGGAATCGAACTTGCAGCCTCACAATTGTGAATCCAAGAATCGAACTTGCAGCTTCACAATTGTGAATCCAGGAATCGAACTTGCAGCCTCACAATTGTGAATCCAGGAATCGAACTTGCAGCCTCACAATTGTGAATCCAGGAATCGAACTTGCAGCCTCACAATTGTGAATCCAGGAATCGAACTTGCAGCCTCACAATTGTGAATCCAGGAATTGAACTTGCAGCCTCACAATTGTGAATCCAGGAATCGAACTTGCAGCCTCACAATTGTGAATCCAGGAATCGAACTTGCAGCCTCACAATTGTGAATCCAGGAATCGAACTTGCAGCCTCACAATTGTGAATCCAGGAATCGAACTTGCAGCCTCACAATTGTGAATCCAGGAATCGAACTTGCAGCCTCACAATTGTGAATCCAGGAATCGAACTTGCAGCCTCACAATTGTGAATCCAGTTCCCTAACTACTAACACAAGCACCATCATATAGAATTACATGTCCTAAAACTCTGCTATATACGTATCCAATTATAACAAACTGTAACAAGATTTGTTTTCATTAGGCCTAAGTATACAATTGCTCATTATTCACGTCCATTCATTTTCATATCAAGTGTCTGTTGCTAGAATAGATTGCATGGTCATACAAACTGAGATATTCATATTTTTACTTGTTTTATTTTTAACATCAGATATGGACACCAGGATGGCTGTGTGGTTAAGAAGTTTGTATCAGAACTCCATGGTCCTTGATTCAAGCCCACAACACAGCACAGCACTTTGAGCAATTGTCGTCTACCACAGACTTGAGTTATTCAGTAATTTGTCTGTGAAATTTTGTAATTGCACAAAATTGCACAAAAGTCTGCTGTTTATCATTATCATTTAGCATCTCCTTTCCCAGTTAGCAAGGATTGGACAGGTCATCACAGACCAGTCCAAGATGGTGTGGACGACAATGCCAGACAAAATATGAGAATTCCAAGATGGAACCTGTTCATAGTTCAATGCACATGTTTATATAAACAGACAGCCATTTGAAGTTGTTGGATTGTATTTATCACCAAGAGATTGCAACACTCTTGTGTTCTTGTATTTGTGGATTATTGAAAGTGAATGTCGAGTAACAATATAATTTGTTGAACGAAAGTTTTGTTATCATCATCATCATCATCATCATCGTTTAACGTCCATATTCCACGCTTGCATGGGTTTGGACGGGAGTTTTCCCACTTGAGGCAAGAGTGGTTGTCTTGCTCGCATAGGACTGACTGGCGGGTTTTCTACGGCTGGATGCCCTTCCTAACACCAACCACGTTTACAGTGTGGAACTGGGAGGTTTTTACCGTGTTACCTACACGGCCACATTACAGCGTGGACTGTGTGTTTTTTTGTCGTGACACCTACACGACCTCATTTGTTTTGGGCTGGATGTTGTGGTACCAACATAACTTTACATTGAAAGGGGTGGTGTGGATGGGGTGGAGGTAGTGGGACGGGGGTGTATTTTGTTAGAGGTGCCTACTGACTGTAGTAGGTTTCACTTTGTACTTAGGTAAGGCGGGTCTTCTCTATTACTGTGTAGCGCCAAAGATCTCGGTCCAGTGACATTGTCTTGGAGAGGTGTAAGTGTGTGAGGTCGGAATTTATCAAGTCGTCCCAGGTTTTTCTGGGTCTGCCTACTCCGTGGCTACCGTCTATTTTTATCGCCCTGCACTTTTTTATACAGCTGTCATCTTTCATGCGCATCACGTGACCATACCAACGTAGTCTTCTCTTGAGTAAACAACATCTGATCCCTCTTATTTCTAATTTTTCCCTTAGTTCGTTTATGCTTTGCTGTTCACGTATATTACTATTACACATCCAGCGGAGCATGCAAGCTTCGTTCCTCTCCAGTCTGCTTATATCCTCTGCACACAAGGCCCAGGTCTCACTGCCATGTAACATTGCTGTTCGTATGCAGGCATCATACAGCCTGCCTTTTTCTCTGTGTATTATACAATTTTTAAACACCCCCAATGTCTCCATTTAAGAAAATGTGTCGTCAATACAGCATTGATTATTTATCTTATAGGTTTATCACTTCTCCTCAGAGCAGTCAATTACCTTATGTGTATTATGTGGAACAAAACGTGAAGCCACGAAACCTTCAGGCTTAAATAATAATATAATAATAATGAAATATTGTGTACAGTGCTCAGGTGCACTACAACTCATCAAAAAGTGTATGTATAGTACATAGGGTAATGTACAAACATCAGGAAAATGATAGTATCATTTATATTCTAAGCTTGCTGTGCAGTGGAAAAAAACCTTTGTCATATTTCTTACAACTTAAGACCTCATTCACAAAAGCAGAAAATGTTGATTATGTCGTACAACATTGAGTTCAATAACTCAATGTTGTACAACATAATCAACATTTTCACAAAGGTACAAAGGTCAGGGTCAGTAAGCCCCATACTATAGGAGAAACATTACTTCAACCTGTTATTAAAAGAGTTTTCTCAGCTGTAATGCATAAAAATCCTGACACAATTATGAAGACAATTCCACTTAGTAATAACACAACTTCTTGATGTATAAATGAAATGGCCACCAACATCTAACATCAACTCATCCATAAACTCCAGAGTTATGATTTTTCTATACAAGTTGATGAATCAACAGTTGTGAGAAATCAATGCTTAATGATGGTGGGTGTTCGTTTTTTTTTTTAATGAAAATATTCAACCTTGTGTGGAGATGCATTCACTGATCAATTATAGCTGGACTCAAAAGGTATATCTATTTTAGATTTATTGAAGCTATTTTTTAATGAGCAGAACATCCTATTGAACAATGCTGTTGCCTGTGTATCAGTTAAAGCGCCTGCTATGGTAGGTAGATACAGAGGTTTTTCTTCTATTTTAAAACTTGAACTGTTTTAACAGTTCATTGTGTGGCTCACTGGCAGCATTTAGTGGCAACAAATATCCTCAGTAGGCTTAGTGTTGGACTGTAGTTAGTTATTAAAACTGTGAACAATTTAAAATTGAATTCTGTGTCTGAACGAATTTTCTGTCAACTGTGCCTTGATAATGATGATGACTATGTGAGGTTTTTATATCATACTGAAGTACAATGATTGTCAAAAGACAACAATGTTGTCCATTTTGTCAAACTGATTGATACAATAATAATTTAATTTTCAAAACACTCCACTAACCATTCCTCTGATTGCTTCAAAATGTGATGGAGAGCGAAGACATTGCACCCATAGGACAGTGAGGGAGACGCGCTGAAACAAAACAGCCACTTAACCTCATGGGGTTCCCACCTGTGTGCAGCCAACACCCCTCTGATAGCAGTGAGTAGGGATGTGGTGTGGGGGTCAAGAGTGTCGGAAGCCTCCATTGCCACAGGATTAACCACGAACCTATCATATGAGCAGGGATGTCATCCGAGGGCCAAGAATGCCAGACATCTCCACGAACCTATCATATGAGCAGGGATGTCATCCGAGGGCCAAGAATGCTGGACATCTCCACGAACCTATCATATGAGCAGGGATGTCATCCGAGGGCCAAGAATGCCAGACATCTCCACGAACCTATCATATGAGCAGGGATGTCATCCGAGGGCCAAGAATGCCGGAAGTCTCCACGAACCTATCATATGAGCAGGGATGTCATCCGAGGGCCAAGAATGCCGGAAGTCTCCACGAACCTATCATATGAGCAGGGATGTCATCCGAGGGCCAAGAATGCCGGAAGTCTCCACGAACCTATCATATGAGCAGGGATGTCATCCGAGGGCCAAGAATGCTGGAAGTCTCCACGAACCTATCATATGAGCAGGGATGTCATCCGAGGGCCAAGAATGCCGGAAGTCTCCACGAACCTATCATATGAGCAGGGATGTCATCCGAGGGCCAAGAATGCCGGAAGTCTCCACGAACCTATCATATGAGCAGGGATGTCATCCGAGGGCCAAGAATGCTGGACATCTCCACGAACCTATCATATGAGCAGGGATGTCATCCGAGGGCCAAGAATGCTGGAAGTCTCCACGAACCTATCATATGAGCAGGGATGTCATCCAAGGGCCAAGAATGCCAGACATCTCCACGAACCTATCATATGAGCAGGGATGTCATCCGAGGGCCAAGAATGCCGGAAGTCTCCACGAACCTATCATATGAGCAGGGATGTCATCCGAGGGCCAAGAATGCCGGAAGTCTCCACGAACCTATCATATGAGCAGGGATGTCATCCGAGGGCCAAGAATGCCGGAAGTCTCCAAGAACCTATCATATGAGCAGGGATGTCATCCGAGGGCCAAGAATGCTGGAAGTCTCCACGAACCTATCATATGAGCAGGGATGTCATCCGAGGGCCAAGAATGCTGGGAGTCTCCACGGACCTATCATATGAGCAGGGATGTCATCCGAGGGCCAAGAATGCCGGAAGTCTCCACGAACCTATCATATGAGCAGGGATGTCATCCGAGGGCCAAGAATGCCGGAAGTCTCCACGAACCTATCATATGAGCAGGGATGTCATCCGAGGGCCAAGAATGCCGGAAGTCTCCACGAACCTATCATATGAGCAGGGATGTCATCCGAGGGCCAAGAATGCCGGAAGTCTCCACGAACCTATCATATGAGCAGGGATGTCATCCGAGGGCCAAGAATGCCGGAAGTCTCCACGAACCTATCATATGAGCAGGGATGTCATCCGAGGGCCAAGAATGCCGGAAGTCTCCACGAACCTATCATATGAGCAGGGATGTCATCCGAGGGCCAAGAATGCCGGAAGTCTCCACGAACCTATCATATGAGCAGGGATGTCATCCGAGGGCCAAGAATGCCGGAAGTCTCCACGAACCTATCATATGAGCAGGGATGTCATCCGAGGGCCAAGAATGCCGGAAGTCTCCACGAACCTATCATATGAGCAGGGATGTCATCCGAGGGCCAAGAATGCTGGAAGTCTCCACGAACCTATCATATGAGCAGGGATGTCATCCGAGGGCCAAGAATGCTGGACATCTCCACGAACCTATCATATGAGCAGGGATGTCATCCGAGGGCCAAGAATGCCAGACATCTCCACGAACCTATCATATGAGCAGGGATGTCATCCGAGGGCCAAGAATGCCAGACATCTCCACGAACCTATCATATGAGCAGCGATGTCATCCGGGGGCCAAGAATGCCGGAAGTCTCCACGAACCTATCATATGAGCAGGGATGTCATCCGGGGGCCAAGAATGCTGGAAGTCTCCACGAACCTATCATATGAGCAGGGATGTCATCCGGGGGCCAAGAATGCCGGAAGTCTCCACGAACCTATCATATGAGCAGGGATGTCATCCGAGGGCCAAGAATGCCGGAAGTCTCCACGAACCTATCATATGAGCAGGGATGTCATCCGAGGGCCAAGAATGCTGGAAGTCTCCACGAACCTATCATATGAGCAGGGATGTCATCCGAGGGCCAAGAATGCCGGAAGTCTCCACGAACCTATCATATGAGCAGGGATGTCATCCGAGGGCCAAGAATGCCGGAAGTCTCCACGAACCTATCATATGAGCAGGGATGTCATCCGAGGGCCAAGAATGCCGGAAGTCTCCACGAACCTATCATATGAGCAGGGATGTCATCCGAGGGCCAAGAATGCCGGAAGTCTCCACGAACCTATCATATGAGCAGGGATGTCATCCGAGGGCCAAGAATGCCGGAAGTCTCCACGAACCTATCATATGAGCAGGGATGTCATCCGAGGGCCAAGAATGCCGGAAGTCTCCACGAACCTATCATATGAGCAGGGATGTCATCCGAGGGCCAAGAATGCCACACATCTCCACGAACCTATCATATGAGCAGGGATGTCATCCGAGGGCCAAGAATGCCAGACATCTCCACGAACCTAACATATGAGCAGGGATGTCATCCAGGGGCCAAGAATGCCAGACATCTCCACGAACCTATCATATGAGCAGGGATGTCATCCGAGGGCCAAGAATGCCAGACATCTCCACGAACCTATCATATGAGCAGGGATGTCATCCGAGGGCCAAGAATGCCAGACATCTCCACGAACCTATCATATGAGCAGGGATGTCATCCGAGGGCCAAGAATGCCAGACATCTCCATGAACCTATCATATGAGCAGGGATGTCATCCGGGGGCCAAGAATGCCGGACATATCCACGAACCTATCATATGAGCAGGGATGTCATCCGGGGGCCAAGAATGCCGGACATATCCACGAACCTATCATATGAGCAGGGATGTCATCCGGGGGCCAAGAATGCCGGACATATCCACGAACCTATCATATGAGCAGGGATGTCATCCGAGGGCCAAGAATGCCGGACATCTCCATGAACCTATCATATGAGCAGGGATGTCATCCGAGGGCCAAGAATGCCGGAAGTCTCCACGAACCTATCATATGAGCAGGGATGTCATCCGAGGGCCAAGAATGCCGGAAGTCTCCACGAACCTATCATATGAGCAGGGATGTCCTCCGAGGGCCAAGAATGCCAGACATCTTCACTACCACAAGCTCAAACACAAACCTATCAGAGAGTGGCTGATACTTTGACAGTTTGCCCTCTTCAGCCTGGGAGGTAGGGAAGCCTGGGCTGGTAGCTGAACGTACCAGGTTGCCACTAGAGAAGGTGTCATGACATGCATTCTTTTCTTTCTTTTATATTTTCATGCAGAGAGTGAAGGGGCAGAGGTATAGGGTTCTTTTTAATTATTTAATCTGGATGAATAAGATGTGTCCCGTACCCTTTACAGACCTTCAAAAATTGGTAATATAATGATACTATGGAACATGGATAAATATTCAGACAGAAGGATACTGTTTAATTGACAATCTACAGAAATAAAAGAAAAAAGACAAAAAATAAAAATAAAACAATAGAGATGTGAATTATAAGCAAAGATAAATAATGTGTCTAGACAAGCAGACAGACGAACAAACCAAATTTTTGGTTTGTTTGTAGTATTTTTAATAAAATGACTTAGAAACTGAGACATAATAAGTGTGTGGTAGCATGGAAACTATCACAATATCACAATTCCTATAGTAACAGGAGATATTGGAATAATGGAAAAGAATATGGATGAAAAAATATGGAAAACTTTTTGCATAAAATCCCTGTCCATGATAGAGAAAAATAATAAGTTGTTGAGAGAAAAATAATAAGTTGTTGAATGAGAGAAACAATAAGATGTTAAGTGAGAGAAACAATAAGATCTTGAGTGAGAAAAACAATAAGATGTTGAGCGAGAGAACAATAAGATGTTGAGTAGGAAAAATAATTGTTTCTACTTTTGGCACAAGGTAAGCAATTATCCCAGTGTATTACTGGTACTTTATTTTATCGACCCCGTAAGGATGAAAGGCAAAGTTAACCTTGGTGGGATTTGAATTCAGATCATAAAGGGCCGTAACACTTTGCTAAAAAGCATGGCGTCTGACCCTCTGCCGATATAATGAAGACAAACAAAAAAATAGTTATTATATACAACCAATAACTAATATATAGCTACCTTACACACATATCTGTACAAACATACATATATATTTATACACATACATACACACACACCTGCACACATACACATCAGCACACACTAATATCTTCATGCACAGATACACACACACACTCACATCTGCACACATACAACTACACATACACACACTCACATCTGCACATACACAACTGTACACACACAACTGCACACACACGCACACATCTGCAATATTTATACACATACATACACATATATACACACACACACACACACCTGCACACATACACATCAGCACACACTAATATCTGCATGCACACATACACACACACACACTCACATCTGCACACATACAACTACACATACACACACTCACATCTGCACATACACAACTGTACACACACACAACTGCACACACACACAACTGCACACACACACATCTGCACACACAAACACAAAACAAATCCACAAGGTTGCTTTGTCATCACCTAAAATTGACATACTAATCTACAAGCCAAATTGTAGGTAATCCATCTAGGAGAACTGTGACTCTAAAATAGAATTTGTGAAGAGTAAAAGAGACTTATTTTGTAAGAAAAACCCTTATGTTGTTTTCGCACAATAAATACCATATTTCCTGGCGCCAAAGACATTTCGTCCTCGAGGACGCACCCTAATTTTGACAACCAAAAATTTTGAAAAAAATAAACAACCTTCGGCCTCCAAGACGCATGGTAGATTTTTGAGACTTACTTTAGGAAAGAAGTAGCGTCTTCGACGCCGGGAAATACGGTACATCCGAAAGAATACAATCGCAAATAGAAGCAGCCAAAATAGAGTTCCTCCGATAGAGTGCGTAGCTTGGAGATCAGAGAGTCATTCCAGGTAGAGCCGCTACTTCTCCAAATTGAGAGATCACAGTTCCGATACTATGGGCGTGTAATTAGAATGTCTCAGGAAAGAATCACTGGACAGATTCTACAGGCAAAACTATCTGGTTGGAGACCCAGGGGTAGACCTCAAGCAAGATGGTTGGATAACATCCATGAGCTTGGTTGGTTGTCAAGCTCATGGATGTTATCAAACCAAGATAGAAGAAGAAGAAATACATCCAGTCTATTTTGCTAATTGTTGACAATAAGGACAGCATCTAGTAATAAAACACCAGATAATTAATCACAAAGTAAAGTAGATTGGACTATAACTGTAACTGTGTGTTTATATAGGAGTGAGATATGACATATTATTGGTGGTGTTAGATTTAAGAATCATTCAGCTGTTACAATCAAGCAATCAATCCCAACATGTTCATCATCACTACTAACATCAGTAACAACTTTCCTCGGTTAGAAGAAGCTTCTATGTGGTCACTCAAGCTACAAGAAATAACAGTACAATTTCCCACAAACCACATCATATTGTCTTAAAAGAGGAAGAACACATTGGATAATGTTGTTCTTAATGTAAACTTCCTGAAAAATACAAGATGACCACAGCTTAAACATCTTTAACCTTTTAATGTTCCAACTGGCCAAAACCGGCCAAAATTCTCTACCTCTTTCTGTTGAAACTGGCTGTAACTGATCACTCAAACTGATGTTAAGGTATTGTTTTCAAAATAAATACTTTCAAAATCTCATAGATTCGATAATATGTGAGATATTATGTGAGGTAAAGCCTTTACCATGAAAATATAATAGTATATATAGAGTAATGTTAATGCTGGGTGTATCTGGCCAGAATTCTCTCACCTCTTTCTGTTCAAACCAGCCATAACCAGCTGCTCATACTGACATTAAGGTATTGTTTTCAAACTAAATAATATCCAAATCTTATAGATTCGATATTATATGAGATAATTATGTGAGGTAAAGACTTTACTGTGAAAATACAATAATAAATATAGAGTAATTGTTTCTACTTTAGGCACAAGGCCAGCAATTACCCAGTGCATTACTGAGTAATGTAAATGGTAAAGGGTTAAAAGAGGAAGAACACATTGGATAAAAAATTGATATAAGCCTTCTGAAAAAGACAAGATGACCTCAGCGTGGACATCTTTAATCATAGATCTGCTCAGTCAGGGCCAACAGTAGTTTTGTTTTTGTTTGTTAGACACTTAATTCCAATATCAATGTCAGTTCTGTGTGATGGTTGAAATTCTGCTTGAACATGATCGTTGGCTGAAAAGTTCGTAGTGAGCCTATGAAGGAGTGATGCTAGAGCTGTGACATCTTGCATGCATTAATTTCAACACTTCTTATTAATAATAACTGCATTGTTTCTTTCCAGGGACTATGTTGAAAAACAAACCTCGTTTGGTCATTCTATGAGAGTATCTTGGTCAGCCTTTGAAAGAGTGATGCTAGAGCTGTGAAATCGTGCATACATTAATTTCAACACTCCTTATTAATAACTGAATTGTTTCTCTCTGGGGACCATGTTGAAAAATAAACCCTCATTTGGTCATTCTATGAGAGTATCTTGGTCAACCTATGACCTTTTCAACAGATCCTTGTATAAAGGAATATATATTTTTTACCAGACCTTTTGGTAGAATAATATAATAAGAATGACACATCATCTGGTTTGAGGATACTGATTAAAATAGGACAGAACATAAAAGATCTTAATTTACATCAATTAAGGAAAAAGTTTCATAAGTATGTTTGTGTGTTTGTACAAGGATGCTTTTTGTATTTTACAAAGTCAATTACGTAGATGTGTTGTAGAGATGTACATGCATCTTATCTTGTTTTGTTTTGTAAAAGTCAATGAAATACAATATTGTCAAATCAAATGTGTGCAACAAGTAAATAAAAAGGCCATGGTGAATTGTGATGGCAGAGGTGGTGGCGCTGGTGATGATGATGACGATGATGTTGATAATGATTATGGTGGTGGTGATGATGATAGCATTGATGGTGATATATATATATATACAGTCATTGTTGACGAAGAAGGGTTTCTCCCTGCGTACGAAAGGCCGGTTGTATGATGCCTGTGTGACGAGCGCGATGCTGCATGGTAGTGAGACATGGGCAGCAACTGCAGAGGATATGCGACGGCTGGAGAGAAATGAGGCAAGCATGCTCCGTTGGATGTGCAGTGTAAATGTGCGTGAACGACCCAGCATAAATGTGTTGAGAGAGAAACCGTGTCTGAGAGGGATAGAATGTAGAGTACGGGAGAGGAGACTGACCCCTTCATACCATATATGACAGTGGGACTCCACCTTCTTACCATATATGACTGTAAGACTCCCCCTTCATACCATATATGACTGTGGGACTCACCCCCTTCATACCATATATGACTGTGGGACTCACCCCCTTCATACCATATATGACTGTGGGACTCACCCCCTTCATACCATATATGACTGTGGGACTCCCCCCTTCATACCATATATGACAGTGGGACTCACCCCTTCATACCATATATGACTGTGGGACTCCCCCCTTCATACCATATATGACAGTGGGACTCACCCCTTCATACCATATATGACTGTGGGACTCACCCCCTTCATACCATATATGACTGTGGGACTCACCCCCTTCATACCATATATGACTGTGGGACTCCCCCCTTCATACCATATATGACAGTGGGACTCTCTCTTCATACCATATATGACTGTGGGACTCACCCCTTCATACCATATATGACTGTGGGACACCACCCTTCATACCATATATGACAGTGGGACTCACCCCCTTCATACCATATATGACAGTGGGACTCACCCCTTCATACCATATATGACTGTGAGACTCCCCCCTTCATACCATATATGACAGTGGGACTCCCCCTTCATACCATATATGAATGTGGGACACCACCCTTCATACCATATATGACAGTGGGACTCACCCCCTTCATACCATATATGACTGTGAGACTCCCCCCTTCATACCATATATGACTGTGGGACTCACCCCTTCATACCATATATGACTGTGAGACTCCCCCCTTCATACCATATATGAATGTGGGACACCACCCTTCATACCATATATGACAGTGGGACTCACCCCCTTCATACCATATATGACTGTGGGACTCACCCCTTCATACCATATATGACAGTGGGACTCCCCCTTCATACCATATATGACTGTGGGACTCCCCCCTTCATACCATATATGACTGTGGGACTCCCCCTTCATACCATATATGACTGTAGGACTCCCCCCTTCATACCATATATGACTGTGGGACTCCCCCTTCATACCATATATGACTGTGGGACTCACCCCCTTCATACCATATATGACTGTGGGACTCACCCCCTTCATACCATATATGACTGTGGGACTCCCCCCCTCATACCATATATGACAGTGGGACTCACCCCTTCATACCATATATGACTGTGGGACTCCCCCTTCATACCATATATGACTGTGGGACTCACCCCTTCATACCATATATGACTGTGGGACTCACCCCTTCATACCATATATGACTGTGGGACTCACCCCCTTCATACCATATATGACTGTGGGACTCCCCCCTTCATACCATATATGACTGTGAGACTCCCCCCCTTCATACCATATATGACTGTGGGACTCACCCCCTTCATACCATATATGACTGTGGGACTCACCCCCTTCATACCATATATGACTGTGGGACTCACCCCCTTCATACCATATATGACAGTGGGACTCACCCCTTCATACCATATATGACTGTGGGACTCACCCCTTCATACCATATATGACTGTGGGACTCACCCCTTCATACCATATATGAATGTGGGACTCCCCCTTCATACCATATATGACTGTGGGACTCCCCCCTTCATACCATATATGAATGTGGGACTCCCCCTTCATACCATATATGAATGTGAGACTCCCCCCTTCATACCATATATGACAGTGGGACTCCCCCTTCATACCATATATGACTGTGAGACTCCCCCTTCATACCATATATGACTGAGACTCCACCCCTTCATACCATATATGACAGTGGGACTCTCTCTTCATACCATATATGACTGTGGGACTCCCGCTTCATACCATATATGACTGAGACTCCACCCCTTCATACCATATATGACAGTGGGACTCTCTCTTCATACCATATATGACAGTGGGACTCCCCTTTCATACCATATATGACTGTGAGACTCCCCCTTCATACCATATATGACTGAGACTCCACCCCTTCATACCATATATGACAGTGGGACTCCCCCTTCATACCATATATGACTGTGGGACTCCCCCCTTCATACCATATATGACTGTGAGACTCCCCCCCTTCATACCATATATGACTGTGGGACTCACCCCCTTCATACCATATATGACTGTGGGACTCACCCCCTTCATACCATATATGACTGTGGGACTCACCCCCTTCATACCATATATGACAGTGGGACTCACCCCTTCATACCATATATGACTGTGGGACTCACCCCTTCATACCATATATGACTGTGGGACTCACCCCTTCATACCATATATGAATGTGGGACTCCCCCTTCATACCATATATGACTGTGGGACTCCCCCCTTCATACCATATATGAATGTGGGACTCCCCCTTCATACCATATATGAATGTGAGACTCCCCCCTTCATACCATATATGACAGTGGGACTCCCCCTTCATACCATATATGACTGTGAGACTCCCCCTTCATACCATATATGACTGAGACTCCACCCCTTCATACCATATATGACAGTGGGACTCTCTCTTCATACCATATATGACTGTGGGACTCCCGCTTCATACCATATATGACTGAGACTCCACCCCTTCATACCATATATGACAGTGGGACTCTCTCTTCATACCATATATGACAGTGGGACTCCCCTTTCATACCATATATGACTGTGAGACTCCCCCTTCATACCATATATGACTGAGACTCCACCCCTTCATACCATATATGACAGTGGGACTCCCCCTTCATACCATATATGACTGTGGGACTCCCGCTTCATACCATATATGACTGAGACTCCACTCTCTCATACCATATATAACTGAGAGACTCCCCCTTCATACCATATATGACTGTGGGACTCCACCCCTTCATACCATATATGACTGTGGGACTCCACCCCTTCATACCATATATGACTGTGGGACTCCCCCTTCATACCATATATGAATGTGAGACTCCCCCCTTCATACCATATATGAATGTGAGACTCCCCCCTTCATACCATATATGACAGTGGGACTCCCCCTTCATACCATATATGACAGTGGGACTCCCCCCTTCATACCATATATGACTGTGGGACTCCACCCCTTCATACCATATATGAATGTGGGACTCCACCCCTTCATATACTATATGGATGTACAACTCCCCCTTCATATCAATATGGGGCATGTACAAGTAATTATGAGGATGGATGCAAACACACAGAGACCAAACCAGCATGCTTGCACAATACAGCAAAATTGCATGCTCGAATCTAGCTATATGCACACAGGATGCAGATCACACATAAGGTGTGCATGCCAATATGCTCATGTACATTCAGATGCAATACAAAGGCATATATGCAGGTGGATGGTTGTATGCTGCACTCACACCCAACAAATGGAGTTCCCATGCATGCTCATATCAGTGCATATTGAAACAAAAATGCCTTCTTGTTAGTATCATCAGTAGAGTATCAGACACCATGCTTTGCAGCATAGAGTTATGGCCCTTTGCGTTCTGAGTTAAAATCCTGCCGAGGTTAACTTTGCCTTTCATCCTTAAGGGTTCGATTTCATCCTTCGTCTCGATTCTACGAAAATCTGCTTCGTAGAATCGAGACGTATCTGAGGACCACGCGATTTCAGAGTCAGGTTTGATCACCACATCGATCATGCCTTGAGCTGGTCGCCCAAGAAACAATTGTAATATGTCCAATAAATTCCCTTTGTCGCAACACTGATTCTCTTTTTTATGTGATATATATATATATATAACGAAGGTGCAGTAAGTAACCAGATGGACCATAACGCACCAGAGTACTCAATACTTAGGGTAGTATAGTAGAGTGGGTAATAGGAAAATGTTTAACGCCGACAGCAGGGCTCAAGCCATTTCGACTGCTATTTCCAGAAATAGCCGTCGAAACGGCTTGAGCTCTGCCGTCGGGGTTAAACATTTTCTTATATATATGTGCAGGAGAGAAGGTTGCGATGGTACGGACATGTGATGCGCTTGGAGGATGACTGATGGGTGAAGAAGTGCCAGGAAGTGCCAGTGGAGGGAAGATGCAGTAGAGGTAGACCACGAAAAACATGGGCGGAGGTGGTGAGAATAGCAGACCTCAGATTGCTGAAACTCACCGAGGAGAGGACAAAGGACCGTGACAAGTGGAGAGATGCTGTGCTGAATAGGACCCATCCAACCCTTGAAAGCAGGGAAAAGCGGACATAAAATGATGATGATGATGATTATGATAAGACACTCAAAGGAAAAACATACACATTTTTTAGTCCGCTCCCTTCCACCCAAAATTGCCTTAGAAATGTTACCTTTTAATCAATTTTTGCTGCCTGAAGAAATCACGATATCTATCGTCATGGAAATATATATAACGGCTCAATTGATAAAGGACCCTAACGCCTTCAAACTTGCATCTTCCTCTTTATTAATATACTCCGCCATCCTTGTTTTTGAGAAGTAATATGACATTGAGTGCTAGAAATGAATTGCATCTTTGTATACCGAATATATATATATATATATATATATATATATATA
>OZ024752.1:38704276-38706776 GCA_964016885.1 Eledone cirrhosa
AACATAAATATGTGTATATATACTTCAACATAGATATGTGTATATATACTTCAACATAAATATGTGTATATATACTTCAACATAAATATGTGTATATATACTTCAACATAAATATGTGTATATACACTTCAACATAGATATGTGTATATACACTTCAACATAAATGTATGTATATATACTTCAACATAAATATGTGTATATATATTTGAACATAAATATGTGTATATACACTTCAACATAGATATGTGTATATATACTTCAACATAAATATCTGTATATATACTTCAACATAAATATGTGTATATATACTTCAACATAAATATGTGTATATATACTTCAACATAAATATGTGTATATATACTTCAACATAAATATGTGTATATATACTTCAACATAAATATGTGTATATATACTTCAACATAGATATGTGTATATATACTTCAACATAAATATGTGTATATATATTTGAACATAAATATGTGTATATACACTTCAACATAGATATGTGTATATATACTTCAACATAAATATGTGTATATATACTTCAACATAGATATGTGTATATATACTTCAACATAAATATGTGTATATATACTTCAACATAAATATGTGTATATATATTTGAACATAAATATGTGTATATACACTTCAACATAGATATGTGTATATATACTTCAACATAAATATCTGTATATATACTTCAACATAGATATGTGTATATACACTTCAACATAAATGTATGTATATATACTTCAACATAAATATGTGTATATATATTTGAACATAAATATGTGTATATACACTTCAACATAGATATGTGTATATATACTTCAACATAAATATCTGTATATATACTTCAACATAAATATGTGTATATATACTTCAACATAAATATGTGTATATATACTTCAACATAAATATGTGTATATATACTTCAACATAAATATGTGTATATATACTTCAACATAAATATGTGTATATATACTTCAACATAGATATGTGTATATATACTTCAACATAAATATGTGTATATATATTTGAACATAAATATGTGTATATACACTTCAACATAGATATGTGTATATATACTTCAACATAAATATGTGTATATATACTTCAACATAAATATGTGTATATATACTTCAACATAAATATGTGTATATAGACTTCAACATAAATATGTGTATATAGACTTCAACATAAATATGTGTATATACACTTCAACATAAATGTGTGTATATATACTTCAACATAGCTATGTGTATATATACTTCAACATAAATATGTGTATATATATTTGAACATAAATGTGTATATACACTTAACATAAATGTGTGTATATATACTTAACATAAATATGTGTATATATACTTCAACATAGATATGTGTATATACACTTAACATAAATATGTGTATATAGACTTCAACATAAATATGTGTATATATACAACAAACATAGATATGTGTATATATACTTCAACATAGATATGTGTATGTATACTTCAACATAGCTATGTGTATATATACTTCAACATAAATATGTGTATATATATTTGAACATAAATATGTGTATATACACTTAACATAAATGTGTGTATATATACTTAACATAAATATGTGTATATATACTTCAACATAAATATGTGTATATATACTTCAACATAAATATGTGTATATATACTTCAACATAAATATGTGTATATATACTTCAACATAGATATGTGTATATACACTTAACATAAATATGTGTATATATACTTCAACATAGATATGTGTATATATACTTCAACATAGATATGTGTATATACACTTAACATAAATATGTGTATATATACTTCAACATAGATATGTGTATATATACAACAAACATAGATATGTGTATATACACTTCAACATAAATATGTGTATATATACTTCAACATAGATATGTGTATATATATTTCAACATAGATATGTGTATATATACTTCAACATAAATATGTGTATATATACTTCAACATAGATATGTGTATATATACTTGAACATAGATATGTGTATATATACTTCAACATAGATATGTGTATATATACTTCAACATAGATATGTGTATATATATATCCTTCAACATAGATATGTGTATATATACTTCAACCTAGATATGTGTATATATTTGTTTATGTAATGCACGTGAAAGAATGACGCTCTTATTTGAAACATGTTGTTTGTAGTCTCTGACCATCCAGCATCGATTTCGTTTCTTACTAGTCCGACGTTTATAAATATTTAACCCTTTCATGACCATATTACTTATGAAATACACTCTATTTCAATTAATTAGTAAAAAAATGTTGATGAATTTACTAAAATTATTAAAGATTTCATTAAGATGGTAACTTAATGTATGGTTCTTTTAAAAAATCATATTGGAAGATTTTAATTTAAATAGAAATCCTTTAAAATATGGGTGATTTGGTTTCATAGAACCAGAGCTGGTTTTGACGAGGATAATGGTTAACGAGA
>OZ024752.1:38711776-38734276 GCA_964016885.1 Eledone cirrhosa
AAATACAGAGAGAGTTTGTGTTTGAGAGAGATAAATAGATAGAGTGTATGTGAAAGAGAGAGGGAGAGAGAGAGAGAGAAAGACAGATAAATAGATAGAGATATAAAGGGAGACGGAGAGAGAGAGAGAGATTAATAGATAGAGATAAAGAGAGACTGAGAGAGAGAGAGATTAATAGATAGAGATAAAGAGAGACGGAGAGAGAGAGAGAAAGACAGATAAATAGAGATATAAAGAGAGACGGAGAGAGAGAGATTAATAGATAGAGATAAAGAGAGACGGAGAGAGAGAGATTAATAGATAGAGATAAAGAGAGACGGAGAGAGAGAGAGTGAGATTAATAGATAGAGAGAGACGGAGAGAGAGAGAGAGAGAGAGAGAGAGCGAGAAAGACAGATAAATAGATAGAGATAAAGAGAGACGGAGAGAGAGAGAGAAAGACAGATAAATAGAGATATAAAGAGAGACGGAGAGAGAGATTAATAGATAGAGATAAAGAGAGACGGAGAGAGAGAGAGAGAGCGAGAAAGAGAGATTAATAGATAGAGATAAAGACGGAGAGAGAGAGACAGATTAATAGATAGAGATAAAGAGAGATGGAGAGAGAGAGAGAGAGAGAGAGATGGAAAATCAGAAGAAGAAAAGGGGGGGAAGTTCAATAAAATGCACTTGTTCTTTCACTACTAAATAACAGAGGATGTTCGATCTCCCTAAGGAGTGAGTTGTACTATATACACGAGATACGTTTCTTCTCACATCCAACAGCTTCAATAGTCTCGTAGTTTTCTTCATTTCATATTCCTACCACTAGTTTCATCTTTCTTCCTTTCTTTCTTTAATCTGATTGATTTTTAAATGCCTCCTACCCTTTCGCTCGCTCTCTCTCTCTCGTGTTCTCTCTTTCTTTCCCCTTTTTGTCTCTCTTTTCTATCGCTTTTATCTTCTACTCTCTCTCTCTTTCTTTCCCCTTTTTGTCTCTTTTCTATCGCTTTTATCTTCTATTCTCTCTCTCTCTCTTTCTCATACACTCTCTTTCTTTCCCCTTTTTGTCTCTCTTTTCTATCGCTTTTATCTTCTACTCTCTCTCTCTTTCTTTCCCCTTTTTGTCTCTTTTCTATCGCTTTTATCTTCTATTCTTTCTCTCTCTCTCTCTTTCTCATACACTCTCTTTCTTTCCCCTTGTTGTCTCTCTTTTCTATCGCTTTTATCTTCTACTCTCTCTCTCTCTCTTTCTCATACTCTCTCTTTCTTTCCCCTTTTTGTCTCTTTTCTATCGCTTTTATCTCCTACTCTCTCTCTCTCTCTCTCTCTCTCTCTCGCCTACTCTCTTTTTCTTTCCCCTTTTTGTCTCTCATTGCTCTTACTTTTCCCCCGCCCTCTCTTTCCCTCTCTCCTACACACACACACACTCTCTATTTCTCTCTTCTATCGCTTTTATCTCCTACTCTCTCCCTCTCTCTCCCACACACACACACTCTCTCTCTTCTATCGCTTTTATCTCCTACTTTCCCTCTCTCTCTCCTGCACATTCTCTTTCTCTATCTCTTCCTCTATTTTCTATTACTTTTATTTCCAGTCTTTCAGTAAACCTTCCTCTTTCTCTTCTCCATAATTTAAGGTGCTTTCTTTACACTGTTGAATTATGTCCTTCTTTTTCTTCTTCTACTCTCTTTTTCAATCTCTCTCGTGATATTTTCCTTCCCAGTCTTCTCTTTCTCTCTCGCTCAGTGCCTTCACCTCTTCTCTCTCGCTCAGTGCCGTCTTCTCTTTCTCTCTCGCTCAGTGCCGTCTTCTCTTTCTCTCTCGCTCAGTGCCTTCTTCTCTTTCTCTCTCGCTCAGTGCCTTCACCTCTTTCTCTCTCGCTCAGTGCCGTCTTCTCTTTCTCTCTCGCTCAGTGCCGTCTTCTCTTTCTCTCTCGCTCAGTGCCTTCTTCTCTTTCTCTCTCGCTCAGTGCCGTCTTCTCTTTCTCTCTCGCTCAGTGCCGTCTTCTCTTTCTCTCTCGCTCAGTGCCTTCACCTCTTCTCTATCATCATCTTTCTCTTCCTTCTTTCTCTAATTCATTCCTCGCTCCCACTGTTTTTTCCTTCATTATCTTAGTAACTCTTTTCTGACGATATCTCTCTCTCTCTATCTATCTATCTATCTCTATTTCACACACACTTTTCTCTCTCACACTCACTCTCTCCCCAGTTCTCTCTCACACACACACACACTTTTCTCTCTCTCTCACACACACTTTTTGCTCTCACACACACTTTTTGCTCACACACACACACTTTTCTCTCTCACTCTCACTTTTCTCTCTCCTGTTCTCTCTCTCTCTCATTCTCTCTTTCTCACACTCTTTTCTTTCTCTCTCTCTCTATTTCTCCTCTCTAACCCCTCTTTCTCTCTTCAATTCTCTCTCTCTCTCTCTCATTCTTTGTCGTTTTCTCTTTCTTTTCTATTATCTAGCTCTCCGTCATTGTTTCCCCATATCAACACTCACTCCTCCGTCTCTGTTACTATTTTCCTCTTTCTATCTCTCGCAAATTCATTCCCCCCCCCCCCCTTTAAATCGATCATTCTTTCTCTAACTCTTCATCTCACTCGTTCGTTATCAATATTATATTTTAACATTCTTACATTCGCAGTTTTTGTTGTTATATTTTTTATTCAACGTTTCATTGTTTCAACGCATCTCTCCTAACTTGCAACCATTCGTTCTCTCTTTCTTTTTTTTTTCATTCCTCGTGTCGTGTCCTGTTTGTTTTTCCTTTTCTTTCTTTCTAAGTCTCAAGTCAATCGCGAGTCTGGGCTTTCCCCTATTCACTCTCTCTCTCTCTCTCTCTCTCTCTCTCTCTCTCTCTCTCTCTCGTATCATTCTCTTTTATCACTTTACTACTTTACTGGTCTCCTTTCCACCGCCTCACCCCCAATACGTTTCGGATACCTACGCTCCAACAATTACTATTTTTCCCCACTCTCTCTCTCTCTCTCTCTCTCCTCACTTAACTTAACTGGTCTCCTTTCTTTCGACTCACCACCGACCCCTACACGTTTCGGATTTCTCCATCATGATCCAAGACTCACATTTCAATTCAAATGTTCATTTATCCTTCTTTCGATGATCGTTCTTTTCATCTCGTCTGTTTAAATATATCTGTTTATCTCTGGCTATCTTCCTATTCCGTTCTCTCTCTCTCACACACACACACACACACACACACACACACACACACACACACACACACACACACACACACACACTCTCTATCTATCTATCTATCTCTATTATATATATATATAATAAAATAAAACAAAGACGAGTGGTTACTCCTTCATTACGTTTATTGGTTGGTGACGCACGTTTCGCCACTTAAGTTTCGATCTGTATCGATCTAGCCCGACTCTGTAATCCACAGCTCGTCAGACCCCTTTTTCACCCGGGTGAGCACTCGATGTTTAAACTCCACGTTACACTCCCTAGATATATATATATATATATATATATATATATATATATATATATATATATATACGTAGGTCCCGGGTTGAGTCGGGGATAACCACAGTAAGTAAGGTACTCAATACATGGCAGAGTAAAATTTTTTTATTTTTTTTATAGAAGGAGCTTCTACAGGACTAGTACTGTTTCATTCAGGTGAAATCTTCAGGAAGCGCTTCCTGAAGATTTCATCTGAATGAAACTGTACTAGTCCTGTAGAAGCTCCTTCTATAAAATATATATATATATATATATATATATATATATATATATATATATATATATATGCATTCATATCCATCTGTACACGTGTATGTCTGTGTGTATGTATATATATCATTTTATGTCAGCTTTCCATTCGTATGCTTGTATGGGTTGGATAGGTTGTCACGATCCAACACTTGACAGGTTAGGGAGACCTCATCTTGCTCAGTAAATATATTTATTTCATAAATAACATTACAAATCGTTTGCAATTCTTTCAGAATGAAAATATAAACAGAGTATATAAATAAATTTACAGTAGAATAACATAACAAATATGTTTTATATATTTACATAAATAACATTACAAATGCTTCGATAACATGATAAATAGCTCGCGATTCATTCAGAAAGATACATTCTTTCCACGTTGCAACACTAAAGAAGACGTAAAGGAAGGGTGAACAACGGAGTCAAGACCAGAGCAAAAGACAAGCAACGTCGCGAGGAGTACTGGGAAACCTCTCTAATGATTTTTGAGGCAAGCCATCACACTCGCAGCGTTGCCTCGGGTGATGGCATCATACATTCCATATTTGGCCTGATCTTTACAGCTTGGTACCCTTCCTAATACCAACCATTTTATCAAGTGTATTTATCGTTGCACCAGGACTATCACTTTACAGAGCGTACCGGGTGAATTTTATCGTTGCAATAGCAATATCACTTTACAGAGCGTACTGGGTGAATTTTATCGTTGCAATAGCAATATCACTTTACAGAGCGTACTGGGTGCATTTTATCGTTGCAAAAGCACTATCACTTTACAGAGCGTACTGGGTGAATTTTATCGTTGCAATAGCAATATCACTTTACAGAGCGTACTGGGTGCATTTTATCGTTGCAATAGCACTATCACTTTACAGAGCGTACTGGGTGAATTTTATCGTTGCAATAGCACTATCACTTTACAGAGCGTACTGGGTGAATTTTATCGTTGCAATAGCACTATCACTTTACAGAGCGTACTGGGTGAATTTTATCGTTGCAATAGCACTATCACTTTACAGAGCGTACTGGGTGCATTTTATCGTTGCAATAGCACTATCACTTTACAGAGCGTATTGGGTGAATTTTATCGTTGCAATAGCACTATCACTTTACAGAGCGTACTGGGTGCATTGTATCGTTGCAATAGCACTATCACTTTACAGAACGTATTGGGTGAATTTTATCGTTGCAATAGCACTATCACTTTACAGAACGTATTGGGTGAATTTTATCGTTGCCATAGCACTATCACTTTACAGAGCGTACTGGGTGAATTTTATCGTTGCAATAGCACTATCACTTTACAGAGCGTATTGGGTGAATTTTATCGTTGCAATAGCACTAACACTTTACAGAGCGTACTGGGTGAATTTTATCGTCGCAATAGCACTATCACTTTACAGAGCGTACTGGGTGCATTTTATCGTTGCAATAGCACTATCACTTTGCAGAGCGTACTGGGTGCATTTTATCGTGGCACCAACAGAGGTTGTGAACTATTTGATAGGGCCAAATAGTTTGTTTTATATTATGTTGTCTCAGTCTGTCCATTTAACCACTTTAGGCTGAGTCACAAGTTTTACATCAGCTTTCCTCCTCCTCCTAGAATGATGTCCTAGCCAGAACTAGGGGGTCTCTCACTCCCAGGGGGTAAACAGCGTGTTCAGGAAATACATACATACATAAATGTGTATGTGTATGGTCCCGTTACTCCTCATAGAGTCGTGGGAGTGCCGTGTGGACATTCGGCGTTTCTTGGGCATTTTAAGCCTGGCGGAGTCCATCCCTCTCCAGGCCTGAGTACAGCAGATTTCTTCCAGAGAGAGGAAGAATTGACCCCAGTACTAGACTGGTACTTTTTTTATCGACCTCGAAAGGATGAAAGGCAAAGTTAACCTCGGCGGGATTTGAACTCAGTGAGGAGAGAGCCGGAACGAATACCATAAAGCATTCTATCCAACGTTCTAACGACTCTGCCAATTCGCCGCATACATACATACATACATACATACATACATACATACATACATACATACATACATACATACATACATACATATATGGTGGCTGCCACCTTGTTTTCGAGTACGGCCACTATTTTATATCCATGTAGGAGAACTCCTACCGATGCGTTGAACGAGTGTGACTTTTTAGTCCAGCCAGCGACTTGAAAACTCTGGTACAAACACTACACTTGTGACAATTATTGACACATAGTGCTGGGCCCATGGTACCATGTGACGACAAGTGCAGAGAGATCTCCAGATATAAAGCAATGCCTGTGCCGTGAAGCTTTTATAGTGAGCAAAGGCACTGCACAAAGCCAGTCCCACTCTCTTAACCAAGATGATATTTACCAAAAAGAAGAACAAGTCAACATCATTGGATACCATCAGGGTTGCAGGTGTTATATCAGAGTTTTCCTTCTCCTAGAATTCTGCCTTGACAAAGGCTAAGGGGTCATCTCTCCCGGTGATTTTGGATGGCCATTGACTCTTAAGAGCTCCTTTGCCCTTTAACAGGTTTTGTTTTTAGTCCTGCAGGATGTCCAAAGTCACCCTACATACATACATACACACATATCATCATCACCATCATCAAAATAATCACTGCTACCATCGGTTAGCTGACTTATTATGTTCTGATATATGACAAATTAGATTAACACAACTTACTCATACATTACATTTCAACATCCTTTCTACGGCTGGATGTCCTTCCTAACACCAACTATTGTACAGCGTGCACTGGGTGCATTTTATCATGTGACTAGCATTACCACCATAGTTTAGACAGGGAGCTTTTTATCGTTGCACAAGCACCACACTATCATCTCCACCACACCACTACTAACACCGGCCTCTCCATCACCGGTACCACCGTCATCTCGACCCCACCACCGTCATATCCACCACACCACCGTCTTCTCCACCGTCATCACTACCAGCAACAACACCAAGATGTGAATCACATGCAATTTTTTCCGCATTTTGTTTTTTGTTTATTAAAATGTTTTCAAAATTGGAGGAATTTCAAGGGAGATAACTCTAGCGAACGAGTCCTACAATTTATGCCAACATTTTTTTTCTTACGGTCCTTTGAAAATTCCTTGAAAGCAAAGTTTGAAATCGAAAAAAATACTATTAAACTTACGAGTGAAGTCATATTTAATGCTTAAAATAAATGAAACAATTCCAGAGTCAGATTAGTTATTTAATAGAGAAGAAAATGTGATATGATGATTGTAATTTTTACGGTAACAAAATAGGAACACAATTCTACACTGACATACTCCAACAAATTTCCTCACCTTAATTGTAATCTACTTTCGGGTCTCGAATAATCACCCGCCCCACTCTCGCGATCGAGCTTATTAATTTTTCAGATTTTTTCCACCCCGACCCTCGCTTATTAAATTTTGCTAATGTATCTCCGGCGAAATTTTATTTTAAATTCCTGCGACAATTAATTTTCTTTCTACATTCAAAAACATTATACATGTCAAAAAAGTACATTACTATAAATCCCATACGTTTTAAAATAAATATGGTGGGTTGGGGGTCTTAATATGTAAACTAAACGACTAATACTGGGTTTTTTTTTTAAATAGATTTTCCACTCCCACCCCGTTTATTCCAATAGCCCCTCCTTATTTCACTCACTCCCCTATTATTTGGGACCCAATAGTAGTTGAAATGCCATATCCTTCAACTTCTTTACATGTCTGTTGTAGTCAGCAACGCTTTTGTTTTTTGTTTTTTTTAATACTGTCTTGGTGATTTTTTTAGTAACCATACATGTGATAGTCATGGGCCTGTCACCAAGAGGGATCACTGTGTGATATGCCCTGCATTCATTCAAGGTAAATTTATCCCGGCTCCTTTCCAGCAACTTTTTCTCGGTTATCAATGTTGGACAGTATTCAAGAGTATATTAACCATTTTATGGCCATCTCTTGAAATCAAAGCCTCTATCTGAAAAGGCCAAGACCTAAAAAGTGTGTAAATTATATCCCCTGCAGCTAAGGCAGAAAAAATAACGATGAGAAATAGTTGATCCTAAGTAAAGCTAGGCAATCATATGATGGTAGGCTGAAAAGTTCATAGCTTGACCAACACATTCATGGAATGACTAAATGAAGTTAATTTTTTAACATAGTCCCTCGAAAAAAGCAATGCAGTTATTAACAAGAAGAGCTGAAATTAATGCATGCAAGATTTCACAGCTCTAGCATCACTCCTTCATAGTCAGCCTATGAACTTTTCAGTTCACCTTCGTACACGGAGAGGGAGAGAGAGAGAGAGAGAGAGAGAGCGAAAGAGAGAAATCAGTCACGGTTAATCATTTGTAGTGGAAATGGCACGGCACCAACCGAATGTAAAATACAATATTGCCAATTCATGTAGTTAGTTATTATCATATAATGTCTGTAGCTGACATAATTAAAGTGTGTTAGTGTTTCTATCGCAACATGCACCCAGTCGCCCAACGAAAACAAAAACGCCACTTAAGTGATTCGGTTATTTAAGTACATTTTCAGTCTTTTTTCTTTGAAGAGTTCCAAACTAAGGTCGAGTTACTTCAGTTGACTACAGCGCTGCCTTGATACACGCTTACCATTCATTACACAACACTTACATTTTTTTACTTTTCAAAATCTAAATATGTCTGGAAGTTTTTTAACAGTGAACTACGAAGTGTTTGGTAAAGTCCAAGGCGTTTTCTTCCGCAAATGTACACAAACTAAAGCCAACGAGTTGAATTTAGTCGGCTGGGTGATGAATACTAAACAGAACTCTGTGAAAGGTATTGTTCAGGGGACAAGAAACCAAGTTATTATCATGAAAAAGTGGTTATCTGAAGAAGGAAGTCCTTCTTCGTCCATCACAAAATGTGAATTTTCCAGTGAAGAGGATATTCCCAGCTTAAAATTCAAAAAATTTGAAATATTACGCTAACAATCAACAGTTATTTAAAAAACATTTAATTTTTTTTTAATGTATGTAATGTATACATTGTTATTTATTCATATGTTTTTTTATAGTCTTCAATAGATTTGAAGAAGACTTTTGTTTAAAGAACTAATGGAATCAAGTCTTATTAAAAACAACAGTCAAAAATACCTTGTGGTGTTTCGTTGTATCTATTCTCAGCGTTCGAATCTTACCGGTCGTCTTTCACTTCCATCTTTCAGGAGTTTTATTTTTCATTTCATATTTCCAAGGTCGATCAACCAAGTATCACTCATGTTCTGAGATCGAATAAATCAACTGTTCCTTCCAACAAGGTCTGGGGATTTATACCCGAGTTCAAATCCCACCAAGGTGGACTGTACTTTCCATCTTTCCATTATTGATAAAATGAGTAAGTACCGGCATCGATTAATTCGATCACACATCTTCCCTATTACCGTGGCAGTATATTTATGTTAGAAATCATTAATATTGTCATGTTTGTGTTTTGTCTATGCGTGTTCTTATTTTCATAAAATATCAGATTGTAGACGTGATTTGAGGAAGGTTTGGCTGCTATATTTAGCAAGTCAAGTGACTGCATTGATAATTAAATTCTAAAAATGGTATTAATACCGATTTGAGAGGGGAAAATTTCTTTCAAAATGTACACGTTTGGGTAACCCTTTAGTTTCAGGCATGTATTTGCAATAATATAAGTTTGCCTTAAATTCCTAACGATTTTGTAACAGTAATTTCTACATACATGTTGATACCTTGACCCACAAATGTTGACCTGTTATCCGTCAAATACTAGAGTTGACTTTTATAGGAGGTCTATAAAATATTACAGATTTTTTGGCCAAAAATAGGGAGTTGACTTTTACGTGAGATCGAATATATACGTTAATTTCATGTGCTGGGATGGTACATTGGCAGTATCGTTAGTGCGTCAGGTGAAATGCGTGGCGGTATTTCGTTACGATGACTCTTTACGTTCTGAGTTCAAATACAGCCGAGGTCAACAAAAAGTACCAGTCAAGAACTAGGGGTCGATTTAATCGACTTTCTCCTCCCACCACAGATTGCTAGCATTATGTCTAAATTGGAAATAATTATTCTGCAGAAATGACTAGTAAGGGAGATAACTAGTTAATATACATTGGAATGATTATGCCAATAAATAATAAGGCGTTCCAAGTTCAAATCTTGCATTTCATCCTTCTTGGATCGATAAAATAAAGTACCAGTTAAGTACTGAGATCGATTTAATCGACTTTCCTCTTTCCCCTAAATTACTGGTTTTGTGACAAGGCTAGGAAGAATTATTATGCAATATAGTTAAAATAATTTCTAAGTGTTGGAAATATTAATTGTTTCTACATTTGGCACAAGGCCAGCAATTACCCAGTGCATTACTGGTACTTTATTTTATCGACCCCGTAAGGATGAAAGGCAAAGTTAACCTCGGCGGGATTTGAACTCAGACGATAAAGGACTGTAACTCTATGCTGCAAAGCATGGTGTCCGACTCTCTACCGATACTGCCTGGAAATATTAATAGACGGGAGTCAGGGCGGTGGATTGGCAGTATTGGTAGAGCCTCAGATACCATACTTTGCAGCATAGAGTTACGACCCTTTATGGTTTGAGTTCAAATCTCGCCGAGGTTAATTTTGCCTTTCATCCTTACGGGGTCGATAGAATAAAGCACCAGTAATGTACTAGGGTCGATTTAATCGACTTTCCCCTCCCCCCAAATTACTGGCCTTGTGCCTATACTAGAAATCCATATTAAATAGACGGGAGCATGATGGAATGGTGTAACTCTATGGACAAAATTTGTTCGTACACGTTAGGCTCTCGTTAGAATAACTGGTGAAAATCACAGAAGATTGCCTGGTATATGAGAATAGTAAAGTGGCTGCTAGAATATTTGATCTAGTAAGCCATGAAATTATAATTAATTAAAATTAAACCCTCAGTGAGAAGAATCATTATCGAAATGACAAATTTGGGTTAAATAAACAAACATGAAAGAGAACCTCTAATTTTTTTCGTAAAAGTAAAATATGAAATGTGGAGAGTCAGTCAAATATGATATATCAATAGGTCGTACTGTTTGCACGGATTCCTGTCATTCTCTTTCGCCATTCAACTCTATTATTCATCATATTCAGCAGGTCAGAGGGATTGCAGGTTATCGTCATCATCATCACTGTTTAACGTCTATCTTCCACGCTAGACGTGTTTATCCCATTTAGAGGTAAGCTGAGTGAGATGACCGTGTGTCGCTCATATAGGACTGTTTCTGGCAGGTTTTCTACGGTTGTATGCCCTTCCTAGTGCCAACCACATTTACAGTGTGTGCTGGGTGCTTTTTGCCATGTCTTTTACATGACCACTTCTTAGTGTGGGCTGGATGTTCTGTGGTACATACATACATGCATACATACATCATACATACATACATACATACATACATACATACATGGTGGCTGCCAACTCGTTTTCGAGTACGGCCACTACTTTATATCCATGTAGGAGATCCCCTACCGATGTGCTGAATGAGTGACTTTTTAGCCCAGCCGGCGACTTGAAAACTCTGGTACAAACACTACACTTGTGACAATTATTGACACATAGTGCTGGGCCCATGGTATCATGTGACGACAAGTGCAGAGAGATCTCCAGATATAAAGCAATGCCTGTGCCGTGAAGCTTTTATAGTGAGTAAAGGCACTGCACAAAGCCAGTCCCACTCTCTTAACCAAAATGATATTTACCAAAAAGAAGAGCAAGTCAACATCATTGGATACCATCAGGGTTGCAGGTGTTATATCAGAGTTTTCCTTCTAGAATTCTGCCTTGACAAAGGCTAAGGGGTCATTTCTCCCGGTGATTTTGGATGGCCATTGACTCTTAAGAGCTCCTTTGCCCTTTGACAGGTTTTGTTTTTAGTCCTGCAGGATGTCCAAAGTCACCCTCCTCACCAAGAAACCTTGGTGGGGTTGCCAGTTTAGTCGCCAACGACCCGACCATGAGACAGGTTGTACTGGGATACATGTTACCAGTAGCACCAACTGGGGACCTGACATAATACATACATACATACATACTGGGGACCTGACATAATACATACATACATACATACATGTGTTGTCACAAATCTATTTGATATAGGTCTTGGTTTGTTGCCCTCTGCTAGCTCTTTCTTGGGTAGGTTCCCACAAAAGTACTTCACTAACAATTTCGTCTTTAGCTCTCCAGCACTGCCTTGCAAATCTGACTCGACCCTCTTTGATGATGTCTGATACTGGACGAAGGTTCCCATACAGTCACTTATATGCTAGCTCTTCCTTCCATGCTCAAATCCTGCCAGTAGTAGCTTTGCCTTTCATCCTTATGGGGTTCATAAAATAATGTAATATTAATGAACTGGAATCGATTAATCGACTTCCCCCGTCCCGAAATTGTTGGCCTTGTACCTAAATCAGAAACCAATTTTTCTCGTGTCATTCTATAATTCATGTATTTAGTCATTCTATCTATAATTATATAATTATATCATGTATTTAGTCATTCTATAATTCATGTATTTAGATTTGTCTCTTGCAGATTATACTATGTTGATAAGTTCCAATATGATTAAAACATGTCCAGAGTTGATACCATACTCTTGAAGATGAGACTCGCTCTCCAAAGCATTCCATATTTAATTTTAATTAATCTTTCAGGGTTGTCTCCCCTTGTCTTTTATCTAGCAAAATTACGTACTCTCGGGTCCCAAATAATAGGGAAAGGTTGGAAAATCGATAATTTTTCTAAGTAGTCTCCCTTGATTTATTTTTAAAACCCAAAATTAGTTATTTTGTTTACATTTTGAGACCCCCCCAACCCATCCTATTTATTTTATAACGTATGGGATTTCTTGTAATGTTCTTATTTTTTTTTCATATATAATGTTATTTAGTGTATAAAGAAAATTAAATGTCATAGGAATGTTAATAATTAAAATGAAATTTTGCTGGAGATGGATTAGCAAAATTTAATAAACGTGGGAGGAGGGTGATGATTATTCGAGACACGAGAGTTGGTTGCCATACAAAATGCAGCTCTTGCTGTGAGTCACAGAAAAAAAAAGTTTGAAAAATGCTGCTCTAGAATATAAGGAAGGAATAAAATTAATCATAGTAGTAATTGAATTTATTAGTTAATTAATCAATCATAAATCAACTGCCATGTTAAAATAGAGCTATAAAACTTTATATGAGTTTGATGAAACATTAAAACTACTATTGGTGGTAAAGAAGTGGTGATAAGTCCCAACAGGAATTGCATGGTATGAATGCTATGAGGTATGGTGAGGTAAATGAATATATACATTTACAGTTAGTTAAAATTAAAGTCTGTTCTAAGCCGAAGGCTCATCAGGCTGGTATTTATCCCCGGTTTCCTTCGTGTTAAACAACTGAGAGTACAAGACTTTCCTTGGATAGGACGCCGGTCTATCACAGGATTAGCTTCCCAGCTACTGGTGGTACTCACTCTCAGCTGAGTTTACTGGGGCAATCTGAAATAAAGTGTTTTGCTCAAGAACACAACAGCACCCTGTTCAGGAATTGAACCGACAACATTACGATTGTCCAGCAAATATCCTAGTAGGCACCACTTACTCCAATATACATCCTACAACTCCCTCCCACTTCTGCCCACACCACCCTTATTCTGTAAAGTTATGTCAGTACCACAAACATCCAGTCCACAGTGTAAAGTAGTAGTGTAGGAGACACGGCAAAAAGCACCCAGCACACACGTAAATGTGGTTGGCGTTAGGAAGGGCATCCAGCTGTAGAGACCCAGCCAGAAACAGTCCTATACGAGCGAGACACGGTCGAATGGAACAAACCCGTCTAACCCATGCTAGCGTAAATGATAGACGTTAAATGACGATGATGATGATGATGATGATAACACCAGGTCCAAACACAATGGAACTAAACTCCCACTGTCACTGCCTCCGTCTCTCCCACTCTCCCCATCTCTCACTTTTATAAGCAAATGGGAGCACACACACAGCCCTGGCAGACAGAATAGAAAAGGCGTTTCCCCAGAGGTAGGTAGCTATATACCGATATATCCCCAATGTAAGTATACAACTGATTGAACATTGTACAAGGTTTGCTGGTCACTGCTTCCATGCAAAAGATGAGATGACTTCAGACCTGTTATTGTGGGAGATCTCCTCTACTAGGAACAAGAGACACTGGAATAGACAAGGACGACCTACAAACCTTGATGGGAAAACAGTGACTGTTGGTGTGAAGTTGCTGTTTCATCTAAACACAATGGATAAGATATATAAGGTAAGGTAGCTAATTTCAAACAGATAGACTGGAACTTGGTACAATAGCTTAAAAGAGATTAAATACAAACTTATGTTGAAAGTGTGTGTGAGATATGTAATCACTGTTTACAGCAAATAAATTAACATACGAGCTCGAGGTCAACAAAATAAAATGCCAATCAAAAACTGGGGATCGATTTAATCGACTCTCTTCTTCTTCCTCCACAAATTGCTGACATCATGTCTAATTGGCAGTATCGATAGAGAGTTGGACGGCATGCTTTGCAGCATAGAGTTACGGCCCTTTGCTGTCTGAGTTCAAATCCCACCAAGGTTAATTTTGCCTTTTATCCTTACGGGGTCGATAAAATAAAGTACCAGTAATGCACTGAGATAATTGTTGGGCTTGTGCCAAAAATAGAAAACAATATTCTGCAGAGATATGACTAGCAAGGGAGATAACTGATATATATATATATATATAAATCAAGAAAGAAGAGTGACACGGTTTGCTATGCAATAAGGGCTTTAATCACATTGCTGACAATTGTTTCTCTGAACTGGTAGGTCTAGATATCGCTACCCGCCTGTTTCTGTGTCAATCGATCACCAATACATAGTTATAACCAGTCAATTCATCAGAGTTTGCGAGAATGAAGGGAATACACAAGCATGGCTTCTATATATAGTAGTGGCATTAAATCAGAACAATAACAACAATACTAACAATGCTAGCAATAAACTAGTAAAAATAATCACAACATCAATCTAAGTAAGACATAGAGTATACTTATGACTTTAGCATGTAAAACGAGCTGATATGAGGCAGATGTATGAAATTGACATGTAAAAGCGGTCATGGGGTGTATTATATATAGTGTAGAGATAAGACGAGGCTTGAAACAATGTACCATCTCCTTTACCGTAGGTTTGCTGACCGTAAGAATTATTTATTATCTGACAGATAAAATAATTTCATTTGGTACATTGTTTCAAGCCTCGGCTTATATAAAAACAGTGGAACCTCGGTTCACGAACTTATACGTTCCTGACGGCCATCCGAAATGTTTGTAAACCAAAACATCTTTTTTTGTAAGAAAAGTTAAGACGAAGACTGTGTGAAAGACAGATAGATATCACCATAGTAACGAACTACACAGCAAGTGACGCTTTCCCATCGATACTCTCAACTTGTTACCAACTGTAGCGTGTTCGTTAGTCGAGACAATGTTCGTTAACCGAAACCGAAAGATTATTCTTGAACCGATTTTTTTCTTGAAATGTAATGGCATTATTATGCCTGCAGTATCGGTAGAGGGTCGGACGCCATGCTTTGTGACATGGAGTTACGGCCCTTTATGATCATGATCATCATGATCATTTTACGTCCGCTTTTCCCTGCTTGCAAGGGTGGGACAGGTCCTATTCCGCACAGCATCTCTCCACTTGTCACGGTCCTTCCTCATCTCATCCGTGAGCTTCAGCAATCTGAGGTCCGCTCTCACCACCTCCGCCCATGTTTGTCGTGGTCTTCCTCTACTGTGTCTTCCTTCTACTGGCATTTCTTGCCATTTCTTTACCCAGCGGTCATCCTCCATGTACATCACATGTCCATACCACCGCAGTCTTCTCTCCTGCACAATACAACTTATCCCTCTAATACACAGTTTCTCTCTCAACTCATCCATGCTTGGCCGTTCACGCACATTGACATTACACATCCAGCAGAGCATGCTTGCTTCATTTCTCTCCAGCCGCCGCACATCCTCTGCAGTTGCTGCCCATATCTCACTACCATGCAGCATCGCACATCTCACGCAGGCATCATATAACCGGCCTTTCGTATGCAGGGAGAAACCCTTCTTTGTCAGCAGAGGAAGCAGCTCCCTAAACTTCTTCCAATCTGTCCTTATTCTAGATACTCTGGCCTCGAAACATCCCCCTCCCATGCTAATCTGATCATCTTGGTACCGGAAGCTATCAACCACTTCTATAGAACCTACCTGCATTTGGAAAATGTGTCTATCACTGCGACTTCTACTGTCAAATTTCCCTGTACATCTACTGCATATGTATTTTTCCCTACCTGTTAGTTTGCCTGCTATCCCACTACATCTCTTGTGTACCCAAGATCTGCATTGTGTACATTTTATAGAATTTATGTCAGTTCCTTTTCTACATATCGAACATGACCATTTCCCTAACGGAATCAGAGTTTTGTCCTCTTTTCTACTTATCAACACTTTTGTCTTAGCTAGGTTCACTCCCAGTCCTCTTGATTCCAACTGTTGTTTCCATAGCCAGAATTTATTCTCTAGCTCCTCTACTGATTCTGCTATAAGAACTAGATTATCAGCATAGAGAAGTTCCCATGGACAGCCAGTCTTAAACTCCTCAGTTATGGCTTGGAAGACTATAATGAACAAGAGCGGGCTGAAGACCAAACCCTGATGTACTCCTACTTGTATTTGGAATTCCTACTTTCACTTTACTGACAGCACCTCTGTACATAGCTTGCACTATCCTCACAAGCCATTCCTCTACACCTAGTTTCCTTAGGGACCACCAGATGACAGATCGGGGTACCCTATCAAAGACCTTCTCTAGGTCAATAAAGGCTAAGTGTAGTAGCTTATTCTTCTTTAAGAACCTCTCTTGTAGTTGTCTCACTAAGAAGAGGGCATCTGTTGTACTTTTCCCAGTTCAAATCTCGCCGAGGTTAACTTTGTCTTTCATCTTTACGGGGTTGATAAAATAAAGTACCAGTAATACACTGGAGTAATTGCTGGCCTTGTGCCAAAAGTAGAAACAATTATTATGCCTGAATTGGCAGTATCAGTAAAGCGTCAGACACCGTACTTTTCGACATGGAGTTATGGCCCTTTACGATCTGTGTTCAAATCCCGCCAAGGTTGACTGCCTTTCATCCATACGGGGTTGATAAAATAAAGTACGAGTAATGCACTGGAGAAATACCTGGTCTTGTGCCAAAAGTAGAAATAATTATTATGCCAATATATATTAAGGTAGTGGGTTGATAGAATTGTAGACTAACTCTAACAGGGACACAGATGCAACTTGACTACATTGGAGGAAGCTTTGTCAATTCCTGCTGCAGAGCAGGATAGATTGAAACTGAGACTTTTGGATAATTTACATTCAAAAGACAATTTCAACTCTCTCTCTCGTTGATTAATCCAATCAAAACTCAAAGTGTTGCTTACTTTCTGCAAGAGCCAAATTTTCTGGGGGAAATGCTGATGCTTTGCCTGTGGCCAACATTGATGGCCTACTCAGTTCAGATGAGCTCTGCATCTCCATCACTCACAGAGTCAGAGCTGATATTTGTGAGGATTTATATGTTGATGTGGCAAGCCCCTTGATTCCATGGGTTTTTGTGAAATGTTATGTTGAATAGATACAGGCTACTTCATTTGTCATAACAAGTTGAACCGTTTGTGCAGACGATAGAATAAGTACTGACTTGGTCTGTGATGACCTCTCCAGTCTATGCTAACAGTGAAACAGATGTTATATGATGGTGATGATGATGATAACGAAAATGAAAGCTAATTATCAAATAATATCATTAATCTTTTCAATACTTAAGATTAGATAAGAAATATCTAATTTCCAAGAAATTAGATTACTTTGTGAGAAATTACACTAAGATTATGGAAAACTAGAAATGATGTACATTAGAAAAGGGACCATCCCAACAATTCTATTTTAACCCTTTAACATTTAAACCAGCCAGAATTCTCTCACCTCTTTCTGTTCAAACTGGCTGCAATTGGCCACTCATACTGATATTAAGGTATTGTATTTAAGAGAAATAATATAAAAATCTCTTAGATTCGATATTATGTGAGGTAAAGCTTTTATCATGAGAATATGGGGGGGGACAGGGGGGATGGTAGCAGTGACCGCTGCTGCTGTTCTGTGCCTATGTCTATCTTTCCTTAAAATATCTCCTATATCTTCCACTTATAGCTATATAAATACATTGAGTTTTGTATAAAACTATTTGGCACTCATATACTCTCCCATATAGCTGTGGATCATTTGCCACCAATTCATGGATTATTTGCCACCAGTCCATGGATCATTTGCCACCAGTCCATGGATAATTTGCTACCAGTCCATGGATCATTTGTTACCAGTCTGTGGATCATTTGCTACCACTCGTTGGATCATTTGCCACCAATCCGTGGATCATTTGCTACCAGTCCATGGATCATTTGCTACCAGTCCATGGATCATTTGCTACCAGTCCATGGATCGTTTTCTACCAGTCCATGGATCATTTGCTACCAGTCCATGGATCATTTGCTACCAGTCCATGGATCATTTGCTACCAGTCCATGGATCATTTGTTACCAGTCCATGGATCATTTGCTACCAGTCCATGGATCATTTGCTACCAGTCCATGGATCATTTGCTACCAGTCCATGGATCATTTGCTACCAGTCCATGGATCATTTGCTACCAGTCCATGGATCATTTGCTACCAGTCCATGGATCATTTGCTACCAGTCCATGGATCGTTTTCTACCAGTCCATGGATCATTTGCTACCAGTCCATGGATCATTTGCTACCAGTCCATGGATCATTTGCTACCAGTCCATGGATCATTTGCTACCAGTCCACGGATCATTTTCTACCGAGTCAAAAGATTATACACTTCTTCCCTTTAATAAATTGCTCTTTTTATTATTACTCCCTTTATCGAAATGCACTTAAATAACATGTATGTGCAACCAGTGGCAGACTGGCCAGGTTGCCAAGTTGCCCAATGGCAAGTGCGCCCCAGGGCGCCCACGGTAGCATTGCAAGAGCCCACAGTAGCATTGCAGGGCCCACTGTAGTATTTTAGGGGCCAATGCTTTGCTTTCAAAAAATACCTGAAATCTAAGAGAAAGAATAAAATGTTTTTTAAAATAAATAAAACAATTAAGCAAAGCATTTGGTCAACCAATTCCCCAGGGAATTAAGGGCAACCAAAATATATGATAGTGTAAATAGCTGGAATCAGTGGTTGTGCATTCTACTAAATTTAAAGCTTAGTGTATTCATGCAAACATGCATATATATATATATAATATATAATATATATACTTACACATACACAAGAACTACTGACCAAATAATGTTTTGGTATCAATGGGTTAAAAACATCTGTCAAATCAATTAGTGGTGAAGGTGGTGTATATATATAATATATAATATATATACTTACACATACACAAGAACTACTGACCAAATAATGTTTTGGTATCAATGGGTTAAAAACATCTGTCAAATCAATTAGTGGTGAAGGTGGTGTATATATATAATATATAATATATAATATATAATGTCATTTAGATCCCTAGGGATTTTTGTACAAGTTGAAAACATGTTATGTATATATATATATATAAATCTATATATACACATGTACATGCATTCCCATATATGTATATAACCCATGCTAGCGTCGAAGATGGACGTTAAACGATGATGATGATGATATATTGAGTGAGTGAGAAACACCAAAGGTCATTATTGAAAGTCTCTGGATTTCGCAAAATACATAATATTTTTTATTGGAGAAGGTAAAATATTTCTCCGCAAAAATTTGATTGCACTGTTTTGTTTCCACTTATGTAATTTTTGAAAATGTTATTTATTCATTATAAAAATTAAATGATAGCATTCTATACGTAGGTGGGCCCCCTTTATCTCCTGGCAACCAATATTTTTAGACCCAGTCCGCGGAAATATTGTCCAGCATGAAACCAGTCCGTGGTATAAAAAAGGTTGGAGACCAAAGATTGGATATCAAATATTTCTTCAATTATTTCTTCCAATTATTCTGAATTAGCTATAGGTTGTAAGACAACTTCAACCTATATCAATAGGAAAAATAACATCTAATATGAAGGACAACATCTTATTGATATGATAAAATAGAAATAAAGGATGGTCTTATATATGAGTGTATTGCTGAATACTCAAGTCAACAGCCTATTATCCACTTCAAGTGAAATTATTGACTTTTGAACTCCTGCAAATATACTTTTATAATACCACTACTACTACCATCACCTCAACTACCATCACCTCCACGGTCAACATCATCACCTCCACTACTACCACCACCACTACTACTACCATCACCACCACTACTACCAACACCACTGTCAACATCACCACCACTACTACTACCACCACTACTACTACTACTACCACCACCACTACTACTAACATCATCACCACCACTGTCAACATCACCACCACTACTACTACTACCATCATCACCACCACTACTACCACCACCACCACTACTACCACCACCACCACCACTACTACTACCACCACCACCACTACTACTACCATCACCACCACCACTACTACCACCACCACCACTACTACCACCACCACCACCACTACTACTACCATCACCACCACTACTACTACCATCACCACCACTACTACTACCACCACCACCACTACCACCACCACCACTGTCAACATCACCACTACTACTACCATCACCACTACTACCACCACCACCACCACTACTACTACCATCACCACCACCACTACTACCACCACCACCACTACTACCACCACCACCACCACTACTACTACCACCACCACCACTACTACTAACATCACCACCACTACTACTAACATCATCACCACCACTACTACCAACACCTCTACTACCACCACCACCACTGTCAACATCACCACTACTACTACTACCACCACCACTACTACTAACATCATCACCACTACTACTACCACCACCACCACTGTCAACATCACCACTACTACTACCACCACCACCACTGTCAACATCACCACTACTACTACCACCACCACTACTACTACTACCATCACCACCACTACTACTACCACCACCACTACTAAACCATCATAGTAATAATAATAATGATAATAATAATTGTTTCTACTTTTGGCACAAGGCCAGCAATTATCCCAGTGTATTACTGGTACTTTATTTTATCGACCCCATAAGGATGAAAGGCAAAGTCAACCTAGGCGGGATTTGAACTCAGAATGGCAAGCGGCGTAAATAATAATAAGTTTTTCATAATAATGATTTCTTTATTGGCCACAAGGGCTGACATCAAGAAAAACATTACAGCCGGCAAAGGACGGTACGATGTGGGTTTAGTGCGGGTAAAGATTTTTATTATTTATATAAGAAAAGAAAAAGAAAAAGACATAGAAACATATATATATATATAAACAATAAAAATGAAAATTGAAACAATGAAAAATTCCCCAATAGGGGGGAAACCTCCGAGGGTTACTCGTGGCGAAAACCATACAAAAGACCACAGCCACCCTCCACCAGGGCAAGCGCCCTCTCTCAAATTTTTCCATTTCTCAAACCACAGGCGTATATTCAGAGCGGTCCCGTTCACTCGGACCATTCTCGCTACATTCACCCACCTTTCAACAAACTTGCTAGAAGGCAGCACTTGCCTCTCCACCCTGATTTTCCTCTTCAAGTGAAACTTGAAAAAGTTAATTAGGGATTCGCCGAAGAGGAAAGTGTCTGTCTTTAACCCTTTCAACCTTGTCCACCACACAATCTCTTTCGCCATGGCCACCAGGCAGATGAAAACCGCCTGCCCTTCCTCCTCGAAGGAAGACGGCGAGACCATCTGCACAATGGACTCAGTCGATAGCCAGATCAGTCCTACACGCGACAGCAACTGTTCAACATAGCTCCACAAGTCAGCAATGCTCGGGCACTGAATAGGTGCATGCACGACGGTTTCGTCGCTCTGCGCGCATCTCGGACAGGCTCGGCTGACGGCACTTCCGTGCCTATAGAGCTTATCTCGAACCGGCAATGCTCTCTGGTAGCACTGCCAGGCCAGGGATTTTGGGAAGTTATCCATAGGCCCCGGGTTGAAAGTTCTCCAGAAGAGAGCAAACAGCTGATCTTCTTCAATGCCCAGGATCTCTCCGAGAACGTTGTCGCTCTTCCCCTCCACTAGTCTTCTATATGTTCCACTGATACTGGTGCCCAGCTGGCAGAGGGCGGTGAGCGCCTGGAGACATTCCAGTTTCCAAGCGCTATCCCTCGGTATTTTCCTGACTCAGGACTGCTTCTGTCAAGGAGACGAGCTGTGGGAAAACGTGCCTGGTGAACGGCGACCACACCTGTTCACCGTCAAGGAAGCACCAGAGATGTCGCAGCCTCAGCACATGTTTGCGCATCATCAGCCATGGCATGCCCAGTCCTCCACGCAACGGGTGTTGACAGCAGATGGATCGTTGCTAACACTTTGACCAAAATCTTGAGGTTTAATAATAATAATAATTGTTTCTACTTTAGGCACAAGGCCAGCAATTACCCAGTACATTACTGGTAGGCCATCAATTACCTAGTACATTACTGGTACTTTATTTTATCGACCCCGTAAGGAT
>OZ024752.1:38739276-38766776 GCA_964016885.1 Eledone cirrhosa
TGAGGATGAAAAACTCAGAGCTGTATGGGAGCATCCCAAAAGTCAGCTGAAAAGTGACACAGAGGAGACTGAGGTTAGCTGGACATGCTCACCGACATCCAGAGTTGACATTGCACTCAGTGCTCGTGTGGGAGCCCCTGCATGGACACACTGGAAGAGGTAGACCGAAGTTAACATATGTTGATGCCCTAAGGACATACACTGGTCTGTTGGAGACGCAGGACATGGCAGCGATAATGAGGGACAGAGACCGCTGGAGAGAACTCGTCCATGGATCTCGGGAATTTAACCTGCCCTAGAAAAAAAGAATATATATATATATATATATATATATATACATATATATATACACATATATATCATCATCATCACCTTTTTACGTCAATTCTTCGACGCTAACATGGGTTAGGCAGGTTGTCCTGTTGTGGGCAATGGTGACCATGTCTTGCTCATACAACAGAAACACAAACCCTCCATTTAATTTTACTTTTGAAAAGTACAAGAACTGTGAAACCGGTAAAGTAAATAAATAAATATTCTTAAAAGACTTTAGTAGCATTTTCATACATATATATATATATATATATATATGCAAAAGTTCTATTTAAATTGTTGGGATACAACAAGCAAATATTTTTATAACTGATAAAAAGCACTCAACAAGTATTTGGAGTAAAACATACGATATTAACAAATGGAAACTATATGTATAAAACCATATTTATTTCATTATACATATTTCAAGGACACCAAGTTAAATTATGGTGTGCTTTCATCAGACAAAATATAATATAGATCAGTTTTATAAATAAATATTGACATACCCTTAAAGAATGCAACCATTACTGTTGGAAGCTCCCGGATACTATCCCGGATAGTATTTTTTTAAGGGTATGTCAATATTTATTTATAAAACTGCTCTATATTATATTTTGTCTGATGAAAGCACACCATAATTTAACTTGATGTCCTTGAAATATGTATAATGAAATAAATATGGTTTTATAAATATAGTATGGAGGCACATGGCTTAGTGGTTAGAGCATTGGCCTTGCAATCAAAAGGTTGTGAGTTCAATTCTCAGACCGGGTGATGTGTTGTTTCCTTGAGCAAGACACTTTATTTCACATTGCTCCAGTTTACTCAGCTGTAGAAATGAGATGATAGGGACTGGGGTCCCTATCATTCCACTGCAAAGTGGTCGTGTAGGTGCCACGGCAAAAAAGCACCCAGCACACACTGTAAAGTGGACGTGTAGGCGCCACGGAAAAAAAAAGCACCCAGCACTCACTGTAAATGAGGTTGGTGTTGGGAAGGGCATCCAGCTGTAGAAATCAAGCCAGAATCAGTTCCCGTCCCACCCTTGCAAGCAGGGAAAAGCGGACGTAAAATGAAATGATGATTTCCATTTGTTAATATCGTATATATATATATATATATATATATATATATATGAATGTATGAATATATGTATAGTATTGATTAAAAACATTTTGAAGACAATTCGTTATGAGTTTTAAAGTAGTGACTATGTCACTTACTTATTCTCAGCAAAAGTAAAGGAGAGTGATCGACAGTCTGTTTCTCGCTTGTTGCTGAGAATAAGTGATATAGTCACTACTTTAAAACTCATAACGAATGGTCTTCAAAATGTTTTTAATTAAACAGACAGTATATTGCCAAATATACTATACATACATTCATATATATATCACTATTTCAGAGTACCAATACTAATATAATCGTGCGCCGATTTTTCGATACTCGATCTTTCTAATATATATAAATATATATATATATATATATATATATATATATATATATATATATATACACACACATTCATATATATAAAACTTGTTAATTCAAGACATTTAGCAGGACTGAACCAGCTACTTGAACAAAGGTAACCCCCCACCCACCCACACACCCCACACCCCACCCCCAGATCACTGCCCACTCCAAGAGAAAAGCAAAAAGATCGAAAAAAACAAGAGAACTTTTAAGATTTTTTTGCCTATACCCCTTGAGGAGTTCAATTCCCGCCGCTCAAATACTGGCGCTTCAGTTCGGATCTATCTGTTCAAATAGCCGGAGCTCAGCCGTCGGGGTCCTGAATTTTTTCATATATATATATATATATATATATATATATATATATATATATATATATATATATATATATATAACGAAAGCAATGTGGTAAGGAACCAGGTGGACCATAACGCACCAAAGTACTCAATACTTAGGGTAGTAGAGTGGGTAATAGGAACGAGTAGGACCCCGACGGCTGAGCTCAAGCCGTTTCGACCGCTGAGCTCAAGCCGGTCGAAACGGCTTGAGCTGAGCCGTCGGGGTCCTACTCGTTCCTATATATATATATATCATCATCATCATCATCATCATCATTTTACGTCCGCTTTTCCCTGCTTGCAAGGGTGGGACGGGTCTTATTCAGCACAGCATCTCTCCACTCGTCACGGTCCCTCGTCATCTCCACCGTGAGCTTCAATGATCTGAGGTCTGTTCTCACCACCTCCGCCCATGTTTTTCGTGGTCTACCTCTACCACGTCTTCCTTCAACTGGCATTTCCTGGCACTTCTTCACCCATCGGTCATCCTCCATGCGCATCACATGTCCATACCACCTCAGTCTCCTCTCCCGTACACTACATTCTATCCCTCTCAGACACAGTTTCTCTCTCAACACATTTATGCTGGGTCGTTCACGCACATTTACACTGCACATCCAACGGAGCATGCTTGCCTCATTTCTCTCCAGCCGTCGCATATCTTCTGCGGTAGCTGCCCATGTCTCACTACCATGCAGCATCGCGCTCCTCACACAGGCATCATACAACCGGCCTTTCGTACGCAGGGAGAAACCCTTCTTCGTCAACAGAGGAAGCAGCTCCCTAAACTTCTTCCAACCCGTCCTTATTCTAGATACTATGGCCTCGGAACACCCTCCTCCCATGCTAATCTGATCTCCTAGGTACCGGAAGCTATCCACCACTTCTATAGCGCCCTCTCGCATTTGAAAAATGTGTCTATCAGTGCGACTTCTACTGTCTAATTTCCCTGTACATCTACTGCATACATATTTCTCCCTACCTGTTAGTTTGCCTGCTATCCCGCTACATCTCTTGTGTACCCAGGACCTACATTGTGTGCATTTTATAGAATTTATGCCAGTTCCTTTTCTGCATATCGAACATGGCCATTTCCCTGACGGAATCAGGGTTTTGTCCTCTTTTCTACTCATCAACACTTTTGTCTTAGCTAGATTTACTCTCAGTCCTCTTGCTTCCAACTGCTGTTTCCATAGCCGGAATTTATTCTCTAGCTCCTCTACTGATTCTGCCATAAGAGCCAGATCGTCAGCATAGAGAAGTTCCCATGGACAGCCAGTCTTAAACTCCTCTGTTATGGCTTGGAGGACTATAATGAACAAGAGCGGGCTGAGGACCGAACCCTGATGTACTCCTACTTGTATCTGGAATTCCTCACTAAACTCCATTCCTACCCTGACTTTACTGAGAGTACCTCTGTACAAAGTTTGCACTGTCCTTACAAGCCATTCCTCAACACCCAGCTTCCTTAGGGACCACCAGATGACAGATCGGGGTACCCTATCAAAGGCCTTCTCTAGGTCAACAAAGGCTAAGTATAGTGGCTTATTCTTCTCTAAGAACCTCTCTTGCATTTGTCTCACCAAGAAGAGGGCATCTGTTGTACTCTTCCCAGGCACAAAACCAAACTGCATCTCATCTAGTTTGACCCTTTCTCTAATTAGTTGTGCTAAAATCCTTTCTGCCACTTTCATAACCTGATCTATCAGTTTTATACCCCTATAATTGCTCCTCTCCAAAGCATCCCCTTTACCTTTGTAGCAATTTATGAGAATACTGCTGCACCAGTCTTTGGGTATGACACCACCATATATAGCCTGATTGATTATGCGTGCAACCAGTTTAGTGCCTACGTCCCCTGATGCCTTCAGCATCTCAGCAACTATTCCCGATGGTCCGGCCGCCTTACCATTTTTCATTTCCCTAATCGCCTCTTGGACCCTATATTCGTCAATCTCAATAGCTGGTCCCTCTGTCGGATCTACCAAGGGTAATTTCTCTCTCTCCCATTCGTTCTCCACATTCATCAGTCTCTCATAATGACATTTCCAGGCCTCCTTTTTCTGGTCATTCGTGACACTAAGTACACCGGCATCATCCCGGACACATTTATCACCAACAACATCCTGATTTGCATTGACACACTGCCTTGCAATGTGGAACACCGCACGCCTCTGATCTTCCCGTCGCAGAACATTGGCAAACCTCCTACTCTCTGCCTCCCTGCGTGCTAAGTACACCTGACGTCTAGCTTCTCTCTTAGTGGCTGTATATTCTTCCCTACTCCCACCCTTATTCCAAGCCTTCCATGCTAGTCTTTTGTCTCTAATAGCCTTATCTACACTGCTGTTCCACCACCAGGTCACTCTCTGTCTGGTTGGAGCTCTGCTCCAGCCACAGGTTTCATCAGTAGCCTTCAGCAAGTTGTCACGTAAGAACTTCCAGTTATTATCTATGTCATACGTCTCTAAATCGTCTTCTTTTTCGTCATATACATCTTGAAGGGCTTTCCTAAATTTGAATTTTAGTGAAAGGTCTTTTAGCTTCCAGACCTTTCTTCTCCACACCTTCCTATATGTCTCATTCCATCTCTTGCTTACTGAGATATCACTAACAACTAACCTATGCTGTGGGGTACATTCTTCCCCAGGGTATGCCTTGGTATTAGACACTATCTGCTTGTCCCGCTGCCTAACTAGCAGGAAGTCAATCTGGCTTATGTGCTCACCAGATTTGTAGGTTATTAGGTGATTGGCAGGTTTCTGGAAGTTTGTGTTGCAAATAGTCAATGTACTTGCATCACAAAATTCAAGAAGTCTCACTCCTTCTTCATTTCTTGAACCGTAACCGTGCCCACCATGTACCCCAGTGTAACCATCCTGGAGCTGTCCAACATGACCATTGAAGTCTCCTGCTAGCATAACGATGTCTCCGTCCTCTGTCATTGTGGTTGTTTGCAAAAGTTGCTCATAAAAGCAGTCTTTCTCATCTTTGCCTAGGCCTGCTTGGGGAGCATAGACCGAGATGATTGTCAGTAGTCTCCTACCTACAACTAATCTAAGCTTAATTATTCGATTACTAACTCGAACTACCTCTATTGTCTTATTGATCCATTTCTCAGCCAGGAAAATGCCTACTCCCCCTAACCCATCATCCTTACCTACCCAGAATAGCTTATAGCTAAGACGCTTGCCTACGACTAGTCTCGCAGAGGCACCCCTCCATCTCACCTCTTGCACGCAGCACACATCCACCTGCCTTCTCTCCAGCATCTCCGCTATTTCAGCAGACCTACCTCTGAGAGTGCCAACATTAAGTGTTGCAACTCTGAGATGCGACGTCTTCATATTTTTCTATGCTGTTTTGTTGCTGTGCTGATAAGCTTTTTGGCATTGATACACTGGTTGGATGCCCTTCCTAACACCAGCGCCACTTTACAGCATGGACTGGGTGCTTTTATTTGTGCCACCAGCACTAGAGAGGATGTCTCACTAGACTCAAGGGCCCTCTCTACCCCTCCATTTTACAGCATGGTCATTAAAAAAAAAAAAAAAAAAAAAAAAAAAAAAGGAAACTTATTGACACGACTCACACACTAATACTCATGCATACAAACCACAACCACACATACCAACACTCATTCATGCATACAATCACGCACACCGCTCACAAACATATATATATATACATATATTACCGACAGTACTGATACAAAATCAAAATCAAAGTCAAAATCAAAATCAAAGTCAAAATCGTCAAAATCACTATCATGTCAACTGTTGACCTTTCCCAGTCCAGTTCGGCTTGTATATAATAACAATAACAATAATAATTGTTTGTTTACGCTGGTAATGGCGGTGGTGGATGGTGTCAGTGTGGTGGTGGTGGATGGTATCAGCGTGGTGGTGGTGGATGGTCAGTGATGGTGGTGGCAGTTGTTGGTGCTGTAGTTGTTATTGTAGTTGTTACTGTTGTTGTTGTCCTTCATTTCACTGCTGCTGTTGCTGCAGACAATGGTGTTGATGCTGTTATTGCTGTCGCATATATACAAATACATACACACACATTCAACACAGACGATGGTGTTGTTGCTGTTGTTGTTGTTGTTGTTGGTGTTGCTGCTGTTGTTGTTGTAGTTGTTGCTGTGTTGAAATCTGGTCGCATCCACTGAGATATACATATACACACACATACACATATGTATATACACATACATACATCAAAAGAGAGTCAGCAGTATGTCAACAGGGGACAGGACAGCGACCTTAGAGTAATGTGGTGATGGTGGAGAGCGAGTGTAGGCGTTATTGTTAGTGTGGTGACGGGGGGGGGGGGTCAGTGAGATGTTACAAGTTCATAGATCCCTTCTCTCTTTTCCTCTCTCTTCAAAATTTTGAATTGATGGCCTTTTGCAATGGCGGACAAGTATATATAATATATATATATGAAGCAAAGAAAAGAAAATTTTCACTGATATGAAAGATTTCCTGGTAGAAGTTCAGGTGTATTCAGTAATTGGTATCCAGTTTCGGGGTATCCAATTAGAAAATCCAACGAATCTTTAAGAGGGGTCCACGCAACCATTGATATATATATCTATATATGTAAAATGCAAGCAGAAATGACAACGAAAGATTTCCTGGTAGAAGTTCAGGTGTATTCAGTGTTGGTATCCAGTGTTAGGGTATCCAATTAGAAAATCCAACGAATTTTTGAGAGGGGTCCACACAAGCATATACATAGATATATGCAAAATGCAAGCAGAAATAACAACACATATACTAATGAACATACATTAAACACAGAGGGACTGTAAATGATAATAGCAATATCTAGATATAAATATATAAATGTACATATCTCTATTGGTCTCATAAATTTTAAATTTTCTCTTTCCTCTTGTGTGTGTGTAGCAACACGTGGTTGTGTGTTGCTGCTGACTCTAGCAGAGCCCAAGAAAACACGTCTTGCCCTAACAGATGCTGCTCCCTATATATATATAATTGTTTCTATTTTAGGCACAAGGCCAGCAAATACCCAGTACATTACTGGTACTTTATTTTATCGACCCCGTAAGGATGAAAGGCAAAGTTAACCTCGGCAGGATTTGAACTCAGATCGTAAAGGGACGTAACTATGCTGGAAAGCATGGCGTCCGACCCTCTACCGATACTGCCAATTTACCGCCCTTATATATATATAATGGCTCGAAACTCTACTAAGAGTATTGCAATCACTTGTCAGATTACAGAAAATGGTGCACTTTTAGGCCGCGGTCAGCCACACAAACCTGTAACATAACCTGAACAAGTAATGTCTGTGCTTTGAATGTTTTTTAAGTGAGGAAAGGCCTTGCACTCGACCAATCCCACTCTCTGAGCATCGAAAACATTAGCAGAAAAGAAGAACTGGTCGACGTCATCGGATGCTTTCGAAGCCGCTGGTTTTTTTTCAGAGTTTCCCTCTCTTAGAAAGGTGTTGCGACAACACCTGGGGGCCTTTCACTCCCAGGTGAAAAAAAAAAAAAGCACTATTTGGATGGCCGTTGACTCTGCTGAGGTCCCTCCACCTTTTGCCGGGTCTTGTATTTCATCCCGCAGGGTGTCCAAATATCACCCTCCTCACCAAGCAAGCTTGGTGGGGTTGCTGGTTTAGTCGCCAACGACCCGGCCATGAGACAGGTTGTACATGTTACCAATAGCACTCGAGAGCGACCTGACATAATATATATATATATATATATATATACACATACATATACATAATATATATACATATACATATACATAAAATTCATTAGTTCATTAAGTTATCGTCAGAGCTGTTTTAATAATTAATAAATTGTTTGTTTGCGTGGTTTACATGGTCTGCAGCTAGGTATTTGTTTATTTGTCTCTCCATCAATTTATCCATATATCCATCTTTCTATCTGACATTGTTTTTCCCTAGGTTACATATAAGGTGTTTGTTTATTTGTCTCTCCATCAATTTATCCATATATCCATCTTTCTATCTGACATTGTTTTTCCCTAGGTTACATATAAGGTGTTTGTTTATTTGTCTCTCCATCAATTTATCCATATATCCATCTTTCTATCTGACATTGTTTTTCCCTGGGTTACATATAAGGTGTTTGTTTATTTGTCTCTCCATCAATTTATCCATATATCCATCTTTCTATCTGACATTGTTTTTCCCTAGGTTACATATAAGGTGTTTGTTTATTTGTCTCTCCATCAATTTATCCATATATCCATCTTTCTATCTGACATTGTTTTTCCCTAGGTTACATATAAGGTGTTTGTTTATTTGTCTCTCCATCAATTTATCCATATATCCATCTTTCTATCTGACATTGTTTTTCCCTAGGTTACATATAAGGTGTTTGTTTATTTGTCTCTCCATCAATTTATCCATATATCCATCTTTCTATCTGACATTGTTTTTCCCTAGGTTACATATAAGGTGTTTGTTTATTTGTCTCTCCATCAATTTATCCATATATCCATCTTTCTATCTGACATTGTTTTTCCCTAGGTTACATATAAGGTGTTTGTTTATTTGTCTCTCCATCAATTTATCCATATATCCATCTTTCTATCTGACATTGTTTTTCCCTAGGTTACATATAAGGTGTTTGTTTATTTGTCTCTCCATCAATTTATCCATATATCCATCTTTCTATCTGACATTGTTTTTCCCTAGGTTACATATAAGGTGTTTGTTTATTTGTCTCTCCATCAGTTTATCCATATATCCATCTTTCTATCTGACATTGTTTTTCCCTAGGTTACATATAAGGTGTTTGTTTATTTGTCTCTCCATCAATTTATCCATATATCCATCTTTCTATCTGACATTGTTTTTCCCTAGGTTACATATAAGGTGTTTGTTTATTTGTCTCTCCATCAATTTATCCATATATCCATCTTTCTATCTGACATTGTTTTTCCCTAGGTTACATATAAGGTGTTTGTTTATTTGTCTCTCCATCAATTTATCCATATATCCATCTTTCTATCTGACATTGTTTTTCCCTAGGTTACATATAAGGTGTTTGTTTATTTGTCTCTCCATCAATTTATCCATATATCCATCTTTCTATCTGACATTGTTTTTCCCTAGGTTACATATAAGGTGTTTGTTTATTTGTCTCTCCATCAATTTATCCATATATCCATCTTTCTATCTGACATTGTTTTTCCCTAGGTTACATATAAGGTGTTTGTTTATTTGTCTCTCCATCAATTTATCCATATATCCATCTTTCTATCTGACATTGTTTTTCCCTAGGTTACATATAAGGTGTTTGTTTATTTGTCTCTCCATCAATTTATCCATATATCCATCTTTCTATCTGACATTGTTTTTCCCTAGGTTACATATAAGGTGTTTGTTTATTTGTCTCTCCATCAATTTATCCATATATCCATCTTTCTATCTGACATTGTTTTTCCCTAGGTTACATATAAGGTATTTGTTTATTTGTCTCTCCATCAATTTATCCATATATCCATCTTTCTATCTGACATTGTTTTTCCCTAGGTTACATATAAGGTGTTTGTTTATTTGTCTCTCCATCAATTTATCCATATATCCATCTTTCTATCTGACATTGTTTTTCCCTAGGTTATATATATTCCGATGGAGATCATGGATGTAAATCACAAACAGTATGGCAGTCACCTAAATGGGGGACAACTGGAAAACCATTCTCCTTTTTGTATCGAGTAACAGGAAGCAGTAAAGTTACCTTAAGAATAATATGTGCTAAATGGGGTCTGTTGAGTGACACTTATCATAAATCATGGAGTTGTAATGTATCCCTAGCTCAACAATGGAGAAAGGCTCATGTATACTGCAATTATAACTTGGTAAGAATTCTGGTGGTTAATAGTTATCTGCTAAAACCATTTCTTCCTCCCCCTTCTCTTTACCTCTCTCTCTCTCCCTCTCTCATTTCCTCCCTCCCTCTCTCTCTCTCTCTCTCATTATCTCTTTCTCTTTACCTCCCTCTCTCTCTCACTATATTTCTCTTTACCTTTCTCTCTCTCTCATTATCTCTTTCTCTTTACCCCCCCTCTCTCTCTCTCTCGTTCATTATCTCTTTCTCTTTACCTCCCTCTCTCTCTTTCTCTTTACCTACCTCCCCCTCTCTCGCTTTATCTCTATCCCTCCCCCCATCTCTCTCTACCTCTTTTTCATTTCTCTCTCTCTCTCTACCACTCTCTCTTTCTCTCTCTCTCTCCCCCTCTCTCTTTCTCTTTACTCCTCTCTCTCTCTCTCCAGATTAATAATTGTTTCTACTTTTGGCACAAGGCCAGCAATTAACCCAGTGTATTACTGGTACTTTATTTTATCGACCCCGTAAGGATGAAAGGCAAAGTTAACCTCCAGGTTAATAATGAAATCAATTCCAAGATAGTCAAAAGAAATCACAGTTTCTAGAAGACTACACTCTCTACAGTTTAGAAACTTGTTTGTTGTTAGTATTACTGCCATGTTTTAATGTCCATTGAGCAATCATCATACTCATGACATACTGTATACAGCAGTGATTCCCAATGTGGGGCGCATGCCCCACAGAGGAGCAATTTTAAAAATGATGTTAATGAGAACAAACTTCAGATATTACCTTTTACAGATTACTGTCAGAAACTCCTGTCTCACAACCTTGCTCAAAACAAGACCCTTATTATGCAAACTTATCAACAAAGACAAAAAATCTTCACAAGAGGTATGTAGTCAGACAACAGAAACCAAAATCTGATCAATGAGCACTTCAATGGAAGTCACAGATAGAATGCCAGAATCAGAATATCTGGCCGTTTATTGGCATAAATATCCAATCAATCATCTAGCCAGCGTTATGGTCTTCATTGGTTATTGATTACCAATCTACATTGATTACCTGCCATACCATATCCTCTGGATAATCTTCTCAACAAATAATCTTAAACACAGTTATATAAAGTTCCTTACTACATGTTTAATTATTAAACAAACATTTGGTAGGAATCTAGAAAAACCATTCTTTAAACTTCCATTCCTATTGACATAGGCATATCTAATTCTTGAAGTTTACATAACATTTTATTCTTTCTTGATTCTATTCTAGGATCAAATCATTATCCAAGCAGAGTTTTCTGGCAAATCATCAGTTATGATTAAACGAATATGGAATGGTAAGTAATTTAATTGGCACTACTATACACAACTAATTGGTTAATGATAGAATTATGAATCACAGGTGATGACATATGTTTCACAATTCTGGTTTCTACTATATTCTACTATATTGTATGAATACTTACTAGCGAGCTGTAAAATAAGGACTAATATGACTTCATGGAAGTTAGAGCATCTATCTGTAAAATATTTCCAAGCGTTTATTTAAATATCTAAATTTCATAAATCTCAACTGGATGTGAACATGGTGACTTAGTGAAGAAGTGTGAGAGAAAGGTATATTTTGTCTCATCAATTATGAATTTCTATCCTGATATAATATCAAAGTATTTCCTTTAACAACAAAAAAAGAAATCTTTCACTAACTCATATGTGTGTATATATATATATATATATATATATATATATATATATATATATTCAATGATATTAAATAAATGGAAACTATATTTAAAAAACCATATTTATTCTATTATATATATTTCAAGGGTACCAAAACTTTGGTACACTTTCATCAGATAAAATACAAAGTTTGTTTTTAAATATAGTTTCCATTTATTTAATATCATTGAATATTATACTCCAGAAAACTTGTTGAGTCCTCTGGATCAGTTATAAACATTTATATTTGTTGAATTACCAACAAATTCAATCCCTTTTGCTTTTATATATATATATATATATATATATATATATATATATAGAAAACTAGGCGTTGACGAATGGCTTGTGAGGGCTATACAAGCCATGTATAAAGAAACAGTCAGCAAGGTTAGAATTAACAACGAATATAGTGAAGAGTTTAGCGTAAAAGTTGGCGTCCATCAGGGCTCTGTTCTCAGCCCCCTACTATTTATTATTGCCCTTCAGGCTATAACAGAGGAGTTCAAGACAGGCTGCCCATGGGAACTCCTATACGCAGACGACCTGACACTCATAGCGGAATCAATGGCCGAGCTAGAGAAGAAATTCCAAACATGGAAGCACGGCCTAGAGTCAAAAGGACTTAAAATTAACCTGGCTAAGACCAAAGTTCTAGTTTGTAGGAAAGAAAACAAGGCGGCGGTCCCTTCTGGGAAATGGTCGTGCTCGGTGTGTAGGAAAGGCGTAGGTAGAAACTCCATTTTATGTCCTAAATGCAAAGTATGGGTGCATAAAAGATGTAGTGGGATCACAGGTAAGCTAACTAAGAACACAGATTTTACATGTGGCCGGTGTTCTGGTGCAATAAGTAGCAGCAAGTGCCCACAAAATACTAGCTCTTTCAATTGTGCAGAGGGTTCTATAGAAATAGTGGACAGCTTCCGTTACCTGGGCGATAAAATCAGCAGTGGGGGAGGGTGCTCTGAAAGTACTGTAGCTAGAGTCAGAACTGGTTGGAAAAAGTTCAGAGAGCTTATACCACTATTAGCTGCTAAAGGGTTCTCCCTAAAAATGAAAGGCAGGTTGTACGATGCCTGCATACGAACAGCAATGCTGCATGGCAGTGAGACCTGGGCATTGTGTGCAGAGGATATACGCAGACTAGAGAGGAACGAAGCTTGCATGCTCCGCTGGATGTGTAACAGTAATATACGTGAACGGCAAAGCATAAACGAACTAAGGAAAAAATTAGAGATAAGAGGGATCAGATGTTGTTTACTCGAGAGAAGGCTACGTTGGTATGGACACGTGATGCGCATGAAAGTCGATAGCTGTATAACAAAGTGCAGGGCAATAAAGATAGACGGTAGTCACGGAATAGGCAGACCTAGAAAAACCTGGGACGAGCTGATAAACTCCGACATCACACACTTACACCTCTCCAAGACAATGTCACTGGACCGAGACCTTTGGCGGTACTCAGTAACAGAGAAGACCCGCCTTACCTAAATATATAGTAAAACCTACTCCAGCCAGTAGGCATCTCTAACAAAATACACCCCGTCCCACCACCACCATCCACACCACCCCGTTCTATGTAAAGTTATGTTGGTGCCGCGCCATCCAGGCCGAAACAAATGAGGTCGTGTAGGTGTCACGACAAAAGCCGAAACAAATGAGATCGTGTAGGTGTCACGACAAAAAAACACACAGTCCACGCTGTAATGTGGCCGTGTAGGCAACACGGTAAAAACCTCCCAGCCCCACACTGTAAATGTGGTTGGTGTTAGGAAGGGCATCCAACTGTAGAAAACCTGCCAGACAGTCCTATGCGAGCAAGACAATCACTCTTGCCTCAAGTGGGACTACCCCCGTCCAAACCCATGCAAGCGTGGAACACGGACGTTAAACGTTGATGATGATGATGATGATGATGATATATATATATAGAGAGAGAGAGAGAGAGGCACATGGCTTAGTGATTAGAGCATTGGGCTTGCAATCAAAAGGTGGTGAGTTCAATTCTCAGACCGGGTGATGTGTTGTTTCCTTGAGCAAGACACTTTATTTCACATTGCTCCAGTTTACTCAGCTTTAGAAATGAGATGATAGGGACTGGGGTCTATATCATTCCACTGCAAAGTGGTCGTGGAGGTGCCACGGCAAAAAAGCACCCAGCTCACACTGTAAAGTGGACGTATAAGCGCCACGGCAGAAAAGCACCTAGCACTCACTGTAAATGAGGTTGGTGTTAGGAAGGGCATCCAGCTGTAGAAATCAAGCCAGAATCAGTTCCCATCCCACCCTTGCAAGCAAATAAAAGCAGACGTAAAAGGATGATGATGATGATGATATATATCATCATCATTTAACATCCACTCTCCCTGCTAGCAAGGGTTGGATGGGTATTCACAGGCCAAGTCAGTATTGAAGTGGGTTTATTGACCTCCCAGACAGGTCAGGAGTCCACATCTTGTCTACGTATGGCCCCCACCTACTATGGAGTGCATTTTATAGTGACACCAACACTAGGTAGGTTGTTATGACTTTAACATAACTGAAGGGCCCTCTCAGCTCTTTCTATGGCTGGATACCCTTCCTATCACCAGCCACTTTACAGTGTGTACTGAGTGGGTTTATCATATAGATCACTAACTCTAGAGAGGTTGTCATGTCGTTGACACAACTTAATTGTCCTCTTAATACTTTATTTGGCAAGTTTTCTATAGCTGGATGACATTCCTAACACCAACAACCTTATAAGACAGGTTGTCGGTTATTATCCCAACTGAAGAGTCCTCTGTGCTCTGAAAACTTGAAAAAAAAATACCAGGATCAATATGAGGGCCTAGCATGGTCCAAATCTAGTGAGTGAAACTAGTAAAAGAGTAGCTTTGATTATTTCCATTTGCATTTGTATCATCAGACTTATTTCTAATTTCTCATTTCAGAAGATAAATCCAAAATAGAAGGAACTTGTCCACCACTTCCAACAACACCTGTGCCAACCACAACCACAACCACACCTGTGCCAACCACAACCACAACCACACCTGTGCCAACTACAACCATAACAACACCTGTGCCAACCACAACCAAAACAACACCTGTGCCAACCACAACCACAACACCACCTGTGCCAACTACAACCACACCTGTGCCAACTACAACCACAACAACACCTGTGCCAACCACAACCACAACAACACCTGTTACAACTACAACCACACCTGTGCCAACCACAACCACAACAACACCTGTGCCAACCACAACCACAACAAAACCTGTGCCAACTACAACCACAACACCTGTGCCAACTACAACCACAACACCTGTGCCAACTACAACCACACCTGTGCCAACCACAACCACACCTGTGCCAACTACAACCACAACAACACCTGTGCCAACTACAACCACAACAACACCTGTGCCAACCACAACCACAACAAAACCTGTGCCAACTACAACCACACCTGTGCCAACTACAACCACAACAACACCTGTGCCAACCACAACCACAACAAAACCTGTGCCAACTACAACCACAACACCTGTGCCAACTACAACCACAACACCTGTGCCAACCACAACCACACCTGTGCCAACTACAACCACAACAACACCTGTGCCAACCACAACCACAACAACACCTGTGCCAACCACAACCACAACAAAACCTGTGCCAACTACAACCACAACACCTGTGCCAACCACAACAAAACCTGTGCCAACTACAACCACAGCTGTGCCAACCACAACAACACCTGTGCCAACTACAACCACACCTGTGCCAACCACAACCACAACAACACCTGTGCCAACCACAACCACAACAACACCTGTGCCAACTACAACCACAACATCTGTACCAACCACCAAGTCAACAACTACCCAAACAACAATTTCAGCAACAACACCAAAAAAGGCAACTCATATTTTTACAACTTTGACCCCTTCTAAAGCTATTTCAACAGTTTCTGTATTGGACATTGTGAACAATACAGATTTCAATATCATATCTTCTACATATAAATTATTTACACAATCAACAACTAACAAACATAATAACACAAGTGAACACAAACAATATGAAACAACACTGAAGCCAATTTCAAGAACTATGTTCCATCCCACCACAGAGAGCATCATAAACAAATTTGAAAAACTAAACAGTGATTTACAAAAGAGAAGAACAGTTATCCTTGCCTCTGTTTTTGGCACAGGAGGTATTTTAGCAATCCTATTTGTGGTTTTGTGGAGCATACGAAGAGCAAAGAAACGTTCAAAATTAATGGATGAGATTCCCATTATGGATCTTGAAATAATGAACTGAATCATTAATTACATTTAAGTGTGAGACTGTTTTCTGTAGACTAGTGGGATAGTTGTAAGGCTAATATAACATTAAGCTAATACTTTTATGTACTACTATATATATATATATATATGTGTGTATATATATATATATATATATATATGTGTGTGTATATATATATATATATATATATATATGTGTGTATATATATATATATATATATATATATATATATGTGTGTATATATATATATATATATGTGTGTGTATAATATGTATATATATATATTTCGTTTCTGAATTTGTTTAGCAAGATTCTTTATCTGAAATCGTGTGTTGAAACCGATATTGTTATACTTTGGGAGGGTCATGTTGCCAATAAGAAACACACGCACCAGTTGCTTTCACTTCAATTTATTATATATTTATAAATTTATAAATTTACAAATCTACAAACTTATAAATTTCTGGTTGGTTGGTTCCACAACCAGATAGTTGTTTATATATAGTCATAGTCCTTTCGTCACACACTCTGTGACCTCTTCAGTGACTGGGGATTCCTTTCTTTGTTTCTGTGCCTTTCCTTTCTTCTATCCTACGCCATTTTGTTTGTGTGTGTGTGTTGTGTGCTCAGTTTGCGCATGCGCCACATCCGGGTGTCTGTGTGTGTTTATGTTCATTTATTTATTTGTTTATTTACATGTTACTGGTTGGTTGTTTGTTCTATGTGTGTGTGTGTTTTCATTTTGTCTTTAATTGTAAGTTGTGATGTTGCTGTTCCACTCATATTTTCTATTTAATTTTGGTTGTAACTCTTTTATGTTTATTGCCTCTGTAATTTGTCTAAACATTGCGTCTTTTCTGTGTGTAGATATATATATATATATATTGTTATACTTGGGGAGGGTCATATTGTTGCAATAATATTGCCACACACGATTTCATATCAAAAACCTCGAAAAACAAATATATATATATATGAAGGCGCATGGCTTAGTGGTTAGAGCATTGGCCTTGCAATCGAAAGGTTGTGAGTTCAATTCTCAGACCGGGTGATGTGTTGTTTCCTTGAGCAAGACACTTTATTTCACATTGCTCCAGTTTACTCAGCTGTAGAAATGAGATGATAGGGACTGGGGTCCCTATCATTCCACTGCAAAGTGGTCGTGGAGGTCCCACGGCAAAAAAGCACCCAGCACTCACTGTAAATGAGGTTGGTTTTAGGAAGGGCATCCAGCTGTAGAAATCAAGCCAGAATCAGTTCCCGTCCCACCCTTGCAAGCAGGGAAAAAAGCAGACGTAAAATGATGATGATGATGATATATATATATATATATATATAGAGAGAGAGAGAGAAATATATACATGTATATATATATTTACAAACTCTCTCTCTATATATATATATATATCATCATCATCATCATCATCATCGTTTAACGTCCATGTTCCACGCTTGCATGGGTTTGGACGGGAGTTTTCCCACTTGAGGCAAGAGTGGTTGTCATTGCTCGCATAGGACTGTCTGGCGGGTTTTCTACAGCTGGATGCCCTTCCTAACACCAACCACATTTACAGTGTGGGGCTGGGAGGTTTTTACCATGTTGCCTACACGGCCACATTACAGTGTGGACTGTCTGGCGGGTTTTCTACAGCTGGATGCCCTTCCTAACACCAACCACATTTACAGTGTGGGGCTGGGAGGTTTTTACCATGTTGCCTACACGGCCACATTACAGCGTGGACTGTGTTTTTTTGTCGTGACACCTACATGATATATATATATATATATAGAGAAAGAGAGAGAGAGAGAGATATACATGTATATATATATTTACAAACTCTCTCTCTCTCTCTCTCTATATATATATAGTTTTAATATAGATGAGATTCTACAGGACTAGAACTGTTTCATTCTTTAGAAATCATCATATATATATATATATATTTGTTTTGCGAGGTTTTTGATATGAAATCGTGTCTGGCAATATTATTACAACAATATGACCCTCCCCAAGTATAATAGAGAGAGAGAGAGATAGATATATACATATATATATATATATATTTACAAACTCTCATACACCACGTGATAATACATGTGCAATCATTCAGCTTTTCAATGTTAAGAATGTTTTCCAGATATCATGGCCATTTGTACCGTATGAATTAACCATTTTGTTATCAACCCGGCCAAAACTGGCTCTGATTTTATCAAATAAAAACGATTTTAAAGGTTTCCAACCGAAATTAAAATCTTCTCACATAATTTTATGTAAGAACTTTACATAGTGATAAAATAATTGATAATTTTAGTAAATCCCTCAAAATTCTTAATTAATTAATTTAAATAGAGTGTATTTCATTAGAAATGCAGTCATGAAAGGATTAAGGAGCTTCATTCTTTCACCAAGAATCTAAGTCCAGTGATATTCTCATCCAAGTGTTTTGAATAATGAATAATGAAATTATTGTGTACAGTGTACCTAGTTACCAACTCCAGTAAGACCCACACAACACCCTTTTCTTTTCCTGTCCTCTGCTACACAGAACCACCTAGTTATCACCTCCAGTCAGACCCACACAATTCCCATCTCTTTTCCTTTAATCATTAACCCTTTAGCATTTAAACCAGCCATATCTGGCCAGAACTCTCTCAACCTCTTTCTGTTCAAACCAGCTGTAACTGGCCACTCATACTGATGTTAAGGTATTGTTCTCAAAATAAATGTTAAAATCTAATAGATTCGATATTATGTAAAGTAAGGACTTTACCGTAAGAATACAATAGTAAATATAGAGCAATATAAATGCTAAAGGGCTAATCAGTTCTTTTGTATCTCACTCTCCAGCCCTTGCTCTAGCTACTTTACAATCCTTCCTCCCTGGGACATCAAGCAACTGGAATTCTCTCCCCACCAATGCATTTTCTACAGACATTCAAAGTGAAGACTAACCATATTGTTTTTGATGATTATCATATTCAGAAGCAAGTTTATCTTTAAAGGTTTTACGATAATTTTAAATTATTTTTTTATCAGTAAAGAAAAGAGACAACAATTAACAGAATTCCAAAGTACCATTCAGTCTAAGAGGTCCACATGAAGTTAGACTTTAAACTCATAATAATTTACAATGCTGACAGGGAACGGCTAGATACTATTTTAATCCATTCATAATTTAAGTGGTTAAGATTGTATATACTTCAAAGTAGCTTATCTGTAAATATAAATAACATGTGGAGGCACGTGGCTTAGTGGTTAGAGCATTGGCCTTGCAATCGAAAGGTTGTGAGTTCAATACTCAGACCGGGTGATGCGTTGTGTGCTTGAGCAAGACACTTTATTTCACATTGCTCCAGTTTACTCAGCTGTAGAAATGAGATGATAGGGACTGGGGTCCCTATCATTCCACTGCAAAGTGGTCGTGGAGGTGCCACGGCAAAAAAGCACCCAGCACTCACTGTAAATGAGGTTGGTGTTAGGAAGGGCATCCAGCTGTAGAAATCAAGCCAGAATCAGTTCCAGTCCCACCCTTGCAAGCAGGGAAAAAGCGGACGTAAAATGATGATGATGATGATGATGATGATGATGATGATGATGTGATACTGACCTTCTTCTTCGGCCGAGTTCACACTCGCAAAGATTCAGCACGCTTTCTCCAATCGCCCCGGTCGAGTATGATATTTCTCAGTTCATCGATTTTTATCAGTGTTGGCATCTCTCAGCAGGGTATCAATGAATGAGACGGCTTGTCTTCCCACGCTTCTTCGTCTGGCTGCAGGTTTCCAGAGCACAAGTTGTGAAGCTGTCTCTTCTGGATGACAGATGCAGTGCCCAGCCAGTTTCATTCGTCTGCAGGCAACTATTTTTGAGATTTGTATAGTTCCTAGCTACGGAGTAGGCAGACCCAGAAAAACCTGGGACGACTTGATAAAATCTGACCTCACACACTTAGACCTCCCCAAAACAATGTCACTGGACCGAGATCGTTGTCGCTATGTAGTAATACAGAAGACCCGCCTTGCCCAGGGTATCAATGAATGAGACAGCTTGTCTTCCCATGCTTCTTCGTCTGGCTGCCGGTTTCCAGAGCACAAGTTGTGATGATGTCTCTTCTGGATGACAGATGCAGTGCCCAGTTAGTTTCATTCGTCTGCAGGCAACTATTTTTGAGATTTGTATAGTTCCTTATTTGTCAGCTTCTGTTTCCAAGAAATGTTGAGAGCCATTCTCAGCATCCTCGTGTAACATCCGTCAAGTCTCTTGCATTATAGTTCCTTATTTGTCAGCTTCTGTTTCCAAGAAATGTTGAGAGCCATTCTCAGCATCCTCGTGTAACATCCGTCAAGTCTCTTGCATTATAGTTCCTTATTTGTCAGCTTCTGTTTCCAAGAAATCTTGAGAGCCATTCTCAGCATCCTCGTGTAACATCCGTCAAGTCTCTTGCATTATAGTTCCTTATTTGTCAGCTTCTGTTTCCAAGAAATCTTGAGAGCCATTCTCAACATCCTCGTGTAACATCCGTCAAGTCTCTTGCATTATAGTTCCTTATTTGTCAGCTTCTGTTTCCAAGAAATGTTGAGAGCCATTCTCAGCATCCTCGTGTAACATCCGTCAAGTCTCTTGCATTATAGTTCCTTATTTGTCAGCTTCTGTTTCCAAGAAATGTTGAGAGCCATTCTCAGCATCCTCGTGTAACATCCGTCAAGTCTCTTGCATTATAGTTCCTTATTTGTCAGCTTCTGTTTCCAAGAAATCTTGAGAGCCATTCTCAGCATCCTCGTGTAACATCCGTCAAGTCTCTTGCATAGCACTTGGTCATATTGATGGTAACAATAAAATAAATCATATTCAAATTGTAAGAGCAATTTTTAATACGAGACAATCGTTTACAGAATGTTACTATATACAATATGGATGTGCATATATTATAGACAAGTGTCAGCTGAAATATTCATAGGCTAAGATACTCTCATAGAACGACCAAATGAGGGTTATTTTTCAACATAGTCCCCGGAAAGAAGCAATGCAGTTATTGTAATAATTGTTTCTACTTTTGGCACAAGGCCAGCAATTACCCAGTGTATTACTGGTACTTTATGTTATCGACCCCCGTAAGGATGAAATGCAAAGTTAACCTCGGCGGGATTTGAACTCAGAATGGCAAGGGCCGTAACTCTTTGCTGCAAAGCATGGTGTCCGACCCTCTACCGACACTGCCAATCCACCACCCTATTGTAATAATCCACCGGTTATTGTAATAATAATTGTTTCTACTTTAGGCACAAGGCCAGCAATTACCCAGTGCATTACTGGTACTTTATTTTATCGACCCTGTAAGGATGAAAGGCAAAATAAAAGTGTTAAAATTAATGCATGCTAGATTTCACAACTCTAGCATCATTCCTTTATAGTCATCCCATGAACCATTCAACTGACTCTTGTATGTGTGTATGTTTGTGGTATGTAGTCAAATGTCTATGCTTGCATAGAAGGTCTTATTTCTTTAGCATTCAACTGAACTCCAGACGCAGAAAATCCACTTGCACCCTACAAAAAATAACAAACACTATTTTAAGACAATATATTTTTTTTAATAATTAACAAAAAAAAAAGGTTATAACTTTCAGATGACATGACACAGATACCAGTTTATCATTTATGGTTATATATATGACATGACACAGATACCAGTTTATCATTTATGTCACCAATGTTATATATATATGACATGACACAGATACCAGTTTATCATTTATGTCACCAATGTTATATATATATGACATGACACAGATACCAGTTTATCATTTATGTCACCAATGTTATGTGTGGATTAAGGCAGGTATGTTGTATGGGTTAAGGCAGGTATGTTGTGTGGGTTAAGGCAGGTATGTTGTGTGGGTTAAGGCAGGTATGTTGTGTGGGTTAAGGCAGGTATGTTGTGTGGGTTAAGGTAGGTATGTTGTGTGGGTTAAGGCAGGTATGTTGTGTGGGTTAAGGCAGGTATGTTGTGTGGGTTAAGGCAGGTATGTTGTGTGGGTTAAGGCAGGTATGTTGTGTGGGTTAAGGTAGGTATGTTGTGTGGGTTAAGGTAGGTATGTTGTGTGGGTTAAGGCAGGTATGTTGTGTGGGTTAAGGTAGGTATGTTGTGTGGATTAAGGCAAGTATGTTGTATGGGTTAAGGCAGGTATGTTGTGTGGGTTAAGGCAGGTATGTTGTGTGGGTTAAGGCAGGTATGTTGTATGGGTTAAGGTAGGTATGTTGTGTGGGTTAAGGCAGGTATGTTGTGTGGGTTAAGGCAGGTATGTTGTGTGGGTTAAGGCAGGTATGTTGTGTGGGTTAAGGCAGGTATGTTGTGTGGGTTAAGGCAGGTATGTTGTATGGGTTAAGGCAGGTATGTTGTATGGGTTAAGGCAGGTATATTGTGTGGGTTAAGGCAGGTATGTTGTGTGGGTTAGGGCTGGTATGTTGTGTGGGTTAAGGCAGGTATGTTGTGTGGGTTAAGGCAGGTATGTTGTGTGGGTTAAGGCAGGTATGTTGTGTGGGTTAAGGCAGGTATGTTGTGTGGGTTAAGGCAGGTATGTTGTGTGGGTTAAGGCAGGTATGTTGTGTGGGTTAAGGCAGGTATGTTGTGTGGGTTAAGGCAGGTATGTTGTGTGGGTTAAGGCAGGTATGTTGTGTGGGTTAAGGCAGGTATGTTGTATGGGTTAAGGCAGGTATGTTGTGTGGGTTAAGGTAAGTATGGTATGTGGGTTAACATAAGTATGGTGTGTGGGTTAAGGTAGGTATGGTGTGTGGGTTAACATAAGTATGCTGTGCGGGTTAACATAAGTATGTTGTGCGGGTTAAGGTAGGTATGTTGTGTGGGTTAACATAGATATGTTGTGTGGGTTAAGGTAGGTATGTTGTGTGGGTTAAGGTAGGTATGTTGTGTGGGTTAACATAAGTATGCTGTGCGGGTTAACATAAGTATGTTGTGTGGGTTAACATAGATATGTTGTGTGGGTTAAGGTAGGTATGTTGTGTGGGTTAACATAAGTATGCTGTGCGGGTTAACATAAGTATGTTGTGTGGGTTAACATAAGTATGTTGTGTGGGTTAACATAAGTATGTTGTGTGGGTTAACATAAGTATGTTGTGCGGGTTAAGGTAGGTATGTTGTGTGGGTTAACATAGGTATGTTGTGTGGGTTAAGGTAGAGGCAAAAAGTGAGAATGCAAGAACAGGGTGTTTATTGGAGGAAATGTAGCAAGAGTGAGTGGCAGAAGAGAATGATGTTTACTGATATTGTGGGATGCTGTCAAAAGAAAAAAAAAAAAAAATAAGAGAGAAACATACAATGGAAAATAGTAACAGTCAGAGGCAAGGGTAAGGGAATACTATAGACACATATAGACATGCACACACATATATACAAATATGTGATATACTCATGAAAAGAAAACAATCATTCTATATTAACCTTATCATTTTATATCATTTTACGTCCGCTTTTCCCTGCCTGCAAGGGTGGGACAGGAACTGATTCTGGCTTGATTTCTACAGCTGGATGCCCTTCCTAACACCAACCTCATTTACAGTGTGGGCTGGGTGCTTTTTTGCCGTGGCACCTCCACGACCACTTTGCAGTGGAATGATATGGACCCCAGTCCCTATCATCTCATTTCTACAGCTGAGTAAACTGGAGCAATGTGAAATAAAGTGACTTGCTCAAGGAAACAACACATCACCCGGTCTGAGAATTGAACTCACAACCTTTCGATTGCAAGCCCAATGCTCTAATCAACTATGCCACGTGCCTCCTTATAATTTAAAAATGACTAATATACAAGTCTGAGATATCTCCTCTCTTTCAGCAAGTCTTACTGCAATGTCACCATCACAGTCTCTCTCAGAAAAAAAGAAAAAATTAATATTTTGGGCTTTTTCAGACTGTTTAAGAATCACAAGTATGTTTGTTGTAAAAAAAATATTTAAGTTGTTAGCAGAAAAACTAAACAAAATATTGCTCTGAACTCAGTGGTATTGGCCAAAGAGGACAGGGAAGTAGCTTATACAAAACTGAATTATCATCACAAAAGATAGAAAAGAAAATCGAGAAAACGAGTTTCAAAGAGACCAGTTGTGGAAAAAAAAAAAAAAAAGGTGTGTGAGAGGGGGGAGGGGGGAGGGCATTATTGACCCTTTTGTCTGAAGACTGTCACCCTACTCCTGTCATAAAATGTTGTCCAGCTCGTGGTCCTGGGCCGATAGAATGGAGAAGATATTGACCCTGAGGATGGCGAGGGAGACGTGCTGGAAAGTCTCTCCACCTCGTGGTCCTGGGGGGGATAGAATGGAGAAGATATAGACCCAGAGGATGGCGAGGGAGACGTGCTGGAACAGACACTCCACCTCGTGACCCTGGGGGGATAGAATGGAGAAGATATTGACCCTGAGGATGGCGAGGGAGACGTGCTGGAACAGACACTCCACCTCGTGACCCTGGGGGGGATAGAATGGAGAAGATATTGACCCTGAGGATGGCGAGGGAGACGTGCTTGAACAGACACTCCACCTCGTGACCTTGGGGGGGATAGAATGGAGAAGATATTGACCCTGAGGATGGCGAGGGAGACGTGCTGGAACAGACACTCCACCTCGTGACCCTGGGGGGGATAGAATGGAGAAGATATTGACCCTGAGGATGGCGAGGGAGACGTGCTGGAACAGTCACTCCACCTCGTGACCCTGGGGGGGGATAGAATGGAGAAGATATTGACCCTGAGGATGGAGAGGGAGACGTGCTGGAACAGACACTCCACCCCGTGACCCTTGGGGGGATAGAATGGAGAAGATATTGACCCTGAGGATGGCGAGGGAGACGTGCTGGAACAGACACTCCACCTCGTGACCCTGGGGGGGATAGAATGGAGAAGATATTGACCCTGAGGATGGCGAGGGAGACGTGCTGGAACAGACACTCCACCTCGTGACCCTGGGGGGGATAGAATGGAGAAGATATTGACCCTGAGGATGGCGAGGGAGACGTGCTGGAACAGACACTCCACCTCGTGACCCTGGGGGGATAGAATGGAGAAGATATTGACCCAGAGGATGGCGAGGGAGACGTGCTGGAACAGACACTCCACCTCGTGACCCTGGGGGGGATAGAATGGAGAAGATATTGACCCAGAGGATGGCGAGGGAGACGTGCTGGAACAGACACTCCACCTCGTGACCCTGGGGGGGATAGAATGGAGAAGATATTGACCCAGAGGGAGACGTGCTGGCAGACATTCCACCTCGTGGGACTCGCACATATGGGCAGCCAACTCTGCTCCGATAGCAGTGAGTTGAGATGTGGTCCAGGGGCCAAGAATGCCGGAAGTCTCTATCACTATAGTTTTGACAAGAAGCCACTGCACCTCGCAAGGCTCACACTTGCAGGCAGCCTACTCCACTACGATAGCAGTGAGCAGAAAGTATCAGACAGTATGTTATTCGAAACATAGTTACTTCTTTTTAAATTTTTTAAAAACCAAATTTACTAACCCTTTGCAACTGAATAATATCTTTCTCAGTCAATTTCTTTCCATTGATTGGATCAATCATGTCCTTCTTAATTATTTTGTCGATACACTCCATTGTAACCACTTTGCCACTGTAATTACAAAAATATTTTATAATACAAAAACCATAACAGATTGTAGAGATAAAAAAAAGAACGAAAAGCAAAGTTGATCTCGGCATGATTTAACCCTTAAGCATTTACATTACTCTATATTTATTATTATATTTTCACGGTAAAGGCTTTACCTTATATAATTACCTCACATAACATTTACATTACTCTATATATACTATTATATTTTCATGGTAAAGGCTTTACCTCACATAACATTTACATTACTCTATATATGCTATTATATGTTCACGGTAAAGGCTTTACCTCACATAACATTTACATTACTCTATATATACTATTATATTTTCATGGTAAAGGCTTTACCTCACATAACATTTACATTACTCTATATATGCTATTATATTTTCATGGTAAAGGCTTTACCTCACATAACATTTAAATTACTCTATATATGCTATTATATGTTCACGGTAAAGGCTTTACCTCACATAATTATTTCACATATCAAATCTATGAGATTTTGATAACAATACCTTAACATCATCACTGTTTAACATCTATTTTCCATGCTAGCATAGGTTAATCGAGTTGTCCTCTTGTGAGACAAACTCAAATCAAGTTACCGTGTTTCTGGCTTGGTTTTTATAGCTGGATGCCCTTTCTAATGCCAACCACATTTACAGCATGGACTGGGTGCTTTTTATTATGGAACCAACACAACCACTTTACATGGTGGACCAGGTGCTTTTTGTCGTGTCACCAACACGACCACCATACAGTGAGGACTGGGTACTTTTTATTGTCACCAACATAACCACCTTACAGGATGGATTAGGTGCTTATTGTTGTGTCACCAGCATGATCACATCACAGCATCAATTGGGTGCTTTTTAAAATGACTAACAAGATAAAGATAACAGAGAATGCAAAAAAAAAACCACTTACGATGTCTTCAAAGCAGCACATGGTACTGAGTTACCCAAAACATCATTTGAAACAGCGCATACATATCTAGCCTTGAAAAATATAGAAATTTATATATATATATATATAATTCAATTTAGGTAAAAACCAAAGATTATAGTTCAAATTATCTTATTAAACCAAAGATCATAGTTCAAATTATTTTATTAATTTCTACGGCTGTTTTGATTTAACGAAATGTAATTGCAAACATCAATAATAATTTGCAGATTAACCCATTAGCATTTACATTACTCTATATTTACTATTATATTTTCACGGTAAAGGCTTTACTTCACATAATTATCTCACATAATATCAAATCTATGAGATTTTGATACTGTTTATTTTGAGAACAATACCTTAACATTAGCGTGAGCAGCCGGTTACATCCGGTTTGAACAGAAAGAAGTGAGAGAATTCTGGCTGGATACAGCCGATTTGAACAGAAAGAAGTGAGAGAATTCTGCCTGTATACAGCCAGTTTGAACAGAAAGAAGTGAGAGAATTCTGGCTGGATACAGCCAGTTTGAACAGAAAGAGGAGAGAGAATTCTGGCTGGATACAGCCAGTTTGAACAGAAAGAAGTGAGAGAATTCTGGCTGGATACAGCCAGTTTGAACAGAAAGAGGAGAGAGAATTCTGGCTGGATACAGCCAGTTTGAACAGAAAGAAGTGAGAGAATTCTGGCTGGATACAGCCAGTTTGAACAGAAAGAGGAGAGAGAATTCTGGCTGGATAGAGCCAGTTTGAACAGAAAGAAGTGATAAAATTCTGGCTGGATACAGCCAGTTTGAACAGAAAGACGTGAGAGAATTCTGGCTGGAGCAATGTGAAATAAAGCGTCTTGCTCAAGGAAACAACACATCACCCGGTCTTAGAATTAAACTCACAACCTTTCGATTG
>OZ024752.1:38769276-38786776 GCA_964016885.1 Eledone cirrhosa
CAGATTTGAACTCGCTGTGTAAACATGGATTGCTGGAAATTTTTCTTCCTTGTTGAAAATCCAAAAATATCCACTTCCGTGATTTACCATCTGATTAATTGGTGAAATCATCATCATCATCATTTTACGTCCGCTTTTCCCTGCTTGCAAGGGTGGGACGGGTCTTATTCAGCACAGCATCTCTCCACTCGTCACGGTCCCTCGTCATCTCCACCGTGAGCTTCAATGATCTGAGGTCTGTTCTCACCACCTCCGCCCATGTTTTTCGTGGTCTACCTCTACCACGTCTTCCTTCAACTGGCATTTCCTGGCACTTCTTCACCCATCGGTCATCCTTCATGCGCATCACATGTCCATACCACCTCAGTCTCCTCTCCCGTACACTACATTCTATCCCTCTCAGACACAGTTTCTCTCTCAACACATTTATGCTGGGTCGTTCACGCACATTTACACTGCACATCCAACGGAGCATGCTTGCCTCATTTCTCTCCAGCCGTCGCATATCCTCTGCGGTTGCTGCCCATGTCTCACTACCATGCAGCATCGCGCTCCTCACACAGGCATCATACAACCGGCCTTTCGTACGCAGGGAGAAACCCTTCTTCGTCAACAGAGGAAGCAGCTCCCTAAACTTCTTCCAACCCGTCCTTATTCTAGATACTATGGCCTCGGAACACCCTCCTCCCATGCTAATCTGATCTCCTAGAAATATATACAGGGAAGATTAATCATATTATAAGGTATCTATTTTTGAAGTTCTAGTCAACTTTATTTAGTTACCTACCTAGCTATGTGTGGTTACACGCTTGTAAAAATTATCTCCTGTGATTATTCATGTTTATATATATGTTAATCAATTTCTAGTTATATATATATATATAGTTAACATTGACAGTAATACTATATATTGGAATATTCAATGAAATAAAATAAATATTGTATATATGGCTGTGTAATTCCTAAAGTAGTTGTAGGGGTGTCGTATTGTCATACAATGTTTAAAGACCATTTTTAAATCCAGCAGAACCCATCTCTTCTCCAGGTTTGAATACAGTTACTAATAAGAAGAGTTGAAATTAATGCATGCAAGATTTCACAACTCTAGCATCACTCCTTCATAGTCAGCCTATGAGCTTTTCAGCCAAAAATATTTCAATTGAAAAAGCAAAAGCAAAATATTTACCTGTTTTGTAATAAGAGAAGTTTTTTTATCTCTATCATTTATTGGTGTAAATGAAATATCAATGAGATCTTTCAACTTTATTGGCTTTCCACTCATTGGACAACGGACTTTTTCATCCTACAATGACAAATACTGGACAGATTTACTGATATGAACATTTTAAACAGTTTGGATATCTCAGCTAAGAAAAATTTAATCTGATACTCTAGAAAAATGATTGTATTAAGTTTTCCAGAAATTAATTGTTTCTACTTTTGGCACAAGGCCAGCAATTACCCAGTGCATTACTGGTACTTTATTTTATCGACCCCGTAAGGATGAAAGGCAAAGTTAACCTCGGCAGGATTTGAACTCAGAATGGCAAGGGCCGTAACTCTATGCGTCAAAGCATGGCGTCCTTCCAGAAATTAATGCAGGTTTATGTTTTTATTTGTTTCAACAATTTTTTCAGAATAAAAACTCTCACAAGGTGTGTAAAATTACCCGTCATCTTAAAACTTCTTTTATGCTCTTTCGTTCTATATTATCCATTTTTAATAGAAATAGCAGGTGATGTGTTGTTATGGAGTCCATCTCATGGAGCAAGAAACGCTGGTCGTCCCAAGAAGACATACGTCAAGCAACTTGAGGACGATACTGGATGCGCTGCGGAAGAACAGGCAAACGCTATGAGAGACAGAGATGGATGGAGGAAACGTGTCGTAGAAAGCCGAGCAAGCTCGACTTGATGATGATGAATATAATTTGCCTTTTTGTCAATTTTCTAATTTTTGAAGATGTTGAAATAGGATTTTACCCAAATATATTTCAATGAGTTTAGGCTCGATCATAGAGCAGCATAAATAGCTAGAAACATCAATGAATTTTGGGGGCAAGGGGCCAAGGAAATGGTAATGTGTGGACAGTATAATGTTCATTTCAAAAATGTTGTCATGGTGAATTCACTCTTGAAAATGGGGGGGGGGGGGGGGGCACAAGAAACGACCCATTTCTTGGTTGCATTGTGTTAAAATGGCTGTATCCAGCCAGAATTCTCTCACTTTTTTCTGTTCAAGCTGGCTGCAACCGACTTCTCATACTGATGTTAAGGTACTATTCTCAAAATAAATAATATCAAAATCTCGTAGATTCGATGTTATGTGAGATAAACCCTTTACCATGAAAATACAATAGTAAATATAGAGTAATGTAAATGCTAAAGGGTTAAAACCCTGCATTAATTTCTGAGCAACTTGATAATTTTATTGGTTTTGCTGAAAAATGTTTGAGCAAGAAGAAAAGATAATACGTACAGGCTTAGCCATGACAGAGGCACTTGCACTGGGAGTTAGACAAGGTAACCAAAAGCTAGGTAAAGCTTTATCCTTTCCACGTTTCATGTTACTAATACTTGTGCTACAACTAGTGCTGGCTGACAAATAAAATAAACAAAATGAGAAATTAATAAATATGTAACTAAATAAATTAGCATCATTATTGTTTCAGTGTTTCTTGTCCCAAATTATTGTGGGTTTCACAGGTTTGTATTAAAGTCCTCTCTAAAAACATTATACCATGTTTGTGAAAGCCTTCAAAACCAGTAAGAACATCTCCATAACTAAGGTGACACCAGTCCACACTGTAAAGTGGTAGTGCTAGTGCCATAATAAAATGTACCCAGCCCACACTGTAAAGTGGTAGTGTTGGTGCCATAATAAAATGTACCCAGCCCACACTGTAAAGTGGTAGTGTTGGTGCCATAATAAAATGTACCCAGTCCACACTGTAAAGTGGTAGTGCTGGTGCCATAATAAAATGTACCCAGCCCACACTGTAAAGTGGTAGTGTTGGTGCCATAATAAAATGTACCCAGCCTACACTGTAAAGTGGTAGTACTGGTGCCATAATAAAATGTACCCAGCCTACACTGTAAAGTGGTAGTGTTGGTGCCATAATAAAATGTACCCAGCCTACACTGTAAAGTGGTAGTGCTGGTGTCATAATAAAATGTACCCAGTCCACACTGTAAAGTGGTAGTGCTGGTGCCATAATAAAATGTACCCAGTCCACACTGTAAAGTGGTAGTGCTGGTGTCGCAATAAAATGTTCCCAGCCTACACTGTAAAGTGGTAGTGTTGGTGCCATAATAAAATGTACCCAGCCTACACTGTAAAGTGGTGGTGCTGGTGTCGCAATAAAATGTTCCCAGCCTACACTGTAAAGTGGTAGTGTTGGTGCCATAATAAAATGTACCCAGCCTACACTGTAAAGTGGTAGTGCTGGTGTCATAATAAAATGTACCCAGTCCACACTGTAAAGTGGTAGTGTTGGTGCCATAATAAAATGTACCCAGCCTACACTGTAAAGTGGTAGTGCTGGTGTCATAATAAAATGTACCCAGTCCACACTGTAAAGTGGTAGTGCTGGTGCCATAATAAAATGTACCCAGCCAACACTGTAAAGTGGTAGTGTTGGTGCCATAATAAAATGTACCCAGCCTACACTGTAAAGTGGTAGTGCTGGTGTCATAATAAAATGTACCCAGTCCACACTGTAAAGTGGTTGTGTTGGTGCCATAATAAAATGTACCCAGCCTACACTGTAAAGTGGTAGTGCTGGTGTCATAATAAAATGTACCCAGTCCACACTGTAAAGTGGTAGTGCTGGTGCCATAATAAAATGTACCCAGCCAACACTGTAAAGTGGTAGTGCTGGTGCCATAATAAAATGTACCCAGCCTACACTGTGAAGACATTCCAGCAGTGACCTCTCTCTACATCACCCTCATATCTGCTTCTCCCTCCCACCCTCCCCCCTCTCTCTCTCCTTCACTATCACCCTCCTTTCTCTACATCACCTTCATCTCTGCCTCTCTCCCACGCTCCTCCTCTCTCTCCTTCACTATCACCCTCAGCTCTGCCCCTTAGCTCTGCCCCTCTCTACATCATCCTCATCTCTCTCTATCTCACTCCTCACTCTCCTCTCATAATCTTCATACACAACACATAAATAAAATCAGAAGGAAGTGAAAGCACAAAAAAAAAAAAAAAACCAAGTGACATAAATCCTGAACACATATCAAAAGAGAGAAATCTCTCATCTTCCACTTACCCTGTTCACTTGAGCTATTTATCATCTTCACAGGATTAGCTTCATTTTCCATAAATGCCTTCTTCAGGCTTTCAGCTTCTGCCTGACTAAGTTCTAATTGTTCAGCCTAAAATATTAATTACAAATATACAACAAATTGAATGATAAACTCTCAGAAATTAATGTTTATTGTTTTACTAATTTCTGTCACTGGATTGAGACAATGCAAAAGGTTAACCGACCGTATCAACAATAGTAAGGTGATGAATTAGCAGAGTCGTTGGAACGTCGGATAAAATCGTGGTAATCGTTCCAGCTCTGGCCTCAGAGCATCAGATACTATGGCCTCAGAGCATCAGATACTATGGCCTCAGAGCATCAGATACTATGGCCTCAGAGCATCAGATACTATGGCCTCAGAGCATCAGATACTATGGCCTCAGAGCATCAAATACTATGGCCTCAGAGCATCAGATACTATGGCCTCAGAGCATCAGATACTATGGCCTCAGAGCATCAGATACTATGGCCTCAGAGCATCAAATACTATGGCCTCAGAGCATCAAATACTATGGCCTCAGAGCATCAGATACTATGGCCTCAAAGCATCAAATACTATGGCCTCAGAGCATCAGATACTATGGCCTCAGAGCATCAGATACTATGGCCTCAGATACTATGGCCTCAGAGCATCAGATACTATGGCCTCAGAGCATCAGATACTATGGCCTCAAAGCATCAGATACTATGGCCTCAGAGCATCAGATACTATGGCCTCAGAGCATCAGATACTATGGCCTCAGAGCATGAGATACTATGGCCTCAAAGCATCAGATACTATGGCCTCAGAGCATCAGATACTATGGCCTCGAAGCATCAGATACTATGGCCTCAGAGCATCAAATACTATGGCCTCAGAGCATCAGATACTATGGCCTCAGAGCATCAAATACTATGGCCTCAGAGCATCAGATACTATGGCCTCAGAGCATCAAATACTATGGCCTCAGAGCATCAGATACTATGGCCTCAGAGCATCAGATACTATGGCCTCAGAGCATCAAATACTATGGCCTCAGAGCATCAGATACTATGGCCTCAGAGCATCAGATACTATGGTCTCAGAGCATCAAATACTATAGCCTCAGAGCATCAAATACTATAGCCTCAGAGCATCAAATACTATGGCCTCAGAGCATCAAATACTATGGCCTCAGAGCATCAAATACTATGGCCTCAGAGCATCAGATACTATGGCCTCAGAGCATCAAATACTATGGCCTCAGAGCATCAGATACTATGGCCTCAGAGCATCAAATACTATGGCCTCAGAGCATCAAATACTATGGCCTCAGAGCATCAAATACTATGGCCTCAGAGCATCAGATACTATGGCCTCAAAGCATCAGATACTATGGCCTCAGAGCATCAGATACTATGGCCTCAAAGCATCAGATACTATGGCCTCAGAGCATCAGATACTATGGCCTCAAAGCATCAGATACTATGGCCTCAGAGCATCAAATACTATGGCCTCAGAGCATCAGATACTATGGCCTCAGAGCATCAAATACTATGGCCTCAGAGCATCAAATACTATGGCCTCAGAGCATCAAATACTATGGCCTCAGAGCATCAGATACTATGGCCTCAGAGCATCAGATACTATGGCCTTGAAGCATCAGATACTATGGCCTCAGAGCATCAGATACTATAGCCTCAGAGCATCAGATACTCTGGCCTCAAAGCATCAGATACTATGGCCTCAGAGCATCAGATACTATGGCCTTGAAGCATCAGATACTATGGCCTCAGAGCATCAGATACTATGGCCTTGAAGCATCAGATACTCTGGCCTCAGAGCATCAGATACTATGGCCTCAGAGCATCAGATACTATAGCCTCAGAGCATCAGATACTATGGCCTCAAAGCATCAGATACTATGGCCTCAGAGCATCAGATACTATGGCCTTGAAGCATCAGATACTCTGGCCTCAGAGCATCAGATACTATGGCCTCAAAGCATCAGATACTATGGCCTCAAAGCATCAGATACTATGGCCTCAGAGCATCAGATACTATGGCCTCAAAGCATCAGATACTATGGCCTCAGAGCATCAGATACTATGGCCTCAAAGCATCAGATACTATGGCCTCAAAGCATCAGATACTATGGCCTTGAAGCATCAGATACTATGGCCTCAAAGCATCAGATACTATGGCCTCAAAGCATCAGATACTATGGCCTTGAAGCATCAGATACTATGGCCTCAAAGCATCAGATACTATGGCCTCAGAGCATCAGATACTATGGCCTCAAAGCATCAGATACTATGGCCTTGAAGCATCAGATACTATGGCCTCAGAGCATCAGATACTATGGCCTCAGAGCATCAGATACTATGGCCTCAGAGCATCAGATACTATGGCCTCGAAGCATCAGATACTATGGCCTCAGAGCATCAAATACTATGGCCTCAGAGCATCAGATACTATGGCCTCAGAGCATCAGATACTATGGCCTCAGAGCATCAGATACTATGGCCTCAGAGCATCAGATACTATGGCCTCAGAGCATCAGATACTATGGCCTCAGAGCATCAGATACTATGGCCTCAGAGCATCAGATACTATGGCCTCGAAGCATCAGATACTATGGCCTCAGAGCATCAGATACTATGGCCTCAGAGCATCAGATACTATGGTCTTGGAGCATCAGATACTATGGCCTCAAAGCATCAGATACTATGGCCTCGAAGCATCAGATACTATGGCCTCAGAGCATCAGATACTATGGCCTCAGAGCATCAGATACTATGGCCTCAGAGCATCAGATACTATGGTCTTGGAGCATCAGATACTATGGCCTCAAAGCATCAGATACTATGGCCTCGAAGCATCAGATACTATGGCCTCAGAGCATCAGATACTATGGCCTCAGAGCATCAGATACTATGGCCTCAGAGCTACAGATACTATGGTCTTGGAGCATCAGATACTATGGCCTTGAAGCATCAGATACTATGGCCTTAGAGCATCAGATACTATGGCCTCAGAGCATCAGATACTATGGCCTTGAAGCATCAGATACTATGGCCTCAGAGCATCAGATACTATGGCCTCAGAGCATCAGATACTATGGCCTCAAAGCATCAGATACTATGGCCTCAGAGCATCAGATACTATGGCCTTGGAGCATCAAATACTATGGCCTCGAAGCATCAGATACTATGGCCTCAAAGCATCAGATACTATGGCCTCAGAGCATCAGATACTATAGCCTCAGAGCATCAGATACTATGGCCTTGAAGCATCAGATACTATGGCCTCGAAGCATCAGATACTATGGCCTCAGAGCATCAGATACTATGGCCTCAGAGCATCAGATACTATGGCCTCGAAGCATCAGATACTATGGCCTTGAAGCATCAGATACTATGGCCTCAGAGCATCAGATACTATAGCCTCAGAGCATCAGATACTATGGCCTTGAAGCATCAGATACTATGGCCTCGAAGCATCAGATACTATGGCCTCAGAGCATCAGATACTATGGCCTCAGAGCATCAGATACTATGGCCTCGAAGCATCAGATACTATGGCCTCGAAGCATCAGATACTATGGCCTCAGAGCATCAGATACTATAGCCTCAGAGCATCAGATACTATGGCCTCAAAGCATCAGATACTATGGCCTCAGAGCATCAGATACTATGGCCTTGAAGCATCAGATACTATGGCCTCAGAGCATCAGATACTATAGCCTCAGAGCATCAGATACTATGGCCTCAGAGCATCAGATACTATGGCCTCAGAGCATCAAATACTATGGCCTTGAAGCATCAGATACTATGGCCTCAGAGCATCAGATACTATGGCCTCAAAGCATCAGATACTATGGCCTTGAAGCATCAGATACTATGGCCTCAGAGCATCAGATACTATGGCCTCAAAGCATCAGATACTATGGCCTCAGATACTATGGCCTCAGAGCATCAGATACTATGGCCTCAGAGCATCAGATACTATGGCCTCAAAGCATCAGATACTATGGCCTCAGAGCATCAGATACTATGGCCTCAGAGCATCAAATACTATGGCCTCAGAGCATCAGATACTATGGCCTCAAAGCATCAGATACTATGGCCTCAGAGCATCAGATACTATGGCCTCAGAGCATCAAATACTATGGCCTCAGAGCATCAGATACTATGGCCTCAGAGCATCAGATACTATGGCCTCAGAGCATCAGATACTATGGCCTCAGAGCATCAGATACTATGGCCTCAGAGCATCAGATACTATGGCCTCAGAGCATCAGATACTATGGCCTCAGAGCATCAGATACTATGGCCTCAGAGCATTTAGATACTATGGCCTCGGAGCATCAGATACTATGGCCTCAGAGCATCAGATACTATGGCCTCAGAGCATCAGATACTATGGCCTCAGAGCATCAGATACTATGGCCTCAGAGCATCAGATACTATGGTCTCAGAGCATCAGATACTATGGCCTCAGAGCATCAGATACTATGGCCTCAGAGCATCAGATACTATGGCCTCAGAGCATTTAGATACTATGGCCTCGGAGCATCAGATACTATGGCCTCAAAGCATCAAATACTATGGCCTCAGAGCATCAGATACTATGGCCTCAGAGCATCAGATACTATGGCCTCAGAGCATTTAGATACTATGGCCTCGGAGCATCAGATACTATGGCCTCAAAGCATCAAATACTATGGCCTCAGAGCATCAGATACTATGGCCTCAGAGCATCAGATACTATGGCCTCAGAGCATTTAGATACTATGGCCTCGGAGCATCAGATACTATGGCCTCAAAGCATCAAATACTATGGCCTCAAAGCATCAGATACTATGGCCTCAGAGCATCAGATACTATGGCCTCAAAGCATCAGATACTATGGCCTCAGAACACCAGATACTATGGCCTCAGAGCATCAGATACTATGGCCTCAAAGCATCAAAAATACTATGGCCTCAGAACACCAGATACTATGGCCTCGGAGCATCAGATACTATGGCCTTGGAGCATATATAAACAATATGTCCTGCAGCTACTCAGAAATTCAATGTGTGAACATTAATACCTTATTGAAAATTAGGTTGGCATGAGGAAAGGCATCCTGCCAGTCTTAGAATTACATATAAGTACATACCTCTTTTTTAGACTTTTGCTTTTCATACTTTTTCAGTTTTAAAGCAATTTCTTTCTTCTTGTGAATAATATATTCCAGAATAGCTTCTTTATCATAAAGATCGCCATCAGGTCTAAAAGAAAGAATGGATTTGAAGAATTAAGTAATCTAAATAAAACATCATCATCATCATCGTTTAACCATCCATTTTCCATGCTAGCGTGGGTTAAATTTATCAAGATAAAATACAAATGACTTATATTTAGTTCTGCCAGAAGTTGCAACCGGTAGATAGTATCAGCAATGAAAAGACAAGTGGAAACATTGATTCCTTGGTCCGATTTGATGAGTTCGACCCTACTTGGTAAACGAATGAGGTCTGGGAACTTGTTTATTGATTCGATCAATCAATATATTGGAAAGGCGTTTCTGGAGTGAGGAATATCACAGGAAAGTCAGAGGAGCCATTAAAGTTAACATGTAGAATTTTCAGGACAGTAGAAGCCATTAAATTTAACAGGTAGTATTTTCAGGAAAGTTGGAGCCATAAAGGCTTTATCTTACATGATTATCTTACATAATATCGAATCTGTGAGATTTTAATGTTATTTATTTTGAGAACAATACCTTAATGTCAGTATGAGTGGCTAGTTATGGCCAATTTCAACAGAAAGAGGTGAGAGAATTCTGGCCGGATATAGCCGGTTTAACCATTTTAGCATTTACATTACTCTATATATATTATTGTATTTTCATGGTAAAGGCTTTACGTCACATATCAAATCTGTGAGATTTGAATGTTATTTATTTTGAGAACAATACCCTAACATCAGTATGAGTGGCTAGTAACGGCCGGTTTGAACAGAAAGAGGTGAGAGAATTCTGGCTGGATATGGCCGGTTTAAATGTAAATGCCACTGAAGAACTGAAGAATGCTGTGGTCGTTCAGGTGTCTCAACAAAAAACACCCAGTCCACGCTGCAAAGTGGTTGTGTAGGTGTCATAACAAAAAGCACCCAGTCCACACTGTAATGTGGTCGTGTAGGTGTCACGACAAAAAGTACCCAGTCCACACTGTAAAGTGATCATGTAGGTGTCACGACAAAAAGCACCCAGTCCACACTGTAAAGTGGTCATGTAGGTGTCATGACAAAAAGCACCCAGTCCACGCTGTAAAATGGTCATGTAGGTGTCAACAAAAAGTACCCAGTCCACACTGTAAAGTGATCATGTAGGTGTCACGACAAAAAGCACCCAGTCCACGCTGTAAAGTGGACATGTAGGTGTCACGACAAAAAGCACCCAGTCCACACTGTAAAATGGTCATGTAGGTGTCAACAAAAAGTACCCAGTCCACACTGTAAAGTGGTCATGTAGGTGTCACGACAAAAAAGCACCCAGTCCACGCTGTAAAGTAGTCGTGTAGGAGACACAGCAAAAAGTACCCAGTCCACACTGTAAAGTGGTCATGTAGGTGTCACGACAAAAAGCACCCAGTCCACACTGTAAAGTGGACATGTAGGTGTCACAACAAAAAGCACCCAGTCCACGCTGTAAAATGATCATGTAGGTGTCAACAAAAAGTACCCAGTCCACACTGTAAAGTGGTCATGTAGGTGTCACGACAAAAAAGCACCCAGACCACGCTGTAAAGTAGTCGTGTAGGAGACACAGCAAAAAGCACCCAATCCACACTGTAAAGTAGTCTTGTAGGTGTCACGACAAAAAGCACCCAGTCCACGCTGTAAAATGATCATGAAGGTGTCAACAAAAAGTACCCAGTCCACACTGTAAAGTGGACATGTAGGTGTCACGACAAAAAGCACCCAGTCCACGCTGTAAAATGATCATGTAGGTGTCAACAAAAAGTACCCAGTCCACACTGTAAATGGTCATGTAGGTGTCACGACAAAAAAGCACCCAGTCCACACTGTAAAGTAGTCGTGTAGGAGACAGCAAAAAGCACCCAGTCCACACTGTAAAGTAGTCGTGTAGGAGACAGCAAAAAGCACCCAGTCCACGCTGTAAAGTAGTCGTGTAGGCAACACAGCAAAAAGCACCCAGCACACACTGTAAATGTGGTTGGCGTTAGGAAGGGCATCCAGCCGTAGGAAACCATCCAGAAACAGTCATATACGAGCGAGACACAGTCACTCGAACAAACTTGCCTCAAATGGGACAAACCCGTCTAACCCATGCTAGCGTGGAAGAGACATTAAACGATGAAGATGTTCCCTACACCACTTAGAAACTGAAGGGCATTACTTACGTTATGACAGGGTTCCGACAAGGCTGAAGAGTCAAGGAACAGCAATCAAAATCCTACAAAATAAATATAATGGAATGTTGTCATTATTTTTCTATCAGCTTTTTTTTATGCTGGCATGGGTTGGACAGGATTTTTTGGCTGCTATTTCTAGCAGGTCAAGAGCCAGCAGCGAGGAGCCCTTGTTTGGTCCCACTAAATACTATCATTTAGTTTAATGTTCTTACAGTTCAACCAACAGCATGTTACACTTGTATATGTTAGATCATATGTATTGTATGGACCCATAACTCCTGAGGGAGTCGTAGAGGCAACACATAGACATTCAGCGTTTCTAGGGCATTTTAAAACCTCTTGGAGCCCATGTCTTCTCCAGGATCTGTTACATTGCAAGTGATAAAAACAATACAGTGACTTGATATGATGACAAGGTAAATTGGCAGTATCGGTAGAGGGTCGGACGCCATGCTTTCCAGCATAGTTACGTCCCTTTACGATCTGAGTTCAAATCCCGCCGAGGTTGACTTTGCCTTTCATCCTTACGGGGTCGATAAAATAAAGTACCAGTAATGCACTGGGTAATTGCTGGCCTTGTGCCTAACGTAGAAACAATTATATACCAATATAGGCGGGGGATTGGCAGTATTGGTAGAAGGTCGTACGCTATGCTTTGCAGCATAGAGTTACACCCCTTTATGGTCTGAGTTCAAATCCCGCCGAGGTTAACTTTGCCTTTCATCCTTACGGGGGTCGATAGAATAAAGTACCAGTAATACACTGGGTAATTTGTTGGCCTTGTGCCAAAAGTAGAAACAATTATATACCAATGTAATGCTTTCTGATTTAGACACAAGGCCAGCGTTTTTGCAGGAGGGGAAAGTCGATTAAATTCGTCCCAGTGCATTACTGGTATTTTATCGACACCGTAAAGATGAAAAGCAAAGCTAACCTAGACGGAATTTGAGATCAGAACGTAAAGGGATGTAACTCTATGTCACAAAGCATGGTATCCGACGCTCAACTGATACTGCCCTTTATAATGGGATCAGGTTCAGTTTCCTTGTAAAATATAGATATTTTATTCATCATTATCAATAATGAACTGCTCATAGCCTTGAAGGAGCCTCTATGCAAACACATGACATACTAGAAATAACAGCTAAATTTCATCAAATCATAACCTTGTTTTAAAGAGACAAGATAGTCAAGAGTTGTTTACCTTCAATCAGCGATCTACTGGATCAGGACTAAACACTAAAAACTGTTCACCGAATCTCTTTGTATAGTTTCATACTTAATCGTGTCAGCCATGTACTTTACATCGAGATCACAGCTCCAATACTATGGGCATGTGTTTAGAATGTCTCAGGAAAGAATCGCTGGACAGATTTTACGGGCGAAACCAACCAGTAGGTGACCCAGGGGTAGGCTCATTCCAAGCAAGATGGTTGGATAACATCGATGAGCTTTGGCTTGGGGATCCAGCTGGATCAGTTGGAAATGGTTACTTCTGACAGGACTCGTTGGAGGGAGTGTTTGAGGTGTGCCTCTACGACCTTCTCAGGAATAAGTGGGCAAAGAAGATGTATTTCATATAATCAAATCATCATCACCATTTAACATCTAGTTTCTATGCTTGCATCATAGGCTAGACAGGTCACTTTATCAGGCTAAACGTGTCTAGTGACTACATCTTGCTCATGTGATCCATTTTTGGCTTGGTCTTTCCTTCTCCATGTCAACCACTTTTATAAGGTTTTTGTCATGTCACCAGCACAACCACTTAACAGGGTGGGCTAATCCAAACAGGATGAACCTGGCATCAACTAAGAACTTCTATATATTTTGAGAAGGAAAATGAAATCATGAGCTTCACTTCAAAACCGTTAAAGGATAGCAAAAAAAATAATAATTTACCTTCACTGAATCTTTTCCAACACGGATACTTTTGCTACCATAGCCAGATGTTGATGTATCTTTCTTGCGTTCATGATAGGTATATACAGTACCAGCTGTGCAATTTTTGGCATGTCTTGTCATTGTGACGATAGTAAGAAAATTTTGATCTGGCCAACAAAGTTCTGTTAGAAGAATTAAAGCAAACAATTTTTGGAATGTTTAAAAATAGGAAATGATAAAAAATGAAAAACGAAAATAACAAATAAAAACAATCAACTTAGAGAAAAAACCCATCAATTAATTTAAACATCTTAGTCAAAACAATTTATTAGAGAAACAAATTTTAGAAGAAAGAATGGAATGTAAAATAAAATATTTTTAAAAAAAGGGAAGGGAAAGGCAAGGGCTCTAGATAAGAATACATACATAGTGATTGAATCAAGGAAAAAATATGTCACAGGAGAAAAGACATTACATCACATGATCCATGACAGGTACAATGTGTCCGATACACGGAAGAGCTGAACTCCCACTGTCATTGCATCCATCTCTCTCACCCTCCACATCTCCCTGTATTGTGAGCAAATGGGGTCCTACATGCTGGCCACCCCACAACCCCGGTGGACAGAATGGAGAAGGCGTTTCCCCCCCGAGGATGGCAAGGGAGATGCCATTCCATCTCTAGTGTCACATAAGACTGAGGAGGGTGATTGTGCTCTGGGCCTAGGGCGTGGCTGTAATGGGGCTGCGCCCTTCAGACAAGACCGCAAAAGCATTCCCAACAACAACTACAGCAACCCCACCTCGCGAGGCTCCTTCGTCAGATGGGCCACCAATGTTCCAATCTTGTGGAAGAGCTCAGCAGTGTGGGGTCCAAGTACGTCTGAAGTGCGAACAAGGGGCCTTTTACGTAGTTGCTCAACCTGTTAGAAATAGCAGCCAAATTTCCTCAAATTACACTGAACTGTTTTAAAAAGGATGAATAGATGCAAATTATTAAAAAAAGATAAAATAGTGGATGTAGTTCTCTAAACTTCTTCCATCTTATCCTTATTCTAGCTATTATGCTCTCAGAGCATCCTGTTTATCTAAAAACTTTCAATAATAATTTTATGAAAGAACCTGTGTTATATTTTTCCAAACACCACCTTAACCCTTTCACATTACTCTATATATATTATCGTATTTTTGTGATAAAGGCTTTATCTTACATAATTATCTCACATAATATCGAATGTGTGAGATTTCGATGTTATTTATTTTCTGAACAATACCATAACATCAGTATGAGCGGCCAGTTACGGCCGGTTTGAACAGAAAGAAGTGAGAGAATTCTGACCGGATATGGCTGGTTTAAATGCTAAATGGTTAATGATAAGACAGTTACTTATATTACTAAATCCCTAAATATGAGAAAGTTTGGTATGTTATTAAATATATCCATATATTTTATTGTTTTCAAAATCATGTGGAAATGATTAGATAGTGGCTTTCATTAGATATGTGATAATGAAAAGGTTAATAAACATTTTGAAAATTGTGTCACGTAATAAAAATAACCAGCAACTGATAAATGACAATGCACAGACTTGAAAAATTATCGAATAGGCTATGTAGCCGGTAAACCGTAAAGGGACACAACACACATCGCTATAGTGTTTCACCAGCCCCTTCCTTCTGTTGTCTGTATCTGTTTATATATTTACGTGTAGGTGTGTGTGTGTATAACTAAAGCGTAAAGTACGTTAAGAAATGGACGACTAAATGACTTTAACTTGTTTTTTTAACAATTGATGGTGGAAAATATTTCAAATTGTCTTAACTCGGGCCTCAACTTATAGTGTCTGACACTCTTAACGGCTACATAGCCTTTTCCTTTATAATTTCAAGCTATCTATATTATCATTTCAAATTGTCTTAACTCGGGCCTCAACTCATAGTGTCTGACACTCTTAACGACTACATAGCCTTTTCCTTTATAATTTCAAGCTAGCTATCTATATTGTCAGCATATTTGTTTAGGGGAAGAAATGTGAACTTTGCTATTATGTAAGTTCATCTACATCGTTTATTTCGATATAATAAAACAATATTCTTATTTTTAAAAAAGAAAAGAAGACATTTATTTTATCATAAATATGCGAAAAGTTTGTCTACAATAACAACTTTCTATGAAACATTCGTTGGTAATTTCTATAATATAAATAACGATTCTACATACAATAATGTCATAAACATTTACAATATTATAATAATTTGATGTAAATATATTTACAAGCTTACCTAGAGTAACTTAATAGATTTTGTCAACAAAAATAAATTCAGTTTAAAGGTTTGCTACCATACCGGAAGTTGTTTGTTTGGTCAGCTGACACGCCGACAAATACGAATTAGCCAATAAAAATCAACGTTACAACATGTTTTTTTTTCATCCCCATCAGCTGTCGTCTGCTCTCATCAGGTTTAATAACGGTTTCTGATTTAGGCACAAGGTCAGCAATTTGGGGGGAGGGGAAGTCAATTAAATGGACTCCAGTACGTGACTGGTACTTTATTTTATCTCCCAAGTAAGGATGAAATGCAAAGTGTTCAGTGCTCAGGTGCACTACAACTCATCAAAGGTGCATGTATAGTACATAGAATAATTGTTTCTACTTTTGGCACAAGGCCAGCAATTATCTCAGTGCATTACTGGTACTTTATTTTATCGACCCCGTAAGGATGAAAGGCAAAGTTAACCTCCACGGGATTTGAACTCGGGATGTAAAGGGCCATAACTCTATGCTTTGCAGCATAGAGTTATGACCCTTTACGCTCTGGGTACATAGAATAATTGTTTCTACTTTTGGCACAAGGCCAGCAATTACTCAGTACATTACTGGTAATTTATTTTATCGACCCCGTAAGGATGAAAGGCAAAGTTAACCTCGGTGGGATTTGAACTTAGACCGTAAAGGGACGTAACTATGCTGGAAAGCATGGCGTCCGACTCTCTACTGATACTTCCAATCCACCGCCCTCTGGGTACATAGAATAATGTACAAATGTCAGGAAAGTGAACAGTGTGTGAGTTATGATTTACACACAGATAAATGCATGCGTGTGTATGGAGGGGGAATATCAGGTGTAGTGTTGGTGAATTTCGGGAAGCATGGAAGTTTTAATACCAATCCAGACTGTTTTAGACTGTTTGTACACAGGGCAGGATTTTGATGATGATGACAATGATGATCATGAAATAAGACAATATCGGTCTGGTTAAGACAATCACTTCACAATCTAGTTCTTTCCTACTGTGTGGAATGTTAAGCAAATGTCTTCTACTAGAGACTAAAGCATCAAACAGATCAACAGCTTGCAAGATAAATTGACAGACAGAATCTGTACAAACCTGTTGCATGGGGTGAGGCGGGGGGAAAGCATATTTGTTTCTGTGTCTTCACTTTGTATTTGACACTGCTCAGGGGTAATATCTATTTATGTCCTACATAAATAGAACATCCTTCAACTCAGCAATTTGACGTACGAAATCAGTAGCTTACTTTAAAAAAAAGACAAGTAAGAGTTGGCATCAGGTCGTAGCATACTACCGCAAAAACTCTCTTCCAACCCATACTAGCATAGAAAAGAAAATGGTTGTAATGAGATAAGCTCTGTCAGGTTTTTTTAAATGTTCTAGAAACACTGTATGTCAATATGGTGGCACTCCTACAATTCCCTCAAGAGTTACAACACCATGTATGCATGTTAATATGGCCCTCCTACAATTCCCTCAAGAGTTACGGCCCCTTGTATGCATGTCAATATGGCGCCCATACAACTCCCTCAAGAGTTACGGGATGATGCATGCATGTCAATATGACGCTCATGCTACTCTCTCAAAAGTTACGGCACCATGCATGCATGTCTATACTGC
>OZ024752.1:38791776-38829276 GCA_964016885.1 Eledone cirrhosa
ATCGAAAATATCAGATCGAAAAAGTATAATTGACTATATATCTTGTATTGAGTACTTTTTCTTGTAGTCGTTATAAACATACATACGTGTATGTATGTATGTGTACGTGTATATATATATGCATGAACCTATGTACGTGTGTGTGTGTATGTACGTATGTGAGTATGCATGAACGTGCGTATGTATGCATGAACGTATGTGTGTATGTAAATATTATGAACGTGTGTGTTTATGTATGCATAAGCGTATGTGTGTGTATGTATGTATGCATGAACGTATGTATGTATGTATGTAAGCATGAACGTATGTATGTGTGTATTAATGTTCTTGGTGTGTGGTGAATAAAGCAAAAAGTTGCTAACATGTGCAGCTGCAGCAGTAATTTGATGCTCTCTGCAATAGGATTTAATTCGGTCTCTGCTACGCTCAAATGAAGAACAACAAACTCAAACTATTCCTTCCAGCCCTAGATCTACTTAAACAACATTCAACTGTGCTACACAACTCGACATTCAACTTCTACTATATTTCCCTTTTCGCTACACATTTTCCTAAATTTTTGTGTAGATCCACTTAGGCCCTGATTGATCAGACTGATTATCAAAACCGTTCCAGCCGCGACCTTCTCGTATTCGTTTCTTTTGGAAATTATTATGTATCCAGTACTATGTTATCAAAAGTAGTTTTAGATATCTTGTTTAAGACGATATGTGCGATTTAAGGGAAATTTGGCTGCTATTTCTAGCAGGTCGTACGATCACATAAGTGGTTTGTGCGTTGACTAAGTATCGAGGCTGCACTCCTAGCAGGCAATAAGCAATGTACATTAATGCTTATGTAATCATAACTTCAACAGTTGTGACAAATAAAGAAATCTATCTATCTATTTATCTATCTGTCTGACTGTCTGTCTATCCTTCCATCTATATATCCATTCATCCATCTATATCTATCTATCTATATTCCACCTATCTATATATGTATGTATGTATGTATGTGTCTATCTACCTAGCGATGTATCCATCTATATATATGTATCTATCTATCTATCTACCTAGCTATGTATCCATCTATATATATGTATCTATCTATCTATCTATCTATGTTTGTTTTTATATTTTTTACACGACTGTATGTAAAATCCCCGGCATGTCTTTGTATTGTCCCCTTTCTTGTTGCGCCCTTGTGGCTAATAAAGAAATCTATCTATCTATCTATCTATCTATCTATTTAGATGAGGGTTGCACATTTTTTTTCGGGGGTATGTGTTACCCATATAAACTGTCTCCCTCTATTGGGGAAAATCGACTAACTTTTTAAATTCCATTTGTGATAACATTTTACACGTTTTTATTGTATGTAAACTTCCCCCTTTGTATTTGTCCCCTTCTTTTGTGCCCCTGTGGCTAATAAAGAAATATATCTATTTATCTATCTATCCATCTATCATACATACAATTCATCTACATCTCTCTGCAGTGGGATGACTAATACTTGTCCAAACTATTGTATCAATCTCGCACCGATTTGCATTGCTAACGAGTGGGGTTTTTTGTTTGTTTTGTTTTTCTTTAAAGGAATGTAGCTTTGACAAACATCTATTAGGATTCTTGTCGACCTCACCCCTTCCTCCAAATTCCTCTGATATCGACCTTAAAGCCCTACACTAGTTTACACGCAACACATTTTCTTCGTTGGGGCTAATTTTACACTCAATTATAAGGGTGACGTTTATCACTAGTTGTATTTTATTTATAAATAAATTTGAATAATCTTTACGAGTCGGGGAGGGGCGGGGGAGTACAACTCCTTCAAAACAAATCATGTTGCGTGTAATCTCTTAGCAAATTCCTAAGTCCCGTTTAATAATTGCACTGCCGATAAAATTATACATAGTTTCTAGTCTTTTGCTCTTTTCCTCTCATTTATTATATTTATAGTCCTTTCTAATACTGCTTTCTTTTTTCTGTATGTTTAACAATATATATATATATATATATATATATATATATATATATATATATATATATATATATATATTAATTAGAAAGTGAACGACACAATATATAATTACTCCATTACCAAAGGTTTCGGGACACTAGAGGGGTTATGAAATATATAACCCCTCTGCCTGATGAACGAACTAGACGTATGTTAGTCCTGAAACTAGGGTCCTGAAACCTTTAATAATGGAGTAGTTATATTGTGTTGTTCACTTAAATAGCTCTGTTTTAGACATAGAGCACTCTTTTCTCCTTTGCTTTTTCTTCGGAAATATTTAACACACACACACACACATATATATATATATATATATATATATATATATATATATATATATATATATATAACGAAGGAAATGTGGTAAGGAACCAGGTGGACCATAACGTACCAAAGTACTCAATACTTAGGGTAGTAGAGTGGGTAATAGGAATGAGTAGGACCCCGGCGGCTGAGCTCAAACCGTTTCGACGGCTAATTATGGACTAGCCGTCGAAAACGGCTTGAGCTCAGCCGTCGGGGTCCTACTCGTTCCTATATATATATATATATATATATATATAGGAACGAGTAGGACCCCTACTATATATATATGTATATATATATATATATATATATATATATATATATATATATATATATATACGCTTATATTCTGTATTCGATAAACTCTTTAAGGCTTAAAGAATGTTGGTTGACATTAAATTACAATGCTTTTTTTTTTATCGAATTTCGGGTTTAGTCCTCAGTTCACATCTGATTATATATATATATAGGTTCAATTGTTGTTTAGCCCCGAGTCAACCTTGCCTGAACAGACCTATGATCAAAGACGTTTCAATCATATCCAAACACTGTCTTTTTAGGTATTGTGTATATAAGAGTAAATTATATAATGTGTTCATTTTTAAGACAGTAGTAGGCTATGATTTGAAGGAGATTTGGCCGCTGTTTCTAGCAGGTAGAGTAACCATGTAGAGCTTCTTTCGTTGGCTCGGTGTTGTTGTTTAATCCCAGGTCAGCTCTGAAGGAGTTGATCTATGATCAAAGTATTCCAACTATAACAATTCCGGGGCAGGGGGTTCCGCCCTGTATGTGAGGAATCCGGGTTCATGTTATCTAAGGTGGCCTTTTTTAAGACCGTAAAGTATGGTTTGATGGAGATTTGGCTGTTGCTTCTAGCAGATCGAGCGACTACGTATTTAGAGGGTCCTACGTTCGTTCGTGTTCCACAATCAGTAGATTTCTCGTTAGCTGAAGAGAAATATGATACTTTCTTAAATGTTACTGTTGGGATATTTCCACCCTTTTGTTCATAATCTGTATCAGTTTATCTGAAGCTAATGTTCCACGCAAACGTATTTACAAGGGTATGCTGAAAAGTTCATATGCTAACTATGAAGGAGTGATGCTAGAGCCGTAAAATTTTGCATGCTTTAATTTCAACTCTTATTAGTAACTGCATTGTTTCTTTCCAAGGACTATGTTGAAAAATAAACTTCATTTGGTCATTCCATGAGAGTATCTTGGTCAGCCTATGAAATTTTCAGCCGGCCCTCATATAATAACTGCATTGTTTCTTTGTAGGGGCTATGTTGAAAAATAAACTTCATTTGGTCATTCCATGAGAGTATCTTGGTCAGCCTATGAAATTTTCAGCCGGCCCTCATATAATAACTGCATTGTTTCTTTGTAGGGGCTATGTTGAAAAATAAACTTCATTTGGTCATTCCATGAGAGTATCTTGGTCAGCCTATGAAATTTTCAGCCGAACCTCATATAATAACTGCATTGTTTCTTTGTAGGTGCTATGTTGAAAAATAAACTTCATTTGGTCATTCCATGAGAGTATCTTGGTCGGCCTATGAAATTTTCAGCCGGCCCTCATATAATAACTGCATTGTTTCTTTGAAGGGGCTATGTTGAAAAATAAACTTCATTTGGTCATTCCATGAGAGTATCTTGGTCAGCCTATGAAATTTTCAGCCGGCCCTCATATAATAACTGCATTGTTTCTTTGTAGGGGCTATGTTGAAAAATAAACTTCATTTGGTCATTCCATGAGAGTATCTTGGTCAGCCTATGAAATTTTCAGCCGGCCCTCATATAATAACTGCATTGTTTCTTTGTAGGGGCTATGTTGAAAAATAAACTTCATTTGGTCATTCCATGAGAGTATCTTGGTCAGCCTATGAAATTTTCAGCCGGCCCTCATATAATAACTGCATTGTTTCTTTGTAGGCGCTATGTTGAAAAATAAACTTCATTTGGTCATTCCATGAGAGTATCTTGGTCAGCTTACGAACTTTTCAGCCGACCCTCGTATTTATTACTAGTTATTTCGTTCTCGACTGCAATTTCTTTTGGCAACCAACTTTGTTTTATGCCTTTGTAGTGTCTATCACTACACCTTCTTTACCAGCATTACACGTGTTCATACATTTAAAATAATCCGCATTTAAATTAAGCCCATCAGAAGCTTCTTAACTAAATCCAGTCCACGCTGTCTCTTTTCTTTCATTCTTTCTTTTTTTTTTTTTAATGTTCTATATAACATTTTCTTGGGATGTAACCTTTGCCGGGTAATTTGCTTTTCATCATCACATTTTAATACTTCATAATTACATGTTTTTTATCAAGCAATTTTTATTGTTACATTTATTTTCTCAAACAAAAAAGGCAGGCAAAAGGGGTGGACAAACGAATCGCTACCAGAGCAAAAGATAACAATATCGCGAGGAGCACTGGTAAACCTCTCTAATAATTTTTTAGGCAAACCAGCACATCTTGCAGCGTTACCTCGGCTGATGGTGAGGCCGATGCTCTGGAACAACCAAGTGCCCTCACGAGTATTTTATCTTTGAACACCTATGTTTAAAATAAAAACAGATCCGTTCTATAGTATGGCTCGAATAAATTTATTTGTTTATTTTAACTGACAATATCTATGTTGATTTACAATAGTAAATTGATGTTTATAATAGTAAAAACGATTTAATAGAAAAAGAAAAAAAAAGTTTTTTTTAGATTGAGAAGAAAGAATGGAATGTAAAATAAGGATTTTCTTTTTTAAACGGATGGAAAAGGAAGGAGAAGGCAATGGCTCAAGTGTCATGGAAGAATGGGGGAAGGGGGTGATTGCGCTCTAGGCCGCCTAGGGCACGACGGTATGGGGCTGTGCTCTGCGGACAAGACCGCAAAAGCATTTCCTAGTGCCTTCCAATTAACGATATACAATGGAACACGTCTATTAATTGCTACAGACCATCAATAGAAAATATTGTCTCCTTCACTTAGAACTCTATATATTCTATGATACAACAAACTCGGGGTATTTGTCTGTAAATACTGGAGAAGGACAGTTTTATGGACCTTACAAAAACAAGGCAGTTTGTGAGGAAAATAGGTATTAAAACAAGAGGTGGTATATTTATTATAACTATCAAAAACAATGGCGTAATTAGAGTGTGTGTGGTTCGGTGCAACCTTTGAGTTTTCCGCCCCGTCACCGGGGCTGCCACATATTTGCATATATACAATAGACCCAAAAGTGTCGCCTGTTGTGGATCGCCCCTTCTCACCTTCTCAGCTACGCTTCTGATTAAAAATAAAAATAAAACGAAGAGTTTGATTCAAATAAAGTGAAAGTAAAGATGATTAGTAAGTAAAGTACTAAGAGAACGTTTAACTTATTATTAGTGTTAGAGAAATGCCTACGGTGAATGTTAAGTAAAATATGCAGGGCCGCCATATAAACTAGGTTAATCATCAAATAGGACGATAAGAGATATAGTGGAATAACAGACTAACTTGAGAATGAGACATTAAATTTACCACCTCGGCGTTTTGATGTGAAGAGTTCAATAGATCACGTTCTGTTATCTAGTTGACCCTGATAGCAGATATCCTAAGAAGTGTCAATGACATATTCTGTCCCGTACGAGCCCCCCCCCCCCCTCCGCGCTGAAAAGTTAATAAGCTGACCAAGGTACTTTCATGGAATGACTAAATGAGGGTTTATTTTACAACATAGTCGCTGGAAAGATCGATAAAATAAAGTTAAAGTACCAAGGTCAGTTTGATTGACTAACCCCACCCCCAGCTTTCTGGCCTTGTGCCTTAGCCCTTTAGTTACCAAACTGACACAAACCGGCTCTGGTTCTATGAAATAAAGTCAACCATTTGAAAGGGTTCAAATTTAAATTAAAATCTTCCAACACAATTTCTTATAAGAACTTTACATTAACCCTTTAGCATTTAAACTGGCCGTATCTGGCCAGAATCTCTCGCTTCTTTCTGTTCAAACTGGCCGTAACTGGTTGCTTATACTGATGTTAAGGTATTGTTCTCAAAATAAATATTATCAAAATCTCATAGATTCGATAGTATGTGAGGTAAAGTCTTAACCACAAAAATACAATAGTAAATATAGAATAATGTAAATGCTAAAGGGTTAAGTTATTATCTTAGTAATGAAATAATTAATAATTTTAGTAAATCCCTCAAAATTCTTTATTAATTAATTAAAATAGAGTGTATTTTATGAAAGGGTTAAATGTATATTACAATTTTTCAATCTACTTTTGCATATTTAAAAAAGCTTTAGTCAATTTTATTTTAATATTCTGTTTCTTCTAGAAATTCCAAATTGACAGTTAGGAGGAAAGTAATCCTTAGCAATTAGTCAATTTAAACTGCTGTTAAATATGGTAAGGTTTTAAAATAGCATTAAGATATTTCATTTTCTCACGTTTAGCAAACATCTCCCTTGCTAAATGTGAGAAACTGACAGGATTGGACATTTTATGGCAAAAAATAACACAACAAGGTCGAGAAATATGGTAGAAAAACTTTTTTTTAAAAGATGATAATTGCTGTACCATGTTTCTCTAATAAGTTCACATTTACTTTTAAATACTCAAATACTTATATAAATTATCAGAACAATTTTACAGGCAAAAAACCAACAGGCAGGAGACCCAGGGGGTAGATCCTGAGCAAAATGGTTGGATAACATCCATGAATTCGACTGGTCTCACTTGGGATCCAACCAGATCAATTGAAGGCAGCTGCTTCTGGCAGGACCCACTGGAAGGCATGTTTGGGGATTCTGCTCCCACAACTCCCACGACTCTCACAGTAGTAGTAGTAGTAGTAGTAGTAGTAGTAGTAGTAGTAGTAGTAGTTGTCGTTGGAACAATGGCCCTATTTATGAAATATAAAGTGGTTGTTTTTTTGTTGTGAGTCAGTTAGATATAGGTAGAGTGAAGCTGATATGATATGGAAATGTTTCTGATCTTAAAGCAAAATATGACACTTGCTAGACTTTGACTGAAAATGTTAAACCTTTAACCTCTGAGATAAACACAGTTAATTTATAATGTTATTTTTAACAATAACTGACATAAAAAAAAAAGATGATAGAAACCTAATATTGTTGTAATTGTAAACTAGTTTAGCTTCATAAATATGATGTTGGTATTGTATTAGCTTCATAAATATGATGTTGGTATTGTATTAGCTTCATAAATATGATGTTGGTATTGTATTAAAAAGGTTGTCATTCAGTGAGTACAAAGTAGATAAAATAAACAATTTCTTGATTGATCTCTAAAACAGAAGTTCTCAAATTTTTTGGGCCACCCTCTCCCCTCTCACGGCCACATAATACCCTCAGCCATTACCCCGAATTACTGGTACTTTATTTTATCGGCCCTGTAAGGATGAAAGGCAATGTCAACCTTGATGGATTTGAACTCAGACTGTAAAGGGGCATAACTCTATGCTGCAAAGCATGGTGTCTGACCCTCTACCGATACTACCAATTTGATAGTTAATATACTATTATATCATCTCTGTTGCCCCCACAGCCCCATTAGGCTGCAGCACCCCCCTGGACCTTCTCAACGCCCCTTGGGGGGGCGGTAGCGCCCACTTTGAGAACCTTTGCTCTAAACCAGTGATTCTCAACGTGGTCCAGGTGGACCACCGGTGGTCCACATAGCATTTCTAGTGGTCCACAGAGAATTCGTAGCCATAAAAAAATTGTAGCCATTTCACAAAAATGTAACTAATATAATATTTTGTTTAATTACACACATGTCCATTATATTTGAAAATTTCGAGTTCACAGCTCTGATACTATGGGCATGAGGTTAGAATGTCTCTAGCAGTTCTATTACAAAAGATTTAAAAGTTTAGGTGGCCCACAGGAAAAAATTACTTATTTTGGTGGTCCACAGCGAAAAAAAGGTTGAGAACCCCTGCTCTAAACCATAGCATTATATATGTATTCTATTGATGAGAACATGATCAGTATGTTTACAGAAATGATTGAGGATATTTTTGTTAAATTTATATCTCAGTTTGTTGTTGATTGCTCCAGCCCAAATCCCTTGATTAAAATATGATGTTAATACTTTTCTGTTAGCTTTTAACAGTATTACTAAATTAGATTGGCTTTAATTGACTATCAACGCTACTCTTGTGGGACCTATTTGTTCAGGTTAGCAGTTTAACCCTTTAACATTTAAACTGGCCGTATCTGGCCAGAATTCTCTCACCTCTTTCTATACAAACCCTCTGTAACTGGTTGCTCATACTTAAGGTATTGATCTCAAAATAAATAATATCAAAATCTCATAGATTCGATATTATGTTAGATAATTATGTGAAAATACAATAGTAAATATAGAATAATGTAAATGTTAAAAGGTTAACCTTTTTTTTTCATATCAAACCACTCCTGTTTGTTTTAAAGTGTTTACATTTATCTAAAACCTCTCATCACATCATCATTTTATATAAGATCCTTTCTTAATGTTCCAAACACCAGCATAATTATTTTGATACAAAACCGCTTGGAACTTCCCCTGTTTCTATGATACAAAGCTGTTAGCTTAAGTTAACAACTTCAATGAAGGTGTTTTGACTATGAAGGATAAAATAGATGGACAGATTTTATGGGCGAAACCAACAGATAGGAGACTCAGGGGTAGAACCCGAGCAAGATGATTGGATAACATACATGAGCTTAGATGGTCACGCTTGTGGATCCAGTTGAATCAGTTGAAGACGATTGCTTCTGACAGGACCTGCTGGAGGGAGTGTTTGAGGGCTCTGCCCCCACGACGCTCTCAGGAATAAATGGGCGAAGAAAAGAAGAAATGATAAATCCAATATGATTTTAGATGGGTTTGTATTACAAGGGTTAAATTAGGAGACCTTTAAAATGGATGTTTTGTTTGTATGTTGTTGTTGTTGTTTTTTTACATAGAACTAGAGCCAGTTTTGGCCAGGTTGGTATCAAAGGGGAAGTTTTCTCTCTGGAACTTTCTCTCTGCAGGCTAAATTCAACTAAAACACTGCAAGTCAATAAAACACTCCTTCATTTTTAAAGTGTCATTGCTGTAAAAGTTGAATGTCTTTATTGCCTACACAATACAGCAATTTTTTAGTAGTAGGATACAAAGTCTTAAATATTTTTACTAGTTTTCTAGTATCCTATTAGTAGCTTCTGTGAAGCTCCTTCAATGCTGTAGTTAACATTTGTAATAAACTCTTCACTGTCTTAACCTTTTCGTTATATTTCTAATGAAAGACACTGTCCATGTTTCAAATAATTTTGAAAATAGCCAAGAATTTAGATGGATTTAGGAAGATACCTAATTTTCTCATTATTAAACTCATTTTTGGAACATAACTTAACAAAGGCTCTTACATAAAATCAATGCGATACTCCAGCATGGCCAAAGTCCAATGAGTGAAACTAGTAAAAGAATAAAAGAACATAAACAGAATATGTGCATCTCCCAAAATGTGAAGCCATTGCTGCTTACCTCACTTGGGATTAACTAGGTGCCATTTAATACCAGTCCCTAACAATTCTATCATCTCTCCTCTCTCTCTCCCCTTCCTCATCTCTCTCCCCATCACTGTCATCCCCTCTCTCACCTACCTCTCCTTCCCCCTTTTTCTCTCTGTCTCTCCCATCCCCTTCCTCCTCTCTTCCTGCCCTTCACTATCTCCCCCTTTTCTCTTTGTCTTCCCACACACCCTCCTCTCCCTGACATTTATGACACCCCCCCACCCCCCCACTGATGAGAACAAAATGTTTTCTGCTAACATTCTTTTTTTTATTATTCATTTTTATTATTATCATTATTATTTTTTTAGTATTTGACAGCTGGAGTTGACATAAGTAATTCTATCATTTGCTGAATAGTGAAATAATTTTCTGTGTCATAAACTAGTCTCATTAAAATACTGCCACCCCCAACTCTAATATTTAATACAATTAAAAAAATTAAAAGAATTTGTAATAAAATAGTTTATAAACATAGTGCCCCAGCATGGCCTCAGTCTGCCCGGCTGAATCACGGAATAGTATAATCTTCTCTATTTCAGTCCACCAGGGATGTGGAGTGGCACCTGAAACCCCATTTGCTCATAATAGTGAGAGATGGGGGGGCGGGGGCAGTGGGAGTTTGGTTCCTCTGTGTTTGGACCTGGTGCACGTGTGTTGTCTGTAATCTTAGGATTGTGAACAAAAGGTGTCTTTCAACATTTGTTGAAGAAGCTTGAAAAGGTTACAAGTTGAAACTGGTTGAATAAACTAATATACTACAAATATGTATAGTTCCTAAGACCCTTTTCAAATTTGAAACAAAACTTTGTTTCATATGACCAAAGTTGGTTTCATAACAAAAGAGTTAGCCTTTTAGCATTTAACCCTTTAATATATAATGAAATTATTGTGTACAGTGCTCAGGTGCACTACAACTCATCAAAGGTGCATGTATAGTACATAGAATAATGTACAAATGTCAGGAAAATGAACAGTGTATGAGTCATGATATAATAATAATAATAATAATAATGAAATATTGTGTACAGTGCCCAGGTGCACCACAACTCATCAAAAAGTGCATGTACAGTACATAGGGCAATGCAAAAACATCAGGAAAATGAACAGTGCACGAGTCATGATACACACAAGTGTGCATGTGTATGGAAGGGGTACGTTCAAACCGACCAGAATTCTCTACCTCTTTCTGTTGAAAATGGCTGTAACTGGTCACTCAAACTGATGTTAAGGTATTATGTGAGGTAAAGCCTTTACCATGAAAATATAATAGTAAATATAGAGTAATGTGAATGCTAAAGGGTTAAACCGGCTGTTTCCAGCCAGAATTCTTTCACCTCCTCCTGCTCAATCCAGCTGTAACTGGCCACTCATACTGATGTTAAGGTATTGTTCTCAAAATAAATAATATCAAAATCTCATAGATTCTGTGAAAACACAATAGTAAATATAGAGTAATGTAAATTCTAAAGGGTTACAGGGTTAATATATTTTTTGTAAACCCTTTGAGTTCAATAAAGAAAATATTATGATTATTATTATAATTGTTTGCTTTTATTTCTAGATCCTGATGTAGTTGTTACCAATTTAACAGCTGTCAAGGATGAAAGTGCAGGAAGGAAAACTGGTGAGGTTTTACATTTTAATTCTCTTTTAACTCTTTAGCATTTAAACCAAACTTATCCGGCCAGAATTCTTTCACCTCTTTCTGTTCAAACCGGCTGTGACTGGCTGCTCATTCAGATGTTAAGGTATTGTTCTCAACATAAATAACATCAAAATCTCATAGATTCGATATTATATGAGATAATTATGTTAGATAAAACCTTTACCATGAAAATATAATAGTATATATAGAGTAATGTAAATGCTAAAGGGTTAATGTACAAATTCATAAAACTAGGTTTTAATGTACAGCTTCATAAAACTAGATTTTAATGTACAACTTAATAAAACTAGGTTTTAATGTACAACTTCATAAAACACTAGGTTTTAATGTGCAACTTCATAAAATTACGTTTTAATGTACAACTTCATAAAACTGTAGGTTGGTTTGTTTGTTAGTTGTTGGGGGGGGGGGGTTGTTGTTTTTTTTACATAATCTGTTCACAGCTCAAACAGTCTGTCATATTTTATTATTTTTTTATCATTTTTACAAGGTGTTATAGGAGTTGAGTGATGAAATTGTTCACCTACTGAACTTAAAGCTACTGTTCGCACTTCAAACCATGGCTACTAGCAGTTTGAATAAGATACATTGCCATTACTCTCATGTCTCAAATAATCACCCACCCCATACTGCTTATTAATTTTTGAGATTTTTTTTCCAATCCCCACCTCACCCCCTCACCCACCCCATTGCTTTATTAAATTTTGCTAATCTATCTCCAGCAGAATTTTATTTTAAGTGGTAGTGTTCTTACTGCAATCAATTTTTTTTTATACATTAAAAATCATTATACATGACAAAAAAAAGAATATTACAAAAAATCCCATACATTATAAAATAAATAGCATGGGTTGGGATCTCAATATATAAACTAAATGACTAATTCTGCTTGTTTTTGTTTTTTTAAATCAAGGGAGACAACCTAGAAAAATTATCGACTCCCCACCTCCTCCCCTATTATTTGGGACCCAAGAGTACTCAACTTGTATCAATCAGAAAAAAAAATTTAAATAGAATGGATTTTTTTTCTTTTTAATATAAACCAATAACTTTTTGCTTATATTAAAATAAGATTTTTTTAAATTCTTTTTTATTTTAGTCACTATCTTAAAATACCCTATGAATAAAAAGGATAAAGACTCCCTTCGGTCAAGAATGACCATACGATTTGCAACTAGAAAGTTTCTCTTCCGAGACAGAAGTCCAGGCAAAGTGTTTATGTGGAAGTCTAGCAGTTACCCATGTATACCAGTCTCCCCTCTCCACACCACTGATATTGTCCAAGGGAAAGGCAATGGCCAATACAGCTTGGCACCAGTGACGTCGCAACTCATTTCTACAGCTGAGTAAACTGGAGCAATGTGAAAATAAAGTGTCTGGCTCAACAACACAATGCATCGCCTGGTCCAGGAATCGAACTCACAACCTCATGATTGTGGACCCTATGCTCTAACCACTAAGCCACACGCATTCACGCCATATGAGTACAGACATGTTCTTTAATCTTCAGCATGCTGTCAGCGACAATAGAGTAATCTCCTTTTTATACATAAAACAGTATCAAGGGGGGCAATTCATAAAAAATTTCAGCGTGCTGAAGGTTAAACAATAGGTCCAAAGTTTAGAGCTGTATTTAGCCAATCTCTGCAATATGAAACAGAAATTGATATATAATAGATACAAAACTTCATTCAGATGTCAAGACTATGAAATAATTATTTGTGAGGCAACTGATGAAATAGTTGCCTTAACCCTTTAGCATTAACATTACTCTATATATACTATTAGATTTTCACGGTAAAGGCTTTATGTTACATTATATCGAATCTATGACATTTTGATATTATTTATTTAGAGAACAATACCTTAACATAAGTACAAGCAGCTGGTTACAGTCTGTTTGAATAGAAAGAGGTGAGGGAATTCTGGCCAGATAAATATGGTAGATCACTATTAATCTTAATAGATTTTTGTCTTTCTCCCCATAACAGTAAATAAACTAGATGTTGTTGTTATTAGGGACCTTCAAGGTCAAAGCTGGTATGGCACAAATGGCTAAAGGAGGAATCATTATGGATGTTACCAATGCAGGTGAAGCACGTATTGCTGAAGAAGCTGGAGTGAGTCTTTTTTTTTTCTTAATAATTGTTTCTACTTTTGGCACAAGGCCAGCAAATACCCAGTGCATTACTGGTACTTTATTTTATCGACCCCGTAAAGTTAACCTCGGCGGAGTTTGAACTCAGAATGGCAAGGGCCGTAACTCAATGCGTCAAAGCCTGGCGTCCGACCCTCTCCCGGTACTGCCACAATCCACCGCCCTTTTTCTTAATAATAACAGTTTCTGATTAAGGCAAAAGGCCAACAATTTTGTGGGGAGGGGAAAATCGATTAAATTGACCCCAATGCATTACTGGTACTTTATTTTATCGACCTCTGTAATGATGAAAGGCTAAGATAACCTTGAGGGGATTTGAAGTCAGAACATAAAGGGATCGGGGTTGGATTTGTCAGGGAGTGGAGAGGGGGGGTGTTAAATGTTGATACACTGGAGTTAATTTAATATCTTATTCCAACCAATATAATTCATGGGAGAAGAAAATCAGATTCCTGCAATGTAGGTAGAGCAGGTGTTAGATTAGTGACTTAGCTTGCTGAAAGGTAACCACAAATCTGGGATAAGAAATTCATGCCATTTCTAACTAAACCCTAGAATTTCGACAGGGTCAGTTAGTTTATTTTTTATATCATAAATTTTTTTTTATTACACAGGCTTGTGCTGTAATGGCTCTTGAAAGAGTGCCAGCTGATATTCGCCTCCAAGGAGGTGTAGCCAGGATGACTGATCCTTTAGTAAGTAGCCTAATATCTTTAATTTGCTTAACATTGTACTCTGTTACGTGTTCCAGCTGACTGGCTGTGGCCATGCTGAGGCACCACCATCATAATTGAATATTTTTCTTCTTTCTTTTGCTTTCTGGGGTTCTTCAAAATATTAACTAAGTCCTACTTTTAGTAATAAATAATTGTTTCTACTTTAGGCACAAGGCCAGCAATTACCCAGTGCATTACTGGTACTTTATTTTATCGACCCCGTAAGGATGAAAGGCAAAGTCAACCTCGGCGGGATTTGAACTCAGATCGTAAAGGGACGTAACTATGCTGGAAAGCATGGCGTCCGACCCTCTACCGATACTGCCAATCCACTTTTAGTAATAAATAATGTGTTGATTTATGATGGCAGATCTGTCAACTCTCCCCATCCGACAAGGAGATCTCCCACTTGCTTTGGGGTGGATGAGGGATGTCTTCTCTTGTGAAAATGAGTATAGCTTTCGTTATGTAAAATCTCCCCATTTTGGGGCATTTTTTTCATGTTATTCCCTGTTTGGGTTTTTAGAGGTTGGTAGGTAGATCTGTGATGGAGAGAGTGAATGTTTCCATGCACATGTAAAGTGGCCATTTAAAAAGATTCTTACATTTGTAAGAATCTTTGTTTCTTTTTCGTAGAATTTAATTTTAAAATATTAATAGTTATCGCCACATAACTGATTTCAGAAACATTAGAAAGCCGATACAAATTAATGTTACTGAGTTTTTTTTACTGAAATGAAATATTTTTTCCTTTGAAGAAAATTAAAGAAATCATGAATGCTGTTACAATACCAGTCATGGCTAAAACCCGTATCGGTCATTTTGCTGAAGCTCAGATCTTGGAAGCTTTGGGAGTGGACATGATCGATGAATCTGAAGGTAAATAAATCTCATTTTTTTCCATTTCTTAAGAGGGTTCTAAACCCCACTATCAAGCTAAAATTTCTTTACTCAAAAATATGGCAAATGCTTCTATTTTCTATTTCAAACTCGCTCGCTGTTTCAAAACAAACTTATTTGTAAATATACAAGTGTTTAATTATAGGTTTTAGTCCTTATTCAGTGGAACCTCTATTCACGAATGCCTCTCATCATGAATAAATCGGTTCATAAACAATTTTTCCGAACATAAAAATTCTCAGGTGACGAATAGTGTCTCGAGTAATGAACACGCAAGCCGGCAACAAGGGTTGGCAACAAGCTGGGAATATTGGCAGGAAAGTGTCACTTTCTGTGTAGTTAGGTACTATAGTGATATCTATGTCTTTCACACACACACACAGAGTCTCTCTCTCGCTGAATTTCCTTTGGGAAAAATAGTCTCGATTTACAAACATTTTGGGTGACAAACAGCCTTCAGGAACAAATTAAGTTCCTGAACCAAGCTCCCATTGTATTTGATAACTTGTTTTTCTGTTTCTCTGATTAGAACCAGAATATTCTCAAACAAAGGGTTTTATTTCAACATGATTTATGTTGATCCAGGCCGAAACAAATGAGATCGTGTAGGTGTCACGACAAAAAAACACACAGTCCACGCTGTAATGTGGCCGTGTAGGCAACACGGTAAAAACCTCCCAGCCCCACACTGTAAATGTGGTTGGTGTTAGGAAGGGCATCCAGCTGTAGAAAACCCGCCAGACAGTCCTATGCGAGCAAGACAATCACTCTTGCCTCAAGTAGGAAAACCCCCGTCCAAACCCATGCAAGCGTGGAACACGGACGTTAAACGTTGATGATGATGATGATTCAAATATTAGCCAACCTCCTCTATTTTATATCTAAGAAATAGGTAAATATCCAAATGCCATTTATAAGCCAAGGCAGCTAATCAATACATTGTTTAGATGGCATATATAAGTTGAACACTCCATTTTACTATTGATTTTTTAGCCTATATTCAAGTATAAAATAAAGTACCAGTAATACACTGGGGGCGATTTAATCGACTCTTCCCTCCCCCAAAAATTGCTGGCCTTTTGTCTATAGTACAAACCATTGTGGATTGGCAATTTCTGTAGAGAGTCGGACGCCATGCTTTGCACGCATCGATTTATGGCCCTTTATGTTCTGAGTTCAAATCCCGCTAAGGTTAGTTTTGCCTTTCGTCCTTATGGGGGTCAATAAAATAAAGTACCAGTAATGCACTGGGATAATTGCTGCGATTCTGTCACAACACGTAAAGAGAGAGGAGTAGTTTGACTACCTCATACTACTCCTCTCTCTTTACATCAGCTGCCTGCATGTGTGTGTGTGTGTGTGTGTGTGTGTGTGTGTGTGTGTGTAAAAAGAAGGAAGGGAATGGTTAAAAAAACTGCTCTGTGTGTTTATGTAGATGTGTTCTAGTGCTCAACAAGAACATCAGTAACAACTTCTTTTGAATTATTCCATTCTAGTTCTCACTGCTGCTGACATTGACAACCATATTGACAAACACAAGTTTAAAGTTCCTGTTGTTTGTGGAGCACGTGACCTTGGGGAAGCTCTGCGTAGGATTTCTGAAGGTGCTGCCATGATAAGGACGAAAGGAGAAGCTGGAACAGGTATAGTAGCTTTTAATATATTCAGTTTTGTTTGTAATATATATATGGATGGAAACCATATATATATATATAGTCGATGGAAACCGCGGAGTGGGGAGACCCAAGATGACCTGGGATGAGGTGATAAAAGCCGACCTTACCCAATTACACCTCTCAAAGGCGATGATACACGACCGTGACCTCTGGCGTCACGCAGTAATACAGAGTACCCGACCTCCCATGGGTACAAGCTGAAGCATATAGACAATATGCCCCCCACACCCCCCACTGTAAGGTGGTCGTGGAGGTCACGGCAAAAAAGCACCCAGCCCACACTGTAAAGTGGACATGTAGGCGCCACGAAAAAGCACCCAGCACTCCCTGTAAATGAGGTTGGTGTTAGGAAGGGCATCCAGCTGTAGAAATCAAGCCAAATCAGTTCCTGTATGAGCAAGGCATGGTCAGCTGACCAGACACTGCCCACAACAGGACCACCCATCTAACCCATGCTAGCGTGGAAGAACGGACGTAAAACGGTGATGATGATGATGATGATGATGATATATCTGTAATAGTACAAAACCAAATAGAAGTTTATCTTTTATTTCAAGAAATGAGAGGGGTGGGGATTATGAGTCAGTGGAGTGTCAGACAAATATTTCAAATTCCACCGTGATCTTTGTTATCTTTCATCCTTAAAATAAAATAAAGTACCAGTTATATACTGTGGAGCGGTATAATTGACTTTCCCCTTCCCCAAAATTGCTGGCCTTGTGCCAACATTAGAAAGAAATACTATATACATATATATACTTGAATATGATTGCAAATACAAATGGCCAAAATGGGGTTCCTCCTGGAAGGAGGGTTTGAGGACCCTGACCCCACGACCTCTCAGGAATAACTGGGAGGACAAGAACTCACCATCCAAGAGAAGCATTTTTTATCATGTTTATTTTTAAATGTTTTCCTTCGTTTTTTTTTTTTTTTCTTTCTTTGCAGGTGATGTCTCCCAAGCTGTACGACATGCTCGTACTATCAATCGTGAAATTAGAATTGCTCAAGCTATGGATTCAACAGAACTCTATGAGTATGCTAAAAAACTACAAGTTCCAATAGAACTTTTGCGGAAAACTGCTGAGATGGGTCGACTTCCAGTAGTAAATTTTGCTGCTGGTGGTATTGGTAAGCCTAGCATTTGCTTTACATAAACCCCTGTGCTATATTATTCCTCGTTAGGATCAGCTCCAATTATGTATAGTTCTATTATAGAAACATAGACATCATCATTGGCAGTATCGGTAGAGGGTCGGACGCCATGCTTTGACGCATAGAGTTACGGGCCTTGCCATTCTGAGTTCAAATCCCGCCGAGGTTAACTTTACTTTTCATCCTTACGGGGTCGATAAAATAAAGTACCAGTAATGCACTGGGTAATTGCTGGCCTTGTGCCTAACGTAGAAACAATTATTTAATTTACTTTTCATCCTTACGGGGTCGATAAAATAAAGTACCAGTAATGCACTGGGTAATTGCTGGCCTTGTGCCTAACGTAGAAACAATTATTTAATTTACTTTTCATCCTTACGGGGTCGATAAAATAAAGTACCAGTAATGCACTGGGTAATTGCTGGCCTTGTGCCTAACGTAGAAACAATTATTTAATTTACTTTTCATCCTTACGGGGTCGATAAAATAAAGTACCAGTAATGCACTGGGTAATTGCTGGCCTTGTGCCTAACGTAGAAACAATTATTTAATTTACTTTTCATCCTTACGGGGTCGATAAAATAAAGTACCAGTAATGTATTGAGTAAATGCTGGCCTTGTGCCTAAAGTAGAAACAATTATTTAATTTACCATAGCAATGGATTGACAGTATCAGTAGAGGGTCGGACGCCATGCTTTGCAGTATGGAATTACAGTCCTTTATGGTCTGAGTTCAAATCCCGCCAAGGTTAACTCTGCCTTTCATCCTTACGGGGTCGTTAAAATAAAGTACCAGTAATGCACTGAGGTAACGGCTGGCTTTGTGCCAAAAATAGAAACAATTATTTAATTTCCATTTTCCATGCTTGCACGGGTTAGGTGGGCTCTCACGTTATAAGACAAGGTGGGACCGGAGACAATGTCTTGTGTACACGGAGAATTCAGACTACTACTACTACTTCTACTAAATTCATCCACTTCTTTGTGGTGACATGATAAAACCTTTCCATCTCACACAATCTAACATTAACAGCCTCAGTTCTTCATCGGGCAATTCTGTATCTTCCTCAATCATCATCATCATCATCATCATCATCATCATCACCGTTTTACGTCCGTTCTTCCGCGCTAGCATGGGTTAGACGGGTTGTCCTGTTGTGGGCAGTGTCTGGTCGGCTGACCATCCCTTGCTCATACAGGAACTGATTTGGCTTGAATTCTACAGCTGGATGCCCTTCCTAACACCAACCTCATTTACAGTGAGTGCTGGGTGCTTTTTCGTGGCGCCTACACGTCCACTTTACAGTGTGGGCTGGGTGCTTTTTTGCCGTGTCACCTCCACGACCACCTTGCGGTGGGGGGTGTGGGGGCATATTGTCTATATGCCTCAATGACACTCTTTAATGTCTTTGGAGGTCTTCTGTGTTTGCATTTCACATTAGTGGGCTCCCATAGTAAAGGTTTTGTAGCAGGTTTGTTGTCTCTCATGACATGACCTACAAGTAGAAGACATCTGCCATGGATGGTATAGCAGGAGGTTGCCGTAGAGAATTTTGTTTGTAACAGTCAAAAGGAATCAAACTAAACATGTTTAATTACTTTTATCTGCTTCATCACTTTTTTATAGTCACTTTCTCCCTGCTAAATGTAACAGTCAAACCTCCTCAATTAATAATATATAATAATGAAATTATTGTGTACAGTGCTCAGGTGCACTACAACTCATCAAAGGTGCATGTATAGTACATAGAATAATGTACAAATGTCAGGAAAATGAACAGTGTATGAGTCATGATATAATAATAATAATAATAATAATAATGAAATATTGTGTACAGTGCCCAGGTGCACCACAACTCATCAAAAAGTGCATGTACAGTACATAGGGCAATGCACAAACATCAGTAAAATGAACAGTGCACGAGTCATGATACACACATGTGTGCATGTGTATGGAAGGGGTACATCAGGTGTAGCCTTGGCATATTTCGGGAAGCATGAGTGTCTTAAAGGATGCAGTGTCTCGGCAGCAAACATCTTACTCCCTTTAACATAATCCATATACTTTTCAATTTCCAAATTTTAACAGGCCTCCTACAATATAAGGTATTTTAGCAACTAGGGAGTTATTAAAATATTATATTTGCATATCTAAAGTACTTGAACTATGAAGGTTTTAAGCATTTGTTTTGGCTACCTCGGTGTTAAAGGTTATTAGTTCAAGTAGAATTAATCCAAGTGACACAAAAATAAGAACACTTTACCTATGACTTGGTTGTCACCTCTACCCCACTCACACATTTTATGTTGTCTATCATATTATCATGTAGTTAATTAACCAAAGCAACATAAAATTAAGAACACTTCACCTATTACTTAGTTGTCCCCTCCCCCACACCTTTTATTTTAATTATTATGTTATCATGTAGAGTTAACCAATATATCACTTAGTTGTCACCCCCACCCCACACTCATACCTTTTATCATGCTATCTCCTCATACTGTAAAGTGGTCATGTAGGTGTCACGACAAAAAGCACCCAGTCCACACTGTAAAGTGGTCATGTAGGTGTCACAAAAAAAAGAAGCACTCAGTCCACACTGCAATGTGGTCGTGTAGGTGTCAGGACAAAAAGCGCCCAGTCCACACTGCAATATGGTCGTGTAGGTGTCGGGACAAAAAGCACCCAGTCCACACTGCAATGTGGTCGTGTAGGTGTCAGGACAAAAAGCGCCCAGTCCATACTGTAATGTGGTCATGTAGGTGTCGGGACAAAAAGCACCCAGTCCACACTGTAAAGTGGTCATGTAGGTGTCACGACAAAAAGCACCCAGTCCACACTGTAAAGTGGTCATGTAGGTGTCAGGACAAAAAGCACCCAGTCCACACTGTAAAGTGGTCATGTAGGTGTCAGGACAAAAAGCACCCAGTCCACACTGCAATGTGGTCGTGTAGGTGTCAGGACAAAAAGCGCCCAGTCCATACTGTAATGTGGTCATGTAGGTGTCGGGACAAAAAGCACCCAGTCCACACTGTAAAGTGATCGTGTAGGTGTCACAAAAAAAAAGCACTCAGTCCACACTGCAATGTGGTCGTGTAGGTGTCAGGACAAAAAGCGCCCAGTCCACACTGCAATGTGGTTGTGTAGGTGTCGGGACAAAAAGCACCCAGTCCACACTGTAAAGTGGTCATGTAGGTGTCACGACAAAAAGCACCCAGTCCACACTGTAAAGTGGTCATGTAGGTGTCACGACAAAAAGCACCCAGTCCACACTGTAAAGTGGTCATGTAGGTGTCACGACAAAAAGCACCCAGTCCACACTGTAAAGTGGTCATGTAGGTGTCACGACAAAAAGCACCCAGTCCATACTGTAATGTGGTCTTGTAAGTGTCACAACAAAAAGCACCCAGTCCACACTGTAATGTGGTCATGTAGCCAACATGATAAAAAGTACCCAGCTCACACTATAAATGTGATTGGCATTCAGCTGTAGAAACCAAGCCAAAATCAGTTCTGTGTCAGCAAATCAGGGTCCCCTGACCTGATCCCTCACAAAGGGACATCCTGTCCTACCCATGCTAGAGTGGAAGATGGATGTTAAATGATGATGGTGGTGATGAGCTCTGATATGTTAGTGAAACCAATGAACCTAGCTAAAACTATACTTTCTTTATTTCAGCTACTCCAGCTGATGTGTCTCTGTTGATGCAGCTCGGTGTTGACGGAGTGTTTGTAGGCTCTGGTATCTTCAAAAGTAGTTTACCGAAGAAACGTGCTAAAGCAATGGCACAAGCTGTGACCCACTACAATGAACCTTCAGTCCTTGCTGAATTGAGTGAGGATTTGGGTGAAGCTATGTTTGGAATCCCACATTCTGATCAACCACAACATAAAAGACGCGAAGGACCAATAGGAGAGGAAGTGAAGATTTGGAATGCCACTCTAAGCAATCAAAATTCTTCAACTAAAATAAGCAGCTGATGACAATCCATAACTGCACAGGCTGATGAAACGGTCCTTTTTTATAATGACAATTTTTAACCCAAATCCTGAAATTCTCGACAAATATTTTATTTTTTCTATTTTTAAATTTGTTTTCCTGTCTCATTCTAATATTTGAAATTGTATATCAAATAAAAGATACTTTTAAGAAACATATTTTCTTTTAATATTTATTTTGAAGGGTACCTAGTGAGTTACATAGGGGAAGCAGGACTTCAATAGATCTGATTTTAACCCTTAAGCATTTAAACCAGCCATATCTGGCCAGAATTCTTTCACTTCTTTCTGTTCAAACCAGTCATAACTGGCTGCTCATACTGATGTTAAGGTATTGCTCTCAAAATAAATGATATCAAAATCTCATAGATTCGATATTATGTGAGGTAAAGCCTTTACCGTGAAAATACAATAGTAAATATAGAGTAAGGTAAATACTAAAGGGTTAAGGAAGCCATGCTGGTGATGAGTGAGGAAGGGGAGAGATCCAAGGTGGTTGTTAACTCTACTGTGAAATGTTGGATGTGAGATCATTAATACTTTTCCAAAGGCCAGGAGATAAATATTGAAGATTTTTGTTAGGAAGGGCATCTAGCTGTAAAAACTCCGGCCAAATTCAGTTCTCGTCAGTACAAGGTACAGCATGGCCAACCTGACCAGACTTTTCTCTCGACGCAGACACAACCCATCTGACCCATGCAAACATGGAAAAATGGACGTTAAATGGTGAAGATGATGATGATGGTAATGATAGATGGTAAGACAGATATTCAAAGTACCTAAAAGAAAATCTGCCATTTGAGAATTTGATAACTTTGTTTCAGTTTGCTTTCAAGCTTAACCAGGTTATTTAGGATATCTCCAGCCGACAGGTGTGCTTTTAATACATCAACTAAGAAGGAGAATGTGATAAATAGAATTTTATTTTTGATACGTGTTATATAAAAAAATGAATCAGGATGATTTAATAAAATTATTACCTTAATATAGCTAATGGTATTTTATTAAATGATATATATTTAAATTTGAGATGTACATAAATAATGGTTTCTGATTTAGGCACAAAACCATACATAGGCCAAACTGTGTAGACGTATTTTCTTGGGGCTCTGCTAGAATCAGCAGCAACACACACTAACATGTGTTGCTACCCACACAAATATATATATATATATATGTATAACTGAACAAAAAAGAAAAATGAACAGAGACATATACATATATGTGTTCAAACCGTAAGGCACCAGATTCGCTAAGGTGAAAAGAATACTAACTATAGACAATGGGTTTGCCAGACTAAATTTAAGAATAAATCAAGAAAAATAAATACAAACCAGAATTGTGGTAACTACCAATCACCCGGACAGCTTTGATAATACTGTTTCGCAATATTAATTGTGAAGAGGAATACCAAAATTCTAGCTCATCAGCGGATGAAGAATTATTAGTATCCTGATCACTTCTAAGTATACTAAAAAACTGGATAGTTTGTGTATATATAACGCATATGGTACCCGAACTTAGCGTGTCTCGCAAATTAACACTACCTTTTGTTCGTTTTTCTTTTGTTCAGTTATATTATACGGCTCGGAAAAACCTCTTTCCTAGAGCTAATTTTCTTGTAAGAGACTATTTTGAGTTTCTAACTCAATACATGCCTTTGATATATATATGTATGTATATAGTATACTAATATTATATTGTGGATTGGCAGTATCGGTAGAGGGTCGGACGCCATGCTTTCCAGCATAGTTACGTCCTTTTACGATCTGAGTTCAAATCCCGCCGAGGTTGACTTTGCCTTTCATCCTTACGGGGTCGATAAAATAAAGTACCAGTAATGTACTGGGTTATTGCTGGCCTTGTGCCAAAAGTAGAAACAATTATATTATTAATGCGGTGAATTGGCAGTATCAGTAGAGGGTTGGACGCCATGCTTTCTACCATAGTTACGTCCCTTTATGGGTTCGATAAAATAAAGTACCAGTAATGTACGGGATAATTGCTGGCCTTGTGCCAAAAGTAGAAACAATTATATTATTAATTGGAGCAAGTATAATCCTTTACAGACTATTTAGCCCAATGCAATAAGAGCCATTCGCGAATTATTAAACAAAATATTTCGCCATACGTAACTCAACATGTGAAGTCCATAAAGATATTGATCCTGATGTTGATGAAGGAAATTTGCTTGCATCGGATACCAAACCAATATATACATACTCTACTGATACTGCGAAGCCACTGCTCTCAGATGTATATAAATAATCGTTTCTAATTTAGGCACAAGGCCAGCATTTTTTTTTTGGGGGGGGGGGGTCGATTAAATCGATCCCCAGTGCGTTACTGGTAATTTATTTTATCAACCTCATAAGGATGAAAGGCAAAGTTAACCTCAGCGGGATCTGAACCCAGAATGTAAAGGCCGGTAACTATATGCCGCAAAGCATGTTGTCCGACGCTCTACCGATTCTGCCAAACCACCAACCCACAGATGCACATAAATAATTGTTTCTACTTTTTGGCACAAGGCCAGCTATTAATCCCCAGTGTATTACTGGTACTTTATTTTATCGACCCCGTAAGGATGAAAGGCAAAGTTAACCTCGGCGGGATTTGAACTCAAAATGGCAAGGGCCGTAACTCAATGCGTCAAAGCATGGCGTCCGACCCTCTACCGATACTGCCAATTCACCGCCCACTGCACATAAATAATTGTTTCTAGTTTAGGCACAAGGCCAGGCAAGCAATTATCCAATACATTATTGATACTTTATTTTATCGACCCTGTAAGGATGAAAGGCAAAGTTAACCTCGACAATAATGACTGCTTATGTGTGTGTGTGTGTATGTATATATATATATATATATATATATACAAATATAAATTATCGAGAATCGTATTTCGGCCCACGAAATAACGAAACACAATCTTCGAAAAGTGTGGCAAAGTGCTCAATAGTTTGGATAAACCAGAGCTATAACTAACGTTTAAATACCAACACACTGAGATAATGCTTAAAATCATTCGCACAGCCGAAAAAACGACCAAGAAAATTCGGGTCAGACAAATAATAATATATATGAATGAAAAAATATATATATAATGACTGCTTATGTGTGTATGTATATATATATATACAAATATAAATTATCGAGAATCGTATTTCGGCCAAAGAAATAACGAAAAACAACCTCCGAGATGTGTGGCAAGTGCTCAATGATTCAGATGAACCAGAGCTACAACATACGTTAAAGGCCAAACACACTGAGACGATGGTTAAACAATCATCCGCACAACCAAAAAAACGACCAAGTAATTCGGGTCAAATAAATAAAAAGAATTGTGATTGAAAAATACATATATACATACATACACACACACACACAAATGATTTACATGTATGTAGTTATAATACATAGGGTCTCCGCACAAATATCGCCGCTGACCAAGAATAGGGAAATATAGAGAAAAAAAAATGGTAGAGAAAAAGAGGGGGGGGTGGCAAGAGCCCTGGTGTTGCAGAAGAGGGGGGGGGGGGGGTGATTGGGCAAGGGGGCATGAGTGCTGCGCCCCGCGAAGAAGACGACAAAAACATGCCCCCGGGCGATGGCCAGTGACACCTGCTGCAACAGCCACCCAACCTCGCGGGCCACCACCGACGCTCCGATCTTGCGGAGGAGCTCGGGATGAATTATAATAAAACGAATAATTGTTTCTACGTTAGGCACAAGGCCAGCAATTACCCAGTGCATTACTGGTACTTTATTTTATCGACCCCGTAAGGATGAAAGGCAAAGTTAACCTCGGCGGGATTTGAACTCAGAATGGCAAGGGCCGTAACTCTATGCGTCAAAGCTTGGCGTCCGACCCTCTACCAATACTGCCAAAAAACGAATAATGTTTATATTTGTTACGATGAGATATAGTTGCAAATCAATACTGAATTAATCACAGTTTTTCCAATTTAGATTCTAATGACTTAATAGCGCATTCCATTAAATTCATTTTGGCGAGGCAATAGTCCAATTCATTTTTGCAAGTATTATCTAATTTCACAGAAGGATGGAATAAACTTTCGTTGTTTGAGCTTTGTTCTTTTCTTGTGTGTTGTTGTTGATCAGTGACGGTGGTTTCTGTGTCTAATGACAACGCTGGTGGAAATTCTGGCGAATTCTTCTTCTCTTTGCCCAACAACATTCTAGAATCTAGTAGTCTTTCTTTTAGATTCTTCCGATGTAAATCCTGTAAAATCTCTGCAGATTTGACCAAAGTTTGTGAGATGTTTTCCATTAAGGGTTCATAATTCATCTCTTTAGAAGAAGTTGAATTTTTACCTAACCTTGCATGTTTGTCGGCTCCGGTTGCAGTTAATGCGTATTTTGCGACTTTGGAAATTGTGCTAGAAACATCTTCGTGTTGTTCTCCAATGTAATTTGAAAAATGGTTTGAATTTTCAGTCCAGGCTATTAAAGGTTCAAAAGTGTTTTCTTTCTCTGGAAAAGGTCCTATTTGAACACTAACTGGAATTTTGTCAATGTTTGATTTCTGTTTTTCAAGAATTACATGACTCTTTGAATTTGGAGGTAATACAAACTGAGTAAATTGATAATTTCTTGGTATTCCTAAAGCAGAACAAGCATGGAATAATTTTTTGCCTAGATGAGGTTTTATAAAATTGTCATTTTCCCTTTTGTTTTTAGATAAGGTGTTTTTAAAATTGTCTTTTGTGTTATGAGAGTGATACCTAGTGGCGCTTTGTTGGCTAGTAATGTGTGCATTGATATCAAGATGCTGTAGAACAGAAGTAGGAGGATTTGGCATAGTAGAGTTAATAGGTTCTTCATTAGCAGAACTTATAACATTCCTATGGCGAGACACTTCGTTGGTATCAGATCTGTTGACTAGAGTTCGAGTCTTGCGGTGACCACTTCGACGTATCACAGAGGGATATGCTTTACATTTTTGTAGAACAACATCCAGAATATTAGTACACATAATCATTTTCATCTCAATAAAAGCTCTGTTAGTCAGAAACATATGTTTTGTTATAGGAGGTTTATAACACAAAACATCTCGTACTATACGATAGAGGTTGTCGACGAAATGTTTGTTAGTCTTACCGTAAAGTTGTAATCCTTTTTCAGCAATAACTTTACTAAATTCACAGTTAAAAGATGAAAATACATAGCCATAAACAGCAAGGTAAATATCCAAAGTTCCGGCAAGAAAATCTGCCCTTTGATAATTTGAAAATTTTACTTGTTTCAGCTTGCTTTCAAGCTTACCGAGGTTATTAACAATATCGCCTGCCGACATGTGTGCTTTTAGTATTAAAATATCTCAATTAAAAATGAAATAACGTGTAATAGATGAGATTTTAACTTTGATTCATGATCAATTTTCGAAAACTAAATTAATCCAGTAAGTAGTGAATATAAGTGAGAGGGGAAAAACAATTGAACTGTGATTTAATTGCTAGGAAACCATCGTGTATCATAACTAGTAGTTTCGTACTTTATTGTTGTTTAGATTTAATTGAACAAATTTCTGATCGGCTGTGACTATTCCGTTTTATTAGGGATATAAAAAAAATATATATATTATCGAATATGTATTTTTTTTTAATTTAAGATGGATGTAATTTGAAAAAGATTTTATAGCTATTTCTAGCACTTTTAGTGAACACGTAAAGAGAAGCTCTCTTGTTGAACTGAGTTTCGTACTTTAAAAATTGTAAAATAAAAAAAAAAAAAAAAAAGGGAACCACTTTTTTGAGGACCAGTGTCGCGTTTCTCCTTCCTCAGACGGACAGCTATCGATTCGATTTCACGAAGGTCAGCTGTACGGAGTCCTGTGTTGAGAATAAGCGGTCTCGGACATGCCCCGGTATTTGCTTATCTTCCAATCCTCTACATTGCAGGTACCGGGGTTTGAGACCGAAGTGACTAAGTTGGGGTGGGGGAGAACATGTTGCAGCATGTGTACTAGGTTAGAACACTTAAGATCATATATAAAGTACAGTAAAGTGGATGTTTCAATGTTTTCAACTTCATTAATAGCCACAGTTAGCTTAATAGTGTTGATACGGGAAAATAAAATTCCATCTTCTCACTACTCAATGTTTGTTTTGTTGCTGTTATTTATTTATTATGAACACTCGATACAGTAAGCAATCGCAAAGTTCTATACCAAGCAAAGGCAACCTTTTTTCGAGCCACACTACTAAAAAATGCGTACCATTCAGAAAGCCAAACGGGCCGCTGTTTGCCCATAACACGTCTATACTTTCAAAAGCGTTCGGAGTTGTCTCCCTTGTCTGTTTGACTGAAGTCCAATGTTCATTGACTCCCAAATCACTGCATCCAAAGAAATGGTACTCAATTTATTATTGTGAAGTGGTTCACCAACACGTTCCATCTTCTCTGGTCCATAAATGTTATCTTTCTTCTCTCAACGTTTTTCTATCTCTACTACAATATCCTCTTCTCCTCGGCATCTCATACCACTTCTACTGTCACCCATAATTCAAATTTATACCTTTTTTTTCTCTCTATTAGCCAAAAGTGTTCACACGGAGAAGTACAGGGACAAGACGAAGATATTATTTTGTTATGTTTGTTTATCTTACAATAGGTTTCCAAGTAGTGACATGGCATTGAGAGAGTTTGGAGTGGAAGAATGGTTGACTAGAGTAGTAATGACAAAGCATGATAGAGAATATGAGATTTGTAAGGATGAATGACAAGAACAGTGATGAGTTTGAAGTGAAGGTTGGAGTGCAGCAGGTATTGGTTTTGAGCCCAATGCTATTTGTATAATAATTATTATAATAATAATGAAATTATTGTGTACAGTGCTCAGGTGCACTATAACTCATCAAAAGTACATGTATAGTACATAGAATAATGTACTAATGTCAGGAAAGTGAACAGTGTATGAGTCATGATATATGTGTATGGGGGGGGGGGGTATCAGGTATAGTGTTGGCGAATTTCGGGAAGCATTGAGGTTTTAAAGGATTTAGTGTCTTGGCAGCTAACAACTGATGGATGTAGTTTGTTCTATGCTTCAGCAACTCTCAGCGTGAAAAAAATGTTTCCAAAAATCATGGGAGCTGTGCTGTTTTCTGACTTTGTAGGCATGCCCATGTGTGTTAGACACATGGAATTCAAAAGGGTGCTCAGGGTTTATGATTTTGTGGGTGTTTACCAAGTCAGTTGCCAGACGTCAGAGCTTCAATGTATCCATGCTCAGAGAAGCAAAGCATTCAGAGTATGGTAGATGCCTGATGGAGGGTATTCGCTTGGTTGCACATCTCTGAACAGTTTCCAAGAGGTCAATGTTCTGAGCAAGATAGAATTTGCATCACTAATCTGGAACCCCTAAGTGTGGCCATACCATAGCTATATACAGCTTTAAATAGATAGCTGGGAGCAGCTGACAAAGGTCTTGTTGTGTGATTGAGATACTGGCTTAAAGCATAAAGTAAGATGTACACAAATGCTCTTGTATTAACAACAAAGAGTATGGATAGTCTGAGGAAGTATATGAATAGGTGGAGGAATTGATGGTGGCCACAGGTATATAGATGAATATTTGAAAGGTGAAAGTGATGACAAGAGGTAAAGTATGGTGAGGTGGAAAAAGATGGGAAGCCATGTGTTGGAGTGAACTCCATTAAATGTACGATATGAAGTGTTTGGGTGCATCAAAGTAGTAGAGTGAAGGGATTATTAAAAAGCCCATCCCTCTCTATGTCTGAATAAAGCAGATTTCTTCCAGAGAAGGGCAGAAAAATAGAGATATACAGAGGAAGAATCAACCCCAGTACTAAACTGGTACTTTTTTTATCGACCTCGAAAGGATGAAAGGCAAAGTTGACCTCGGCGGGATTTGAAATAAGAGAGTAGAGAGTCGGAATGAATGCAGCAAAGCATTCTATCTGACATTCTGACAACTCTGCAATTTCACTGCCTTTGTTTGTATATAAAAAGAGAATAAAAAATCTCACAAAATAAACTCAGAAGTCGAGCATTAAGTATGTTAATAAATATTCTCATTTATTTCATACAATATTAACAGCTGAAATATTTCAACTTTTGCCAACATGCTAAGTCAGATGGTGTCTGTTTAGACAGACAATCCTACATTACAAACATCACAGTCAAGTGAGCCAATAGATGCTATTAGTTTTTCATCTCTAAAGCTTCAACACTCAGGCTAAAGTTCACCTAATGTTTTGAGGCAAGATACTGACTAAAATTAGGGAGAGTGATCTTGTGACAATTTTTTTTTATTACAATTGTTATTGATTTGTTTTTTGTTTTTTTTTCTTTTCAATAGTTAGTGTTGCAATAGTGATAACAGCCCAGTTTCACTAAGTTCTGAGAAGAGACTCTTTGATAAGGAGGAAGTGAAGAACACTTACAATAAAATGCCATCAAATGGCAAGCATGAAGAAAAATAAATATAAAGATCACATTTTAGCAAAAAAAAAAAAAAAAAAAAAAAAAAAAAAAAAAGGCTTTTTAGTGATTCAAAAGATGAAAATTATTATTATTATTTTAATGTCAAAGAACAATTGCAATCTCCCAGTTTTAAGAAATGGCTTCAATGAGAATCCAATTAGTCAAAGATTATATGTCTGTGATACAAAGGGTTAAAAGTTCCCTATAGTTTTTGATTTATACCAGATGCATTCATACATTCTGTAAAACACTGATTAAAACTGAAATTAAGTTGTTGTTTTTTTAAATTCACATGTAATAAATACAAAATCAACCGTGAATCTAATTAATGTAAATAATTTGTAAAATATATATAATATACAGAAGAAAATATTTAAATATACAGAAAATATTAAAGTCACATTTTGAGTTATTAATTTCACTAACATTCTTAAATTTTACTTGTTCAGAGGTTACACTATGCTGATAAATTTATTATATTCGTTTTAGTTTGATATTTTGTTCAAACTTACTAGTTCTTTATTTTCTACAAATAACAGAGAAGCAGATCTAAGATTGTGTAGGAAATTAATGCTAATAACAATGTCAACATTTTGAAAAATATCACCTTCAATCTTTATGTCACAATCTCCAATGAGTGTCTTAAAGTGATTATTTTAACCCTTTCATGACTGCATCTCTAATGAAATACACTCTTTCAATTAGTTAATGAAAACTGTTTTGAACGATTTACTAAAATTATTAATTATTTCATTACTAACATAATAACTTAATGTAAGGTTCTTATATAAAATTATGTTGGAAGATTTTAATTTAAATTGGAAACCTTTAAAATGGGTCACTTTATTTCATAGAACCAGAGCTGGTTTGGGCTGGGTTGGTAACTAAAGGGTTGAGAAAGTTTTGTTTAAGCTAAAATAAAAAAGTTTTTTTTAAAATGCAACAGAGGTAATGAAAACTAATAATTTAGGTAATTTCATAAAATAAGTTTGAGCAATTAACAGTGCTAACAATCAACGAATTAGTTTGTCAAAACTGATCAGAAAAGATAATTAATATTCATAAAACAGTTTACTTTTTCATAAATTTTGTGAAATTCGTTTATACGTAGTATATAAAAGTCACTGAATACATTTCAGCAATTTCCGGCCATGTTGCACTCACTCAATGAAACAATAAGCTTGCAGTTTAACAACTGCATTTTAAAATACAAAGTGGGCACATTATAGTTAGTTAGTGAGTATTATGGCAGTGTTTTTTGGTAAAGATACCTCCATATTAAAAAATTAACAGAAATACGAGAACAAAATGGCTTGCATATCTAAAGTCAGAATTGACCAAAATAGTTGTATGGTTAGCAAAACCAAAAAGAATTAATTATCAATCTGTCAGTATTATGTAGTTAAAAGTTTAGTTATAATATATTTCATATTTCAGTAAATTATATTTAACCATTTAGTTACCAACCTGGTCAAAACTGGCTCTGATTCTATGAAATAAAGTGACCCATTTTGAAGATTTCCAATTTAAATTAAAATCTTCCAACATAATTTTATATAAGAACCTTACATTAAGTTACTATCTTAGTAATGGAATAATAAATAATTTTAGGAAATCCTTCGAAATCCTTCATTAATTAATTAAAATAGAGTACATTTCATTAGAAATATGGTCATGAAGGTTAAATTGGAAAATATTTTAATCATAAAAGAACAACAACAAAACCCTGTGTTACCTTTTTCTAAAAACCCTTATTACTTTGTATTAAAGACTTGGTCATGTCTAGCATAACTTTTCATTAAACAGTGTTTTAATGAAACAACTTTTCATAGAATCCTTTAAGAAAAATATTCTTTTGTAAAATATTTTTAACTATAAAACAATCAATAAAAAAATTCATTACAATGTGGTAAGTAAACAACTAAAGAAGGTTAAGTGGACCATGCTGTTAATTCAATATTTAATTGTCAAAAAAGTAAATTTCCAGATAAAAATTCAAGTTTTATTTTATGTTAAAAATTATTCTATATTTAAAATTGTTCTAAAGTTAAATTATTTTACAAAATATTTTCATAAAATTATTTTATATTTAAAATTGTTCTAAAGTTAAATTATTTTACAAAATATTTTCATAAAATTATTTTATATTTAAAATTGTTCTAAAGTTAAAATTTTACGAAATATTTCTATAAAATGTAATTTTGATTAAAAGTTGCTTCAATAAAAACATTATTCAGTGAAAAACTCACATCAGAAAATAAACTAAAGCATATTCTACAAACACAACAATATAAACTTTATATGATCCAATAGTAAAGGAGAATAAACAATTTACATCTAACAATATATATTTTATGTTGGTTTAACCATATTAATGTAAATTATATGTTTATGAAAATATTCTTATAAATAGGTTTAAAAACAAAACAAAAACAATCTTCTAATTTGATTTTAACAGTATAATAGATATTTCTAATCTAATAAGAAAATTATTATTTATTCATTTATCTTAATTATTTGGTTAAACATACAGAAAAAGAATGCAGCATTGGAAAGGACTATAGATGCTGTAAATGAGAGGGAAAGAACAAGGAGTATTAGACAAAGGAAGAAAGGGAGAGAGTGACAGACTCTACACCTAGGTTAGAGCAGTGTTTTGGCTGCAACCTGTGGATAAAATAACAAAAGCATTTCTGCAGACAATGGCCAGTGACACCTGCTGCAAGATCCACCCTAAAATAGAAATTGTATATTCCTGAAGATATTCTTATAAATAGAGGTTTAAAAACAAATATAACAGTATAATAGATTAAACCCAATTTATTAGAGTAAATCATTTTTTAAATGATTTCTATAATTCTGGTAAAGGATGACATTTATGCTTGTAGTAGCTGCTGGAAATACATGATTTGCTACAGAAATTCTGTTTTAGGAATGAAGGCTTGTGTAAATTGTTTTGTGTCAATACTAAGAAAGAAATATAAATGTTTTAAGTAAATCCAAAAGATTCAGAGAAGTAAAAATATAAATAACAGAAGAGATAAGAAAATAAGCTTAAATAAAAGAAAGGTTTTTTTTTTACAAATGAAATGAAATTATTATTTTATTTCTGTAAATGATCTAAGGTAACGATAATTGAAAGAGATGCCACTCTCCCTGATATAAGAAAACTCATAATAGTGAGGAAAAAAGGGGATTTATGACTTTTAAGAGTTTATGGAAATAAGTATTATTTTCTATAATTTTGACGTTATGAAGATTTTAGGAAAAAAATCCTAGAGAATTTATCTTCGAGAGTGCATATCATTTTTAAAGTATCCTTTTCTTTTTTCTTTTGAGAAAAAGATTGTGAAAAGAAGTGACAAAGTTGATAGTTTATGGAAAGAGAAAAGAGAAGTGTAAAAATTTAACACGAGTTTGGAAATCCAAAATTAGTCAGAGAGAACATGTGGATATCATCAACACATGTAATGAAAAGAAATCAGAAGTATATCATCTAAAACATAAACTGAGAATCTTTCAAATGTTTTACTAATACTATGAGTAAACATTTTACTTTCACTAAATTGGTATGTTACTTTGCTTAGAATATAATAGTTGTTAAAGACATGAATTTATTTAAGATAATTAAAACAATATTGCTTGGTAATTATCTTGATGACTATGTAATTGTGGAGAAAAGGCAATAATTGAGAGGCTCAAAGATTTATATATGCCTTGAGTAATATACCACAATTGGGAAGCTCAAGATACTAGATGCCTTGAGCCTCATGCCACAATTGGGAAGCTCAAAGTACTAGATGCCTTGAGTCTCATGCCACAATTGGGAAGCGCAAAGTATTATATGCTTTGAGTAACACACCACACAACTTATTGTCTTCAAAATCTGAAACAGAGTCCCCCTTGAGAAAGAAAGGAAGAATTTCAAAAGTTCAAAGTAAAGATATGCAGTGAGTATGTAGTTGTTAGAGCACTGTAAATCCTCACCCCCACTAAGCACTATTAAAGTTGAATGGTTAATTTTTAGGGCATGCAACTATAAAAACATTACACCCTGTATGACATGACTAAAATAAGTAGAAAATCCAACACTTAACAGCAGAGAAAAACATATATAAAGCATTAAAATATATACCCAGGGGTAATTTTCTTCAAGCTGGAATGGGTAATGATAATGACTGAAATTTCGATTAGGGGTACAGTGTTTGAAAACAATAGCTTGGACAATATAACTTATGTATTTATTTGTTGGTAGTCAGAGAAAGATGCCTTTCTTTCCTATAATATTGTAGCTAAGTGGAATGTAATTAAAAGAATATGAGTTTCTAGTAACAAAAACCATCCATGACACTACCTTGTAAAACAACACAAACTTAGGTAAAAATAAAACAAAACCAACTTCTGTGGATCTTGCACAACAGTCTTCTACCTTTAAAATACTATGTTAAGAGATTAATCCTTTGTTACTGTATTTATAATTAATTAATGCAGAATTCTTAAGGATTTACTCAAATGATTTATTATTTTGTTCCTAATATAATAACTTAAAATATGGTTCTTGTTGGAAGATGTAAATTTACATAGGAATTGTTTGAAATGGGTGGTTTTCTTATATAGAACCAAGGTCGGTATCAAAAGGGTTACATCCCACTTCAGCTATTGCTGGTACTCGTTTTGAGCTGAGTAAACTGATACTCTTGTCTCTGCAACACTCCAAGAATTTAAGTTAAGCTATGGATCAACAACAGTGCTCAACCAGGCAACAACTGCATTTATTCGTATATCTGAAATCATAACATCTCCTTTGCTACTCAAAGCTCTTTTTGTTGCTAGTTGCTAGCAGGGAAAAGATAATAAACGATAATGTAATAGCACCCACCATTAACAAAATACATCACCTATTTAAAAAGTAATTGTATTGGATAAAGAGAATGTATTTTGTTTGTTTTTTAACTATTTTCTTTAGTCATTCTTTAATCCTTATCTTAGCAATCCAGCCAAAACCAGCTCCGGTTCTATGAAATAAAGTCCCCCGTTTTAAAATGTTTCCAATTTATATTAAAATCTTCCGACATAATTTTATATAAGAACCTTACATTAAGTTACTATCTTAGCAATGAAATAATAATTTTAGTAAATCCCTAAAAATTCTTCATTAATTAATTGAAATAAAGTGTATTTCATTAGAAACATTGTCATGAAAGGGTTAATGTAAAAATGTAAATAAACACATTAAAGACAAAAACCACAAGTTTTTAAAGTTAATATTTCCTCATAATAAAAAAGGTCAATTGAGGTTATAAACAGACAATTATTCTGCACTAGTTGACAATAAGAAAATTCTAATTGTTATTTTGAAAGAAACACAAATGATTCAAAGCTTTTATTGTGAATTTAACAGACAGCTCAATTTAACTGAGAACTAGTTATTTGGGGAATCCCAGTACAATTACTGTTAGATATTTATGAGATCAAAGGCAGTTATCCCTGGTGCGATTAAAATTAAACTGAGAAGGATGTGGTAAGAAACTCTCGGGGGGGGGGGGGGGGACTAGACAGCAGGTCTTCAGAGGAGAACCCCCCCCCCACTTCAAGTAAGTGGTTTGTCCCTTAACTTCTAACATACAGCAGAAGTTCTTCAGAAAATAACCCCACCACCTCAAGTAAGTGGTTCGTACCTTAACATCTGAAACACAGCAGAAGGTCTTCAGAGAAGAACCCCCTACCTCAAGCAAGTGGTTCATCCCTTAACTTCTAAAACATAGCAGAAGGTCTTCAGTGAAACCCCCCACTCTCACTCCTGCTCAAGCATGCATTTCGACCCGATGTAATCAGTTAAATATAATATAAAGAATTTAATCAGCAGAAACTCTATTGCTAAAGAAGTTATATATTAAAAGGTTTTAAAAATGAACTCTTTAAATAAATACTTGTAGTTTATGTAAACAAAGAAAATATCTACAAATTTAAAAGAATTCAGTGTAAGTCTCCATCTCGAACGAATAAATCAAATTTAGTGCAATTTCTTACTTAAATAATTGTACCTATACCTGACTTTCGTTAAAGAGATGTGATGTGAAAAAAAACATTTTTAAGAACATTAAAGAAAAACGTTTTACTCTCATCCATAAGTTTTGATGATCAACAGACCTTTATTTTAAAAAAAGATTTGTAGCAAAAAAAATAATATAAAACTTTAATTTAAGATTGATTTCATCATTTTAATGAAATCCCATAAAGCCCCCAACTCTCCCTACATAAATAATTTCAAGTTTTATTTTTTTTTATTTTCTTCTGTAAAGAAAATTCTATGTGTAGAATTTTTAAATTTTCCCATTTCTTTCTTTCTCTCTCTCTCTACTTTTGTCTGCATGTTAATATATTTATATTTTTTATATTTCTAAATAAATTAAATGAAAAAAAAAAAAATAATAAAAAAAGGGGGGAAAACGAAATATTAAAATTAAAATTAATACATCAAAGAAAAAAAATACAATTAAAGAACTAGAACCAACATCTCAATCAAAGAAAGAAAGAAAGAAAAAGAAAACAAGAAATTAAAAAATGAAAAAGAAAATGAGAAAAAGTAATGTATTTCTTTTAATCAATCACATTGAAAAGAAAACAGATCAAACACACTTTGCTACAGTTTTGTTTTTCTTCCTGGCAAGGGATGAAGGTTAATTTCATTCATTCTTGGATAGTGTTGGCTTTTCCTCCTCACTTTATTATTGTGTCACAGGGGAAGGGAACTCAGAAAGCCAAGGGCAAAACAGATCTAAGAACAAGTCAATAAACAATATCGGTAGTTATTAATTATACATACATATACACTATATATATATATATACATGTATGTGTATATATATATAGGCGTGTATATATATAT
>OZ024752.1:38836776-38899276 GCA_964016885.1 Eledone cirrhosa
GAGATCAATTGTTGAATCCATTTCGGTTGATCCCGCTGGATGGTGATATCGTCACCTTTTAATGGACGTTAAACGATGATGATGATGATACATATATCATCACCGTTTAATGGACGTTAAACGGTGATGATGATGATATATATATCATCACCTTTTAATGGACATTAAACAGTGATGATGATGATCATCATTATCATCATCATCTTACGTCCGCTTTTCCCTGCTTGCAAGGGTGGGACGGGTCCTATTCAGCACAGCATCTCTCCACTTGTCACGGTCCTTCGTCATCTCCTCTGTGAGCTTCAGTAATCAGAGTTCGGCTCTCACCACCTCCGCCCATGTTTTTCGTGGTCTTTTTTTCTACTGGGATATATGGAGGCACATGGCTTTGTGGTTAGAGCATTGGCCTTGCAATCAAAAGGTTGTGAGTTCAATTATCAGACCGGGTGATGCGTTGTTTCCTTGAGCAAGACACTTTATTTCACATTGCTCCAGTTTACTCAGCTGTAGAAATGAAATGATAGGGACTGGGGTCCCTATCATTCCACTGCAAAGTAGTCGTGGAGGTGCCACGGCAAAAAAGCACCCAGCACTCACTGTAAATGAGGTTGGTGTTAGGAAGGGCATCCAGCTGTAGAAATCAAGCCAGAATCAGTTCCCGTCCCACCCTTGCAAGCAGGGAAAATGTGGATGTAAAATGAAATGATATATATATTATATGAAAACTCAATTGTTCAACTGAAAGTTTTACTTACATGTAGTACAACTTGGTCAGAGTTGTTATAATGGTTAACACTCTGGGAATGTATGGCGTCAACAGCACCAGTTAATTCAGAAGAATCTGAGTGGTTGATTTTTGGAGAATTAACATCAAATGGATTTGGTGAGTTCTGTGCGGATGGCCTGCCAAACTCAAATCGTGACATCTGTTGAGTAACAGCTAATAACCCAGCTTCGTCTACATTGATTATAACCCAAATTACTTCTGCAATAAAATAAAAACAATATCAATACATTTTTACTGTTTTCCATGTATATTTTTATACTGGAATGAATGAAACACTTCCATCATCATCCTCATCATCATCATCATCATCACCGTTTTACGTCCGTTCTTCCACGCTAGCATGGGTTAGACGGGTTGTCCTGTTGTGGGCAGTGTCTGGTCGGCTGACCATGCCTTGCTCATACAGGAACTGATTTGGCTTGATTTCTACAGCTGGATGCCCTTCCTAACACCAACCTCATTTACAGTGAGTGCTGGGTGCTTTTTCGTGGCGCCTACACATCCACTTTACAGTGTGGGCTGGGTGCTTTTTTTGCCGTGGCACCTCCACGGCCACCTAGCGGTGGGGAGTGTGGGGGCATATTGTCTATATGCTTCAGCTTGTACCCATGGGAGGTCGGGTACTCTGTATTACTGCGTGATGCCAGAGGTCACGGTCGTGTGTCATTTCTTTGAGAGGTGTAATGTCTATCCACATTATGATACAAGTTTGGCCAGTTCGCTATGTTGTAACTTGCTCAAATGGAACTGTATTTTGGGTGTGTTTTTATGGCTGTTGGATACCCTTCCTGACACAAACCATATTTACAGGATGGAGCAGGGTGCTTCCATTATGAGGGGGGATCTGGCCAGTTGGCTGTGCTGCTCAAATGGAACTGCGTTTTGGCTTGTTTTTTACAGCTGGATGCCCTTCCTGATACCGACCACGTTTACAGGGTGGAACTGGGTGCTCCTGTTAAAAGGGGATTTGGCCAGTTGGCTGTGCTGTACCTTGTTCAAATGGAACTGTATTTTGGGAGCTAGGTGGGCCTATTATGTGGAAGGTCAGGCTGGTTGGCTGCACTGTACCTTGTGTATAGCGGGACCGTGTTTTGGCTGGGTTTTAACGGCTGCTAAATGCCATTCCTGAACCTCAACCACATTTACAGTGTAGAACATTTGAATATGAGTGACCTCTACCTGAAGAGTGTAGATATCAGTTAAATGTTTTGTGTCAGATTCTTCTGCACTAAAGATTTGATTATAAGGTGTGGAAGCTTCATAGTTAATGTGAAGTCAGATGGGTATGTGAAGTTAGAGGGACATGTAGAGCCAGAAGGATATGTGAAGTTAGAGGGACATGTGGAGCCAGAGGGATATATGTGGAGCCAGAGGGATATATGTGGAACCAGAGGGATATATGTGAAACCAGAGGGATATATGTGAAACCAGAGGGATATATGTGAAACCAGGGGCATATATGTGAAACCAGAGGGATATATGTGAAACCAGAGGGATATATGTGAAACCAGAGGGATATATGTGAAACCAGAGGGATATATGTGAAACCAGAGGGATATATGTGAAACCAGAGGGATATGTGAAGTAAAATAAAATAAACTATAGGCATCTGATAGTTTCAAAAAAATGATAATCCACAAACCTCCAAAATAACAACCTGATGGTGTTATCATTCGCCACTGTCCTTGGTAGATGCCTGTTTTTGAAGGGCTGACCATATCTATACTTATATCAGTCACTTGACCAGGACTAAGACTAACAGACATAACTCTGTCTATATGAGTCATCTGGTCTCCATAACAAAACTTCAAGCAGCAGCCAGGAGGCCAACTATCTTCCCCTACAAAAATACACACACATATATAATAGAAAAGTGATAAACAATATTAAAAAATATGCACAATAATATAAATTATTTTATAACTAACATAGCATAATAATAATGGTTTCTGATTTAGGCACAAGGCCAGCAATTTTAGGGGAGGGGAAAGTCAATTAAATCAACCCCAGTGTGTTGCTGGTACTTTATTTTACCAACCATGTAAGGATGAAAGGCAAAGCTAACCTTGGTAGGATTTCGACAGTAAGGAAGAGCAATTAGAGTCGTACAAGGTAGAGGAACAGTGGGAATTCCTGAAAGCAAACCTGCTGATGGCGGCAGACGAAGTCTGTGGCTGGAGCAGGCCTGTAGGCAGGAGGAGAGTAACATGGTGGTGGAACAGTAAGGTGGAGGGGTCAATCAAGGCCAAAAAGCAGGCTTGGAAAGCATGGCGGGATGGGGGAAGTAGAGAAGACTATCAAGTGGCCAGGAGGGAAGCTAGGAGACAAGTGTACTTCGCAAGAAGGGAAGCAGAGGAAAGAAAGTTCAAGCATGTTCTACAACACGAGGACCAAAAACGTGAGGTGTTCAGGATTGCTAGGCAATGTGTCAAGGAAAACCGTGATATTGTTGGGGAGAAGTGTGTACTTAACGATGATGGCGTACTTGCCATCACTGACGCTGATAAGAAGGTAGCTTGGAAGTGTCACTACGAAAGGCTACTAAATGAGGAGAATAAATGGGAGAAAGACAGTCTCCCCCACATCGACCCAATAGAGAGACCAGCAGTGTTAGTCGAAGGTAGTATAATAAGTAAGGCAATCAAAGATATGAAGACGGGTAAGGCGGCTGGGCCTTCGGAAATAGTTGCTGAGATGCTGAAAGCCTCCGGTACGGTGGGACACACCATGGTCACCCGGATAGTAAACCAAGTCATACAGAATGGGGTTGTTCCGAAGGACTGGCGTAGCAGCATCATCGTTAACTGTTACAAGGGTAAAGGAGACGCCCTAGATAGGAGTAACTATAGAGGCATTAAATTAATCGACCAGGTCATGAAGGTCACGGAAAAAGTAATAGCGCAACTAATCAGAGAGAGAATTGATCTAGATGAAATGCAGTTCGGGTTTGTGTCAGGCAAAAGTACCACAGACGCTCTTTTCATTGTATGACAACTACAGGAGAAGTACCTAGCTAAAAGTAAACCCCTATACTTAGCTTTTGTCGACTTGGAGAAAGTCCCCCGTTCCATTATCTGGTGGGCTCTGAGAAAACTAGGCGTTGACGAATGGCTTGTGAGAGCCATACAAGCCATGTATAAAGAAACAGTCAGCAAGGTTAGAATTAACAACGAATATAGTGAAGAGTTTAGCGTAAAAGTTGGTGTCCATCAGGGCTCTGTTCTTAGCCCCCTACTATTTATTATTGCCCTTCAGGCTATAACAGAGGAGTTCAAGACCGGCTGCCCATGGGAACTCCTATACGTAGATGATCTAACGCTCATAGCTGAATCAATGGCCGAGCTAGAGAAGAAATTCCAAACATGGAAGCACGACCTAGAATCAAAAGGCCTTAAAATTAACCTGGCTAAGACTAAAGTTCTAGTTCGTAGGAAAGAAAATAAGGCGCCGGTCCCCTCCGGGAAATGGCCATGCTCAGTGTGTAGGAAAGGCATAGGTAGAAACTCCATTTTATGTCCCAAATGCAAAGTATGGGTGCATAAAAGATGTAGTGGGATCACAGGTAAGCTAACTAAGAACACAGATTTTACATGTGGCCGGTGCTCTGGTGCAGCAAGTGCCCACAAAATACTAACTCTTTCAATTGCGCAGAGGGTTCTATAGAAATAGTGGACAACTTCCGTTACCTGGGTGACAAAATCAGCAGTGGGGGAGGGTGCTCTGAAAGTTCAGTAGCTAGAGTCAGAACTGGATGGAAAAAGTTCAAAGAGCTTATACCACTATTAGCCGCTAAAGGGTTCTCCCTAAAAATGAAAGGCAGGTTGTATGATGCCTGCATACGAACAGCAATGTTGTATGGCAGTGAGACCTGGGCATTGTGTGCAGAGGATATACGCAGACTAGAGAGGAACGAAGCTTGCATGCTCCGCTGGATGTGTAACAGTAATATACGTGAACGGCAAAGCATAAACGAACTAAGGAAAAAATTAGAAATAAGAGGGATCAGATGTTGTTTACTCGAGAGAAGGCTACGTTGGTATGGTCACGTGATGCGCATGAAAGACGACAGCTGGGCAATAAAGATAGATGGTAGCCACGGAGTAGGCAGACCCAGGAAAACCTGGGACGAGCTGATAAATTCCGCCCTCACACACTTACACCTCTCCAAGACAATGTCACTGGACCGAGACCTTTGGCGGTACTCAGTAACAGAGAAGACCCGCCTTACCTAAATACAAAGTAAAACCTACTAGTCAGTAGGCATCTCTAACAAAATACACCTCTGTCCCACCCTATCCACACCGCCCCCTTCAATGCAAAGTTATGTTGGTGCCACAACATCCAGGCCGAAACAAATGAGATCGTGTAGGTGTCACGACAAAAAACACACAGTCCACGCTGTAATGTGGCCGTGTAGGCAACACGGTAAAAACCTCCGAGTCCCACACTGTAAATGTGGTTGGTGTTAGGAAGGGCATCCAGCTGTAGAAAACACGCCAGACAGTCCACGCTGTAATGTGGCCGTGTAGGCAACACGGTAAAAACCTCCCAGCCCCACACTGTAAATGTGGTTGGTGTTAGGAAGGGCATCCAGCTGTAGAAAACCCGCCAGACAGTCCTATGCGAGCAAGACAACCACTCTTGCCTCAAGTGGGAAAACCCCCGTCCAAGCCCATGCAAGCGTGGAACAGGGACGTTAAACGATGATGATGATGATGATGATGAATATAAAATAATTATAACAATAATAATACAGATAATATTTTCAACTGATTTACACTCATTAGGCTAGTGGTGTTAACTGAAACAGTTAAGTCTTAGACTAAATACGAGGGTGAACTGTAAAAGTAGAATGTTCAGCTTCTTGTTACCCTTATGTCTCTATAAGAAGGCTCGAGTATTTGTGTTTGGATAAATGGTGCTAAATCAAAACTAGTCAATGTGGGAGTCAGACTCCACCAAGGGTGCATACTGTCGCCTCTCTTGTTCATAATTTCCACTCCAGGTAGAGCTGCTACTTCTCAGAATTGAGAGATCACAGCTCCAATATTACAGGCATGTGGTTAGAATGTCTCAGGAAAGAATCACTGGACTGATTTTATGAGCAAAACCAACTGACAGGAGACCCAGGAATAAACCCTGAGCAAGATGGTTGGATAACATCCATGAGCTCAGCTGGTCTCACTTGGAGATCCAGCCAGATCAATTGGAGACAGTTGCTTCTGACAGGACTCGCTGGAAGGAGTGTTGGATGAGTCTGCACTCACAACCCTCTCAGGAATAAGTGGGCAAAGAAGAACTTAACACCAGAGATATTGACTGATATGTCCCAGAAGGATAATTGCATTAGTTTGGATATATTTGTAAATAAAAGGTGAACAAATATTTTCAATTGATGGTAGATGTTTATGGTAGAATAGTTGAGATCTGAACATGTTGAGTCATAGACAAAGTGCATGGTTTAAAGATGTACTGACAGTCACAACATTGCAGGTCCATCTAACTATGATAAAACAGATACCAAATCAAATCAATGATGAGTGTGATGATGATGAAATTTTCTTTTCTTTTTTTTACCTGAATTCTGCAATCGCCAAGTTTTGGTGAATTTAGTATTTGGTGGGACTGACTCTCCTTCTCCAACAGTGACATCTTTGACAAAAGACATGGACGGTAAGCGAATACTAGGTTGTTCAAAATCATAGTATGAACAAATTGCAGCTTGTAAATTCCTGAAAAATATAAGATTGAAAAATAAAATTTTGACCACAATAATGGTTTCCGAGTTAGGCACAAGTCAACAATTTGGGGGTTAGGGGAAAGTCGATTAAATCAACCCCAGTCTATTACTGGTACTTTATTTTATCGACTCCATAAGGATGAAAAACAAAGTAAACCTCGGCAGGATTTGAACTTGGAATGTAAATTGATTATAATAATAAAGGTTTCTGATTTAGACACAAGGCCAACAATTTGGGGGTTGGGGAAAGTCAATTAAATCAACACCAGTATGTTACTGGTACTTAATTTTATTGACCCCATAAGGATGAAAGGAAAAGTTAACCTTGGCAGGTTTTTTACACAATAATCACAATACAAAGTGGGACCTATTCTTGCCTGAGGCAAAGATGACAGTTGCATAAATATATAGACAACTATAATTATAAACACAAACACACTCATTATATATGGTGTCTCAAGTAATGAACATGCAAACCAGCAACAATGGTTGGCAACATTACTCTATATTTACTACTGTATTTTTGTAGTAAAGGCTTTACCTCACATAATTATCCCACATGGCTGGAGTATTGGCGGGAAAGCGTCACATGCTTAGTAGGTAGTTACTATGGTGATATCTATCTGTCTTTCACACCCAGTCTCTCTCTCTCTCTCTCACTGTACTTCTCTCTCAACATTTCAGGTGACGAATGACCTTCAGCAACAAATTAAGTTCATCAACCAAGGTTTCACTGTATCATCATTGTTTAACACACATATATAGACACACACATATATATATATATATGAGAGAGAGAGGAGAGAGAGAGCAAGACATGGTCACCTCACCCAACTTGCCTCAAATGGGACAACCCATCTAACCCATGCTAGCATGAAAAAAAATGGACATTAAATGGTGCTGATGATATATATAATAGACAGATAGAGGAAAGATTATGGGTAGGTTAAAAGTGCAGCCAATAGTTCTGAGGATAAAAGTTATAATAGAAAAGAGAGAAAAAGCATCAGTAAACTGGTTATACCTTGCTCATGTCCCATTTAAGGCTTAATTTCTACGACTGGATCTCTTCCTAACACTAACCACTTTTCAGTATGTACTGGGAACATTTTATTACAGGGTGGACTAGGTGTGTTTTTTTGTTTTTTTTATCGTGGCATCAACACTACCACTTTTACAGAGCAGACTAGGTGTGTTTTATTATGACATCAATATGACCACTTTCCAAAGTGGGCTGGGTACATTTTATCGTAGCACCAGCACTACAACACTCATCGTGACCTTGGTCAGGCTGGGGAAAGCAATGACAAGAATGAGGATTCAGGTTACATGATACTTGCCTGATGAGTGTCATCCCACTGTGGGAGAACTTGAAAGGTGCAGTATGAGAGGAGCTGGGGGTTAATTGGTTGGAAACTATTCAACCCTTTAGCATTTACATTACTCTATATCTACTACTATATTTTTGTATTAAAGGCTTTATCTCACATAATTATCCCACATAATATCGAATCTATGAGATTTTGATATTATTTACCTTGAGAACAATACCTTAATATCAGTATGAGCAGCTGGTTATGGCCAGTTTGAACAGAAAGAGGTGAGAGAACTCTAGCCGGATACGGCTGGTTTAAATGCTAAAGGATTAAGAAACAGGCAACACTTTATAAAGATAGGTGAACATAAGTGAACACATGCATGAATGTTACTTGTGGAATACATTAGAGGTCAGCATTTGACTCGAAATAGTTCATTATTTTATATATAAATGACATATGTAGAATATAAAAAATATCAACATTTGATAAATTTGTGGACAACAATGAATGTTTTTGTCCAGAGAAGAATTTACAGCAATTTTTAAAAGTTTAACCCTTTAGCATTTAAACCGGCCATATCCAGCCAGAATTCTCTCACCTCTTTCTGTTCAAACCGGTCATAACCGGCTGCTCAACTGATATTAAGGTATTGTTCTAAAAATAAATAATGTCAAAATCTCATAGATTCAATGTTATATAAGATATTATGTGTGGTAAAGCCTTTACCGTGAAAATACAATAGTATATATAAAGTAATGTAAATGCTAAAGGGTTAAAGGTAATCATAGCATAAATGAGAAAAAATAAAATGATAGTTTGACATAAACAAATTATCAAGATTGTGTTATTTGGAAAATGTAAAATAAACAATCAAGTAAATGAGATGATAGACAATGTTAAAGAGTACAAAGGTGAGCTGAAAGGTTCATATGCTGACTATGAAGAGCTGTGAAATCTTGCATGCATTAATTGTGATGTGCATGGATCATGATCACTGGGTAAAGAAGTGCCAGGAAATCCCAGTGGAAGGAAGCTGCAGTAGAATTAGACTAAGGGAGACCTGGGCAGAGGTGGTGAGAGCTGATCTCAAGTTGCCGAGATTCGCAAATGAGTTGACGAAGGAACACGGTGCATGGAGAGATGGTGTACTGAAAAGGCCCCGTCCAACCCATGCAAGAGTTGAAAAGCAGACATAAAAACGATGATGATGATGATATTTTAAAAGAATGTTAAAAAATAAGTATAACACTTTAAAATAAAGTTTTGAATTAAATGGGTTAAGTTTGTTTATTAACCCTTTAGCATTTAAACCAGCCATATCCGGCTAGAATTATCTCACCTCTTTCTGTTCAGACTGGCTGTAACTGGCTGCTCATATTGACATTAAGGTATTGTTCTCAAAATAAATAATATCAATATTTCATAGATTCTATATTATGTTAGATAAAGCTTTTACAATGAAAATATAATAGTAAATATAGAGTAATGTAAATGTTATGTGAGATAAAGCCTTTACAATGAAAATATAATAGTAAATATAGAGTAATGTAAATGTTATGTTAGATAAAGCTTTTACAATGAAAATATAATAGTAAATATAGAGTAATGTAAATGTTATGTGAGATAAAGCCTTTACAATGAAAATATAATAGTAAATATAGAGTAATGTAAATGTTATGCGAGATAATTATGTGAGGTAAAGCCTTTACCATGAAAATATAATAGTAAATATAGAGTAATGTAAATGTTATGCGAGATAATTATGTGAGGTAAAGCCTTTACCATGAAAATATAATAGTAAATATAGAGTAATGTAAATGTTATGCGAGATAATTATGTGAGGTAAAGCCTTTACCATGAAAATATAATAGTAAATATAGAGTAATGTAAATGTTATGCGAGATAATTATGTGAGGTAAAGCCTTTACCATGAAAATATAATAGTAAATATAGAGTAATGTAAATGTTATGCGAGATAATTATGTGAGGTAAAGCCTTTACCATGAAAATATAATAGTAAATATAGAGTAATGTAAATGTTATGCGAGATAATTATGTGAGGTAAAGCCTTTACAGTGAAAATGTAATAGTAAATATAGAGTAATGTAAATGTTATGTGAGATAATTATGTGAGGTAAAGCCTTTACAGTGAAAATGTAATAGTAAATATAGAGTAATGTAAATGTTATGCGAGATAATTATGTGAGGTAAAGCCTTTACAGTGAAAATGTAATAGTAAATATAGAGTAATGTAAATGTTATGTGAGATAATTATGTGAGGTAAAGCCTTTACAGTGAAAATGTAATAGTAAATATAGAGTAATGTAAATGTTATGTGAGATAATTATGTGAGGTAAAGCCTTTACAGTGAAAATGTAATAGTAAATATAGAGTAATATAAATGCTAATAAGGTTAAGTTTGTTTATTAAGGTTTATTGTCCATTTCATTTTACTGTTATAGTTTTATTTTATTAAAGAAGGGCGTTAAGGTTTTGACCCTTTGTGTAGAATATATCAGAGTATTTCCTAAAGAATCAATTTTTGAAAACATTTAATTAATGATTTAGATGAACAGTGGTATCAATGATAGTTTTGTTCAATGAAAAACATATCTTGACACAATTGGCCAGTATAGTTTTGGCCAAAGTCCAATCAATTTACAGATCTAAAAATGTGTACTGAGAGCAATTGTGATCAGAAAGTAATTGTACAACTTACCGTATATACTCGAATATAAGCCGACCCCCACCCCAATTTTATGTACGAGAAATGGGCAAAAATTCAAACCCCATTTATAGAGACTGAGGCAGCTGATCAATACATTGTTTAGAGGGTGTGTGTAAACATACCCTTCAATTTTACCATCAATTTTTGGGACCCATATTCCTCGGCTTATATTTGAGTATGTACGGTGTATAGAGAATATGGGTCTTGTTGGGATATAATGAACAGATACTGTGGTATTGTCATCAAATATCTGTTTTGTGTCTACTGCATCAGAATGAAACCCATCAACCCTTTAGTATTTACATTACTCTATTTTCGTGGTAAACAATTTATCTCACATAATATCGAATCTATGAGATTTTAATATTTATTTTGAGAACAATACCTTAACATCAGTATGAGTGGCCAGTTACAGCCGGTTTGAACAGACAGAGGTGAGAGAATTCTGGCCAAATACAGCCAGTTTAAATGAAGATATTATTTCCTTCAAACTTATTTTCATTTAAAGACAAAATTTACTAATTTTTCTATAAGACATATAATATATTAATAATCCTATTATTTTAGGTTCAATGACTAAGGTTAAAATACTGGACCACTGACCACATGCTCATAGTTCAAATCAACACTTATTATTTGACATACTGAAGTATCTTTGATTGTGTTGGTCTGCCTGGCTATCAATAGAAACCATAAATACTTTACAATTGAGAGATTGACAATAGGAAGTACCCCTGGCTATAAATATATTCTCAAAAACAATACACAAAAAAAATTCATATTTGCACTATGCTACCAACTTCGGTTCACAAACTTAATTCATTCCTGAAGGCCATTCAGGCCAAATGATCATAAGCCGAAACTATTTTTCCCATACAAAATGTTGAGAGAGAGAGAGAGACTGTGTGTGAAAGACAGATAGATATCACCGTAGTAACTAACTACACAGCAAGTGATGCTTTCCTGCCTATACGCCAAGCTTTTTGCCAACCATTGTTTCTGGCCTGCATGTTCGTTACTTGAGACATGTTATGTTTGGAAAAATTGTTTATGAACTGAGGTTTCACTGTATTTAAAAATTAAAAAAAGTAAAACAATTTCCAAAGAAATAAAAGTAAAACTAAAACTGAAATAAACCTACTAACAGGTATTATCAAAGGAGAACATAAATACAGCAAATAATGATTTCTGATTTAGACATACTTTGGGGATTTTCCCATATATCTGATTAAGCATGTGATGGGTCTGCCAAGGAATATTATGTGGCCTTCTCAGAAGGGTAATGTAACATTCATTTAAGCAGTTCTGTAGAAAGTAGAAAGTGCAATGTGCAAGTCTCAGAACCAAAGGGAAGGATAGGGTAAAGGTTTGAAAAACTGGTTGAATTAAAGAGACAATAAAATATATGCACACTAGTAAATATCTCTTACAGTTTTTGTTACTTATGACTCTTTTCTTCAACAAATACAGAATTATGAAAATTCAGTTATAAAGTGTTGGAATTTAGTGGACTGGGAGAGGATGTTACTGATATGACCTTCAGTTCAGCTGAATTAGTCTTTCACTAAGTAAGAAACTAACTGAGGAATAGAAGTATCAGCTGGTCTAACTCAGAGTTGAAGTCAAAGTGTCATATGGATGTCATATATAAGTGATCTGGTATTCTGCTTGAGAATAGCTCTCAATACTTAACTTCATTTAATACTTTCAATACTATCCTTTCTAATTATGAAAAACACAATGCTTAAACTTTCACAATCTACAAATGTTAGAGCATCACAATCTTTGATAACCATTCATAGTAATCTCACGTAATAAATATTGCAACCCAAAACCTGAGTTTCTTGCTTTGAGTTCAGAAAATACATTGGCTCTCAACAATTGCTGACAGACAAATGTCCCACATTAGAGATATCACTATCATGCCTGGGATGAGGTGATAAAAGCCGACCTTACCCAATTACACCTCTCAAAGGCTCTCAGTGATGTCTTTATCCTTTGTTATCACATAGCAACAGAGAAAATGTCCAAAGCTTTTCTCAAAAGAAAATGCCCTAGAAACACCCTATGTCAATACGTCTTCCCTACGACTCCTTCGGGAGTTGTGGGACAAAGAAGAAAAGATACTAAGCAAGAGACACCAACATTATTTTAACTGCTGCTTTTCCTTGCTTGCACTGGAGTCTTCTTCAATAACACATAGCCCCAATCACCACAGTCCTATGTCATCTCCTTTGTGAGGTTCAGCTTCTTGAAATAGGTTCAGTCTTCATCACTTTTATCCCATGTCTTAGATCTCCCGCTTCCACTTTAACCCTTTAGCATTTAAACCAGCCATATCCGGCCAGAATTCTCTCACCTCTTTCTGTTCAAACTGGTCATAACCGGCCACTCATACCGACATTAAGGTATTGTTCTTAAAATAAATAACATCAAAATCTTGTAGATCCGATATTATGTGAGATATTTTTGCGAGGTAAAGACTTTACCATGAAAATACAATAGTATATACAGAGTAATGTAAATACTAAACCGACCATATCCGGCCAGAATTCTCTCATCTTTACCTCTTTCTGTTCAAACCGATGTTAAAGTATTGTTCTCAAAATAAATAATATCAAAATCTCATAGATATCGATATTATGGGAGATAAAGCTTTTACCATGAACATACAATAGTAAATATAGAGTAATGTATGTACTACAACTGACATCGTTCATATGCATCACCGATACCAGCATCATGTTCTTTCTCACACTTACTACATCTGATTCCTCTTATATCCAGGTTAACTTTCAGCTCATTTATTCACACACACACTAGTATTTCGCATCCAGTGGAATAGGTTTCCTTCATTTTTTTCCAGCCATTGCAAATGTTCAGCATTCAAGGCTCACATTTTGTTATCATACAGCATCCCACTTTGTACACAAACATCATATAACTTGCCCTTTAATCTGAGGAAAACTTTGTTGCCAGCAGATGTACCAGCTTCCTGAATTTCCTACTCCATATGCTAACTCTGGCTACTAAACTTTCAGTACATCCACCTCCATTGCTAATTAGATCACCTAGGTAACAAAAGCTATGAAATATTTTAAGTGATCTTTCTGGGCATTTGAAAAAATATATTCCATGCATATTTTTTTTATTGTTAACTACTGTCAGCTTGTCTGTAATTCCACTACACCTCTTGTACACCCATAGTTTACTCAGGGTATACCGTATGGAATTTCTACTTCTTTCCTGCATAACAAACACAGCAATAGTAGTAAGAGTGTCCACTACATTCTTCCCTACTTACTAAAATTTTGGTCATTGTTAAGTTTACTTTAAGTCATCTCAATCCTAGGTTTTGCTTCCAGGTTTTGAATTTCTTCCCTAATTCTTCTAGCTGTTTGACTATAAGAACTAAGTCATCAACACACAGAAAGCCAGTCTTAAACTCCTCTGTTATAGCCTGAAGAGTTATAATGAATAGAAGGAAACTGACAGCTGAACCATGATGGACCCCAACCTGCATGCTAAATTTCTAACACTCACCTTACTGACTTCACCTCTGTACATGGCTCAAAACCCTGACAATCTATTCATCCAACTAACTTTCGTAATGACCCCTCCCAGATCACAGAGCATGGGACCCTATCAATGGCCTCCTCCATGATGACGAATGCCAAGTATACAAGGTTAAGTACTCCTCCTGTAGTTGTCTCACTAGGAAGAAACATTGCTGGCACTTCTTCCTAACACAAAGCCAAATTCATCTCTACATTCATTCTGCCCTTCATAACTTCATTCAACAATGTAATACTTCTATAGTCACTTATTTCTATTACATCATCTCTACCCTTGTAGTAGCCAACAACATTATTATTACATCCATCATAGGGTATGACACCTTCCTGTAATACCTGACCTTTGACAGATATTTTAAATATCTTAACTCTCCATGATGGACCAGCTGTCTCCATATCCTTAAATACTTTGGAGATTATACTGCTGGCTATCAACTTTGAAGGCTTGCCCCTCTCTTGGTTATACTTAGTGTAGACATCTCTTTTTCTCTTATGCAACAACATGAGTGAGTGTGCCATTATCATTCCATCATACTTCTCTTCAACTATATCCAATTCCCTTTAGTGTACTGCCTTGCAATCCGGAACACACTATGGATTCTCACTTCTGAATTTCAGTCTCTTTCCTCACTAAGTATACATAATATCTAGATTCTCTGCTGCTCCCTCCCTTTCTTTCAGTCTTTCCAAGCCTGTCTCTTCTTAACATTTATGGCTGTATCTATAATACTATTTCACTGCCATAAAACAACGCAATCTACCAATGCACAACTATGATGGCCTCTACTAAAATAGTTTGGCCTCTCTTAACATGTAAACTGTCTACCAATACCCAAAGGTATTTGATGCTCCAGTCCCTCTTCTAGTTGTCATCTATGATGTGTCGTCCTTTAAAACCTGTGCTTCTTTTATTTTTTCCGTAGCACTGTATGATGAAATCGTTAGTATTTATGTCTGACATCCACCTTGAAGCCACGTGAAGTTACATGGGGGTTGTAATGATTTTTTTTTTTTTTTTTTTTTTTATAAACTCAAAATAGATTTTCATTTTTCAAGTTCTATCAGAAAGAATTCTAATTGCCATATATTAAAAATAAAATAAAAATTAAAATTTAAAAAAAAAAAAATAAAAAAAAAAATAAATAAATCTTCCACAAAAATTGGATCCAAACAATTGCGTTTTCATAAAACAGTACCTAAGACTGAATAGACTGAAATAAAAACAGCCAATATTGAATAAAAAAAACTTTCAACCATCATTGTTTCAAACCGATCAAGCTATGGAAGAAATTCAACAAATTCTTCATTTGAATTACAAAAATAAAAACACGAGTTTGTATTACTACAGACACAAATACCTAGAGTTTCATTCACACCAACATGGATCAAGACACTGGATAAACGATACTAACAAGCAATTTGACAAAGTAGATCGGTTTGTTTATATAATGGGATGTATTTCCTTCAAAGGGGATGGATAGCATTGATTATTATATAGAGAGAATTTTACGCTAAAACGAACATTGCTTGAAAAGCTATTACGCTTTATTCATGAGATTTACAGCTGATATAGTGAAAACTTTATTGCAAAAGGGATCCCTCTCGTTCATATGGGCATTAAAACAAAGTAATTACATCTACAGGCATTCAGGTAGCTCGTTACGAGTTGGAGCTGTTTAATAAATTATTGTAAAAATGGATACATTTTACGAAACGGAGGGTAGATATATCTAAAGCGAGACATCAACGAATCTTTTAATGATATACTTAATCAAATGACGAAATAAACTAAACCAAAAATACAGTTTATATAGAATTGCAATATCTAAAATATTAAAACAACAATAATTTATACAAGTGATTAGAATAATTGAATGTTGAAATGGGAATCGGAGGTTGTGGAAGATAATGTAAGAAAAGTGTAGAGTGAACTATAAAATGGTTATAAAGACGGGTGCCTATTTACTTATATATATATATATACATATATAAATATATATATATATATATAAATGTGTAGTTCACCACTTCATTTTAGATCGTTCATATAACATCATAAACAAACAACATGAGTAATGGTTTTATAAAACACCAGTAATAATCATTAAAGGAAACGTAGTTATCAAATAAACAAGAAATTAAAGAAAATGGTCGAAAAAGCAAACTGCTTGTTTAAATGCAAAATTAAGGATAATAATAAATACTGACAAATAAAACAACTTTGTAGTGACCAGGGGGAAAATTATGATACTACAAGAAATTGTATTATATGAACACGGACATTTAACAATAAATATTAGAATTGTTAGATACTATGAACATTTCAACAAAGTATTTCAAGGTAACTGTCGTAAAACATGATAGAATTTTATTTCAATAAAAAAAAATCTAAGAGCTTAATGATAACAGGTAGTGCTTCGAATATAAAAATGAAATATAAGAGGGGGGAAAATAAACTATCATTTGCTTTGATGGTGATGAAACATTTTTACAATATTAAAGTGTCTAGTCATAGAATATCAACAAATATATATTTTTTAACCAAATCAGGTTGTATCGGGTTAAAACCAGCAGCTAATCATTTCTCAGCGAGGCTGAAAATATGTGGGTTGCGTAAAGAGGGTTAACTAGAGAAAATCACGAGCAACTTGACTTGATGTTTTAGTTTATAACAAAATAAAATAACATTTAATATTATTTGACATGTAACCAGTTTTACACACAAGATATTTAGCTGACTTGAAATGTCATTAGATTTACGTACAACTATCATGTTTATAACAACAATATATTTGAGCATGGGGTGAGGGCCAGGAATGGTTGAATGTAAAAACCAGTGTCGTTATATATATATTTATATATATATATATATATATATATATAGTAGGTCCTTTTAGTCTACAATAATATCAATAATAATAATAATAATAATAAAGAGAGAGGTAACATGAGAATGTCAGGAAAATAAATCAGTTACAAAAAATTACAAACTTACCAATTGTTCATATCAAGGAAGAAAGCACAGCCAGCAGCATTTAACTGGTCACCCAATAGCTTCTGGAATTCGGCAATGAGTACCTCTTTATCAGTTGTCCCCATGGAGCTGAACTGTTGTAATAATTTCCCGTCCAGTTCGTTGTCCTCGTCCCCCATTTTTCTGAATTGATTTCAGTTATATAAATAATTTTGGAGGATGCTTTGTTGTTCTTAAAACCTAAATATGGTAATTGGTAAACGCCAAGAATATGTCAGTGCTTGTTTGTTGTGTGTTCCTATCTGTAGGCAGGATTGTATATGTGTGTGTGTGTGTCTGTGTATTTTTTTTTTTTATGTACACATACACATTACACATGGACTTGAATTAAGAGGAAAGTCTCATGTCGTTTTTCATTTTACATATTACCGTTCTGCGTTCTAAACGAAAGGTAGAACACCCCCAAGGAACGGTGAAATACAATATTTAAAATGGTTTGGTTTTTGGTTCTAGTGCTTGGCTAGTAGTTGGTCGTGTCTTGTCGTTCGTCTCGATCTGTTATTGTTGTTAATCTTGCTACTGATGGTAGTAGTGGTGGTGGAGTTATCGCAGTCGATGTAGTTCTGGATTCCAAAGTAACAATTACCACCACTGCGTATAAACTTAGCTTAGCTTACATTCCTTTTTATGTCTTCTTTTTTTCAGCTTACTTTACTTTACTTAGTATTATTTGGAGGAATTGCAACAACAACAACCAAAAAAACTACACTCATACACAACAAACAAGATATAAGATGATAAATTAAAAAAAAACAAAAAAAAACTAGTTTGATAAGGAGTGTTTCTCTGTGGGTTAACGCAACATTAAAAACTGAATACTTAAAATAATATCTATATATATATATATATAGATATATATATATAAATGAAAAAGAATCAAAAGTTAAATCAGTCGTGATTTACTTTCCATTCACAGAAAAACCTTATCTGCTTTCCTTGTCAACTTACGAGACCAGTAGAAAATGTACTAAACACTTTACACGTGTTTGAATACACTGACATTATTTACATTGAAGATTCAGAGGTTAAGCATCTTCAACGATTCGACTACGATTTCGGTCAGTAAATTTACTCAACTTTCTTACTACAGAAATCTATAGTTTATTTCCTTCATATACGTTCTTCTAGTTTTGTTTATAATCTTTATTTGTGTTTTAAAACATTTCATCACATATTTTCTCGTCTCTCTTCTTTCTGTCAGATCCCTTCTTGTTGGTTTATTTTAATTATATTATTTTGGCAGACAGATTAAAAGAGTTGTTCTCTTTCGAATGTTGCCTCAAGAGGGCTGGCTAGGTTGACGGGGTCATTACTACTAGTTTTAAACCCAGCTTACCTTACCTCTCTTGGTAGTACTGCTGTTCTCTCCCACTAGATCTTTATCTTTATTTTGTGTGTGTGCGTGTGTGTGTGTGGAGTGGAGTGGCTTCTATGCATATGTATATACATATACATATATTTTCTTGGTTTGTTTTCCTTCGCTCAATTCTATCCTACAAGTACCAAGTACGATAGCTTACGATACAGTCGTTCATCCATTTCAAGACCCGAAACGAGTGCTTGGCTATAATGACGTCACAAAACTTTTGGCGCATGCTCACAGACGACGCTACAGCTTCATTGAGCTGTCATGCCCACAAAAGCTTATGTTTGGTAAAGGGGAAAAAAAAATAGTCGACATGTTTTGAACATGTTACTCAACTGTTACTTCACCTATCGCTTCCCAGAAAAAAAAAACTATTACATTACTTACAACTACCGTTATCATCATTATTATGCAGTATTTAAAATAAATGATTTTTTTTATATAACTAAAAAAATATATATATATTTTAAACAATTTTTATTTAGATTTTATAAACTCTTATTCGTCCAAAGTATTAAAAAAAATTTAGCCCCGACATCATCATCATTGTTACACTGTCCTTGTCTTTTTGTATTGTTCCCTATATGTAGGCCCTTGTGGCCAATAAAGAAAGAATTATTATTTTGCAGTATTTAAAATAAATTATTTTTCATATAACTGAAAAAAAAAAAAAATATCTTTATTTTTAATTTTTTTATATTCATTTTATAAACCCTTTCGTCCAAAGTATCAAAAAAAAATTAGCTCCCGACATAATTATTATTATTTTGCAGCATTCAAAATAAATGTTTGTTATATAACAGGAAAAAAATTTTTTTTTTTTTTTTTTTCCACAATTTTCATTTTTACTTTTCAAATTCTTTCGTGAAAAGTTATTTTTTAAAATTAAAAATTTAGTCACACATAGATTGGAAAAGGGATTTTACAGACTAATTTTTTTTTATTTTTTTTTTTTTAAATTCATATCGGACTGAATTAGTTCGAAAGTAACTAGAATTACAATAGGTATTAAAACATTTTAAACTGTTGCCGATTGACGTTTTCACTGATATTAGACAAATATATGACTTTGAAATATATCTATTGATAGTAACTATATGATATTTACAATTAAAAAATATATAAATAATATTATAAGCAACGAAGGATAGGAGACAGAAGGTAGGGGCAAACCCTACACTCCCAGTCTGAAGGGATTAGGTTATGAACTTACACTACTGGTAGAAAAAAATACTAAATCTTTTTCACATATACGTATTAGAATTTGACATTAAACTATGATTAATAAATATAATAAGCAAAATAGATTATCTGTGTGCACAACAACCGGAAATATATTTATCATCGTCAAAATAAACAATTTATCAGCATAATTATTGTTAGCGACCCGTGTTAAAATAATGTCTCCATTCATAAACAAGACAGAAATCTATGGAGGGAGGGTGTCCTATCACTTGATCTTTTAAAAATAATAACCTAAACTTCCTTAACTCTTAAATGATTTAGAGGAAAATATGTAAAAACAAGTTTGTTAATTCAAATGTTTATATATTTTTTTACTACTGGAAAGATTGTTGTAATAATTTGCAGTATGGGGCTAATCCAGAGTGCCGCGAAATTTTGAACGGCACACGAAGAACAAAAATATTATATATGAAACAGTTGATAAATATATATGAAAAATATTATTTTTCATATATATTTAGCCAGGTGTGCCGTTGACCAAAAAAAAAAAAAAAGGTTGAGAACCACTGATGTAATCATAATTAATGCAACTTTAGCAAGACATCCCCTCTACGGTATAAAGTGGTTTCATGTGGTACAGGACGTTAAGAGTTAAATCACAATTCTTTCCCCTTTTCTCATAACTTATTAATTTTGCTTTTCCATATTTATGTAATTATTAAAATCAAATATAATTCATATATCTGTGATACATTCTTTAAATCGAATGACTGAGATGCCTTTGATAAGAACAACAACAAAAGTCAGTTCGATTCAGTTAACACTTTCTCCTACAAACTAGTTTATGTAGGCACAAGGTCTCGAATTTGGGGAAATGGGTATAATCGATTAGATCAACTCCAGTATTCGTAATTTAGACGATAATAGCCATTCGACCTTTAGATATGTTTGGTAAGAGGAGTATTAGTTACGCAAGTGATACGATTACAATCAAAATTTTATAACCAAGCTACAAATTCGACTTGATTGCTGGAACGCCGGTCCGCCCGGCGTAATGCTGTTTACCATTGCTAAAGGCTTCATGTTCAGTTCGTAAAGTATTTTCGGTTATCAGTGTGTGTCCCAACACACACCACATACATTTATATTACAATAGAAGTATCACCGGTCGCCCTCCAATAGATTTGTGGTAGAGTCTATGGCAATGGAGACTTCTGGCTTTATTGGTTACCGGACATCCCTACTTAGTTATCAGGGGGAGTTGGTTACTCGCAAATGAGAGACCAATGATATTTAGTGGCTGTTCCAACGCCATCCTCTAGCGCAATGTCTTCTCCATCTCTTCGCTGGGACCACCAAGCCGTCTAACCATTAAACATACAATTCAGTGACACCTTTGTGGTCACACACGCATGTTTATTACAAAACGTCTTCGTTGTTTCGACACAAAATTATATATATATATATATATATAACTTTCACAGTTGTATATTCTCTATCAGCTGGCGAGCGAAGATCGTGATTTCTACATTTTCTATCCCCAACAGTATTTCTCGACTGGTGCCAAGCAGCACTCATGCTTTTTTTTTTTTTAAAACCCACTTTCCGCTATCTGTGCAACCAGCCAACGATTTTGTTATACAACTGGCTGGGGAGGGGATTCGTTATCAACCCATTTGGGTGATTTAAAGGGGAGGGTACTTATCTTACAACAGTTAAAACATTTAGCATATGAGCAATGAATGATTTCTAGCCATTTAGTATTGAAACGAGCCGTATACGGCCAGATTTCTTACCTTTGTTCAAACCAGCCATAAATGGCCGCTCATACTGACGTTAAGGTATTCTCAAAATCTTGTAGATTCGATATTATGTAAAATAAAGTCTTTAAACACCAAAATACTATAGTATATATATATAGAGTAATGTAAATGCTAAAGGGTTGGACAGAATAGTTAGTATGGAGTCCATAGAGATGGATATAGCATGGAAGAGAATGTCAGACGACATTGAATCAGTTCTGAAAAAACAAATATTGTAATAGACGTATAAGAATGGGCAGAGAAGACCACATCTCTAAGTCAGATTCAGTCAATCTTTATATGGATGCAGTTTAAGAAGTGTGTACAACACCAGTACTCATGGGTGAAGTATTTTCTGAACTTGAACTAAAGAGTCACCTTTGCAATGCTACGTGATCTTCATAGACAGTAAGGCCTAGTATTTAGAACAATCATGAGAGCTAGATATACGATGAGCAATGTATATAAATATGAGAGAATGCTGGCTTATTGGTTGGCAAGTGTTTAGTTTACATGTGGATGAAGCATATTCAGGGGAAGAGTGTTATCATCATCATGTGTAAAATTGGGTGTTAGAATGTGACAGCAAGTTCATTGGTGTATAGGAGGAAAAGTGAGGACAAAGTATAACCCTGAGGGACAGAGAGCCCTATCATTACACTACAAGAGTGTAATTTGATAAGATGCTATCAAGAGTTGAAAGAAAGAAAACTTGTACGATACGGAGGCAAATGAAAAATTAATCAACTGCCAGACACTATCAAAAGTTTTGCTAAATGTCATGGGGGAAAACTAGAGCCCAATGATAAATAGAGAAGATATGGCTTGAGAGAAGACCAAGAAATTCATTGTTGGATAGAGAACATTATTAATGGTTAGTTTCCGGTGCATTTAGAATTTGGTGGAAACAAGATTGCTTTTCTTGGGATTGGAACACGTAACGTGTTACAAAAGATCAGGAGAGAGAAAGAGAGCAAAGAATTTGTTGAGGATAGCTAGGACCAAAGATGTGGTGGGCACCGGAAACTTCTCAATTAGATGAATGACAACCTAAGACGGCAAGTCTCATATGCAAAATGAGGATAGCTCTGGAACACAACAGAGGGTAATGAAAAGGAAACTGTCATAAAGGTCAGCTGTAAGTTGAGCTTAAGATTTTTGTGATGGATGTAAGCTTCTTTGACAGTGCAACTATTAGTAAACCCCATATGCAAGACAAAAGGATATCCTTCAAAGAAATAAAAAGTTCCAGCCACATACTTAGCCGTTTCTTACAGGTCATAAATGAAGCACATATCAGGTTTAAGTTGTTCAACCCTGCTCATATTCAGCCAAATTCTCACTTTTCTGTTCAAACCAGCCACAACTGGCTGCTCATACTTATGTTAAAGTATTGTTCTTAAAATAATATCAAAATCTCGTAGATTCAATACTATGAGATAAAGTGTTTATATTTAATCTTGTATTTTCACGGTAGAGTAATGTAAATGTTAAAGAAAAAAAAAATCTCGTAGATTCAACTAAATTGTCACAATAAACTCAACACAATTCTCCAATTTACAAAATATACCAACAAAAACGGACAATCATACAAATAACATCAAATAATTTCTGAAAATGCTTTATATATATTTATCGACTAACCCCCTACCCCACAAAATGATATTAAATGCACAAATGACTTCAACAAAAAAAAAAAAAAAAAAAACCCAATCAACAAAATTGAAAGTTAACTAAGTCAAAATAGTCTTTATTCAAAGAATATTTCAGAAAAAGATTGCATGGAGAGGGTCCAATTTTTTTTATTATTATTTTTTTTTTTATTTTTTTTTTTTGCACAAAATAAATTTCCAATGTTTTCACTTAAACATGGTTAAAAAGGAAGTAACCTGTAGCTATGGCCAAGGAATCAAGTGCACAGACAGAAAGATTAAAATATAACAAATAAAGTAGACCATGAAAAGCACACGTGCACAACATTGGAGGTTTATTTTGTTCAGTTTCTAGAAGCAGCTTTTTATCCCTCATGTTTTCCTCTCTTGAGAAAGAGATTAAGCACAAGAAAATTCAAGTAAATATTATATAAAGGAATAGATATCCCTTAAGTGTTCTTGGTCACAATATCTTAATCTTTGATAAGGTGAAGAAAAAAAAAAAAAAATAATAACAGCAACTTCTATTTTATTTTTGGTTTATTGTAACCCACCTCAATCAGTCTCAACAGATCATTTTTTTTTTTTTATGCCAACACTGTAAACTGAGAAAAAAAAGTTCTCAATTTCCCACCCACCCTGTTATATTTGACATTGCAGATAGAAGAGTGATGACCCATCATTGATCAAATGTTCCTTTGGCTGTTTTCTAAGTTGATGGTTGGTTTCAGTTTCTGACATCTTGCTGCACTGGTTCATTGTTGTTTACAGTCCTTCTTCCCTTGTTCGGACTGAAAATTGAAAAAAATAGTTAATCAGATCAAAGTCTTAAGTATGTAATTTAAACTTACAGATTTACAATGAACACACACTAGCAGGGCTCTGAACTTGGTGTTTTATAGCTAAATTTATCCATCAACAAACGGTTTAAAACATTTACGTAAGTCCAATATGAATTCAAATGGTTTATATTCTTTTGAAGTATATAATGACCAAGCTATTTATTAATAATTTATTTCCTTACCAAGTGCTGTATGTGCACACAAATAGCTTTAGCTCAAAGCCCAGTGAACAAAATGTTACTCTAGTAGCAAATACATTTACATTGAACAGTTATATACATTTATGATTAGTTATCTTCATTTACAATATAGTTATGTACACTTACAATATAGTTCTGTAAATTAAAATGTCTAAAGTTAGTGAAGGAAAATATTTTACAATATTTTGTGACAAACACATATTGATAGGGAATTATCTTTGGTGTAGACTCCAAATATTCTGTCTTGGAATCTCAAGTCTCAGTAGGGATTTAGTAAACCAAAAGGAGCATATATATATTTATAATAAATTAAAAATGAAAATATAATTGATAAATTGATTATAGTGCTTAATGTCAAATTCAGCCTAATCAAGTTTTTTTAAAAGAAACTTTATAATAGTTGCTATTTAAAAAACAAAACAAAAACAAAAACTCCCAAAATAAAATAATGCAATCAGTATAAATAAACCAACACCAGACAATATTAGTGGGTTTTTCAAAGTTAACCATTAAGTGAGTCATTGTGTAACAAGCAACTAAAATCTAGAGAAATTAAATGTCCTATCAAAATTAGTGATTAGAATTTAAATTCTAGTCTATAACGAATCACTGGTTTATAGTTATAATCAGAAATATTTTAACCCTTGATTTTGAAAAAAAAATATCTTAAAAAACCAGGTTTGCTAATTTAAATATTTTAAAGTATATCTACTACTGGGCAAATTATGAAAATTTGCAACATTAGAGTTAAAACTGATTGTTAATGTGATTGTGATTAAATCATAGCACTATTTTATATTTTTGAAAAATGTCTTGCTAATGCAGTTTCCTGTGGTTCGGGACGTTAGGAAGTTAAAAAAAATATGCATTTTCTTTAGAGGATAGCTGTCGATTGTACATAAGTGTAAAAGTATTTGGGATTATATATAGCAGGGTTCAGTTATTGAGAGCAGGATTAAAGCAATAGTGTAATAAAAGCAAATGTGATGAAGAATTGTGATTGGTGATAGTGGCCTTTAGTAGCTGAGTAAGATAGGTTCAATTAAGGGGGGAAAAAAGTTGAAAAAAAAGTGTCTAAAAAACAATATCTTCTCGTTACCAAACACATCAATGAAAACATACAAAATAACACCAATCCGACTGAAAACCCTAAATATACCTGCAAACGTAGATTGTTCTTGATTTAAGAATCCAACAGATTATAAATACATATACACATACAAAACTATTCAAAGCCAAAAAAAGAGTTTCAAAATCAAGTCTCAAATTTCTAAAGCAAAAAACTACTTCCATTAGAAGAAAATTTAACTTATTCTAAATACTGCCATTGTAACAGGGAAATAGTATACCCATTATCTATTTTACATCCACTTTCCCTGTTAATAAATATCTAGTAACTAAACATCCATTCGAAATGTTATACACAGACAAACTCTTATCTATCTATGTATGTATGTGTGTGTTTTTATATCAAAGAGTAGACTTCCAAGACAACTCCACAGCAAAAAATTTGAAAAGAAACTAATATATGACTAAGGAGAAAGTATTCAGAACTGACCGAACCAATTCTTAAACCAAACTGATTTCCATCCTCTCCACGTCCATTAAGTCATACATGTTCCTCAAAAGGACAAAAAAAAATTGTGTTAGTGTTAAAAATCATGGATGTTAGGTGTTGAGGTCTTACCTCAGGATTATAGTCTGGGTCATTTTCTCCATCAAACTCGTCACCTTCATGCTGAAAGGAAGCAAAGTAAGACAGCCCATGCAACAAGTGTGCACTTTAACTAGCAAATTAAAGCAGGACAACAGACATGCCAGGATACCAACCACCAGAGCTTCACATTAACATAACAGACACACACCTAACACTTTCGGTTTTTTTACACACGCATATATAGATAACTGGTACAAATTAACACTTATGCCAAAGTAATCTAAACTGCCCAAAGGCTATATATATATATATATTATATATATGTATATTTTTTTTTTTAATGTATAGGAAAAACATACTAGGTGTAAAGTATAGAAAAATGAAGAATTTTATCAAAACTTTGTTCTTTTACATGTTTCAATACAATATAAATCTACATAATGCTGGTTGCATAATAATAATACACCTATTAACTGGCAATACATTAAATATTGCATTTCTTCAGAAAGATTTCAAAAAGATTTTAAAGTACAAGCTAAGTTCGTCCATCGCATCTTGCAGTGAAGATATTTCTACTGCTATCCACTGTGAATAAAAGGCAACCAAAATTCTAACAGATTCTGCTTGTTATGCAAATTTTCTAATGTAAAAATATATACACACACACACACATACACATACACAGAAGTAATGTGCAATAATTAATTTTTAAAAAAAGGGGGGAAAAATAAGTGGGAAAATTTACAACAGCTGACAAATACAACAGTAACAAAAACTACAATTAATGACCCTACCTTAGGATACCCACTAGTGATTAAAAAGAAAGGAAAAAAAGAAAAGAAAAGAAAAAAGGACACAAAGTTACAATGCCAGATCTGGAACAATCCATAAAGTTTCAAGACCAGAAAATAAGAGTGAAATGCTATAGACAAAAGTTAGGAAACATTGGCAGACATTTTAAGTTCTGAAATGTAAGGTTCGGTAGAGGGAAAAAAATAAAATTAAATTAAATGAAACCCTTGGCCTCTCTCAGCTTTTCTTATGCTAAAGAAGTTAGGAAGGTGGAGTTTTAAAAAAAAATAAAATCCCTAAAAAAAAAATTTAAAAAAAAAATCAATTTTTGTTTAATGAAATGAAATACTAAAAGTAAGTATTGGTTGCTATGGAACAATTTTTTATTTATATTGCAAGTCTGAATTTTTTTTAAAAAAGCCCAGCAAAATTAATATCCAAATTTGAAAAGTTGCATCTAACAACAAAAGAATGGGTGAAGGGGTGGGGGGGAAACAACAACCCAGGAATGGCATGTGAAGGACAAGCATTGGTGCTCCAACAAGTTACATTAATTTTATATTAGGTATATATAAATATACACTTGGAATAGTACTTACAATAGATTGTAAAGAAGTTTCACAGTCATCTTCACACAACTATGAACATCCAACAAGTATATAGTGTTCCCTATCCCCTATTTGTCTGCATCTAAAACTGGGGGAATAGAATAACAAAATATAGCTAAAGTTAATTTAGGAAAAATTCTGGGGCCACATTGCTCGTTGATATACACACTTGGATAGAAAGAAGAAAAGAAAAAAAAGGCTAAGTTAATGAACCCAACATAATCCATTTTTTTTTTTAAATTACAAAGCTGATAAAAAATTAAAATGTAGAAAGTATATCAACATTTTAAGTATTTTTAAAAAGTTATATTTTAATTTCATGCAACAAAAAAAAAAAAACAACATCTCAACCAGTATAAAACAGGCCGAGAAAGAAACACGATACTGTATATCAACAATAACCAAAATATTCAATTAAACATTAAAAAAACCATTCCACTATAATAGCAGGACCAACCTAACCAGAAATATCACAAAGTAGGAAATCCAGATAAATGTGCATTTGCAGCAGTTTAGAGATTTAACACCATCCACATCTTTATAACTGAACTAAAAGGTTTTAACAAGCCTGAAACAATTTCAGTTCAAATTTGCACAATAGCAGTGCTCCAGCATGGCCTCAGCCTTGTCAGTAGGAACACGGAAAAAAGTTAGTTTTCAGTCAAAAGTCTATCAACCACAGAGGCTCATCAGGTTATCCTGGTTTCCGTGGCATTAAGCAACAGTGTACAGGACGCCAGTCTATCACTGATGAACCCCCAGATTTTCAGCTAAGTGTACTGGAATGCGAAATGAAGTGTTTTGCTCAAGAACACAACGCACAACCCAGTTACAATTTACATAATGGACTGTAACTGCATAGCTCTTCAAAGAGCCATGGCATGACTAAAAGGTCCACAGCCATTTTGACCCGATTTCTATGCCTAAATGCTCTTCCTAAAAACCCTTTATTATTTATTAAGATAAATGAAAAAAAAATTTAAACCCTTTAAAATGTTTAGAGCAGGTTAGTATCGAAAGGGCAAAGCATGTCTGTTTAAACTATTGTCCAGCAGTGTAGTGGTACATATTTGTAGAGTACCCGAGCATAGAAAACCTGACTCAAAAGTCTCATCCAACCCATGCCACCATGGAAAAATACAAATGTTAAATCTACAGTTATGACACAATCCACACTAAACCACTTGGTGATGGTTTGATGTGTAAGCCAGAACCAGATAGCACGATGATGTGTGGCCTATCCAGCCTAATATCATAAGACATAAAATGACAATCAGGTGCTAACTGTAATAAGACCTTACAATACCATTGTATTTTTGCAGTAAAGGCTTTAATTCACATAATATCGAATCTAAGATTTTGATGGCGTTTTTTTTTTGTTTTTTTTTTAGAATACCTTAACATTAGTATAAGCAACTGGTTATGGCCTTGTTAAACAAAAAGAGGTGAGAGAATTCTGGCCGGATACAGCCAGTTTAAATTACTAATGCTTAATTAACATTAAAAAATGTTCTCTCAAGATCCCTTACAAACGGTAACCTAAGAAAACTGAAAATTTTGAAGGAGAGATGGTGAAAAAAATAAAACCTATTTCCTGGAGTACAGGTGCATAAACAAAGAATAAATTATAATAATACTCATGCTAATGTGTGTTAAATAAATACGACTTGGTTCCAACTAAAGTGTTAAACCATGGGGAGGATATGGAGTTGTGGGGTCATGTTAAAAAATGGAATAACATTCAACAATGTCCAAGAAATTAAGATTGATATCAAAGACAAATACAGATTAACAAGAAAAAACTTTTTTTTCTTTTAAAATAAAGCCATTGCCAAAAATACCGAAATCCTAGCTAATATTTGGGGGAAAAAAAGATTCCATGCTTGTAGCACAACCCAAATATACAGATGAACCAAGATGTATGGTGAGGAAAAAAAAAAAAAACCCAAAAAACAAGCCTATCACTTCCAGACTTCTAAGTAAAAAATGACAACATAAAAATCTAGTTTCCAAACCACTTCTACAAGACACAGCAATTATTTCTTGAATATATTGTACCTGTTAAAGCAACTGTTGCGTGAAAAACTTATCCCACCGATTCTAATACATTGGGGAATTTATATTTCTTCTGGAGCTAAAAATCTATATACAACAAGCCAAAATATGATGCACAATTGTATTGTAATTAAATTTATCTTATTTGAAGCAAATAAAATTATTTGAAGCAATCAATATTTCTTTTTTCAATGCTAATTTAGCAAGAGATGATTAATTCAATTTATGATAGCTTAAAAATGTGTGAGGGCAAGGGGTTTAACATAACCAGGAAATATCTGTTTTAATCTGTAGTATTAGGAGGTAAAATTAGAATAATTTTTAAACGGTTTCTTACTCTCAGCAGAGAATCTATATCAATTTTAGTGAATTAATCACAAACGAAATATTTCACTTTAAAAACTATTCTAATTTGGTCAATATAACATGTTTGAAGTTTCAAACTAATTAAGAAGTTAACCTACCTCTTCTTCATCCCCTTCTTCTTCATACTGAAATTAAATTAAAATTTAGATTGGTAAAAAGCAAAATGTTTTAGTTAGAAATGCATTACTCCAAATTATATCTCACAGATTCTCTAAGTTTGAAACAAATCAAAGAAAACTTTCTTCTAAATCAGCTTTACACACAAATCTTGTGCTTGAATTATTTTTTTTATTCATTTTAGTAAAAATAGCAATATATTGGAACAGAGTCAAAGGATAGAAGAAATATCCATGATGTTGGCAGTTCAGTTCTTGTTTTCAAGCATTAAGTCTGTTGTGGCCGTGTAGGTGCTATGTCAAAAAGTACCCAATCAACACTAAAGTGGTCGTTTCCGTGCCATGATAAAAAGCACCCAGTCTACAGTAAGTGTGGTTGGCGTTAGGAATGGGATCCAGCCATAGAAACCAAGTCAGAAGCAGTTCTGTGTGAGCAAGACCTGGTAATCTAATTGGGCTCGTCTCACAACGGGACAATTCATCTAACCCATCCATACTTACTAAGTGTAGAAAAAAAAAAATAAAATAAAAAAAAAATCAACGTTAAATATGTGATAACGCGATGAAACCTTCAACTTAGTACAATGGATGTAAACAAGTTGCATTGAAGAATCCAGTCACCTAAGCACTGGAGTAGATTTAATGCCACTATCAATGGAGTATTGAAAGTGAATAAAAAATTTTTTTTTTAAATGCATCATGCATAAGCTAGTGGACTTTGAATAGGTTTCAATTTCTAATAAACTGAACAGTGGTTGTGAAAGCAAGGATTTCCAGAGACAGAAAAGAGCGAAATTTTCTAAAATGTTCAAAGAACCAAGGTTAATCCGTCATCCTATTACTTTGAATTTTAATTGAAATACACAGGTAGAAATGTTTGATGTTTGTTAGGAATATATTCAAGAGATTTGAGAATACTTACATCTTCATCTTCTTCCAGTGCTTCACCAGTAAAATACAAAACAGCTCTTGGGATTATTCTTTCCCGTATAAAGTGTCCAACTTCAAAATCTGTTGCCAAAATTGTTTCAGAATTCTCATCCTTGAAAAGAGGAAAAAAAAAAGTTTTTTTAAATCATTCCAAGAAATAATAAATTGAAAAAAAAACAACATTTTTTTAAGAAATATATTTAATTAAAGCCAAAGCAAACAAACATACCAGCTCTGCTTCATCAGCAGGAACTGAAAGAAAAGAAAAAGGTATATTGAATAACTAAAATATATAGAAATAACCAAATCACTGACAACTATTTTATATCAGAGAAATGGGTAAAAATCCAAACCTTATTCATGTATATTTAAAGGTGAAAATTGTCAAAATATTGACCTCAAATATATGCCAACACCCACCCCCAGTTCCATTTACCATTGATTTTTGGTCACATATTCCTCAACTTATATATTCAAGTATATATGGTAATTATAGAAAATAACTTCTGAAAGATATAAATACAATATTTACCTGAAGGTGGATTGAAGAAATTGAAAAAAGAATCAACTTCCACAGTTTTTGTAACAGTCCTTGTTGTTCCTCTACCTTTATGTTTCAGCTTTTTCTTCAACACTTTCACAGTTACATCTTTTCCCTTTTTCCACTCAATTGGACAACTAGCAAAGGAAAGAAAAAATATGGAAGACATTTCATAAACATTAATGAAGAGGGAATGGAGAGAATGTGCATTAATCGGTGGAAAATTCAATTCAAGAGAATTTATCAACTTACCCAATACATTTTACTATCTCTGGCCCTTCAAAAGAGAAGGGATCAGTTAAATCAGGCTCTGATTTCATAATATATTTCTTCGTTAATACATTATTCTTGATATAATCATTTGGTTCAAAAAAGAACTGTAAAGTGAAGCCCTGTAAAAGAAAAAGTAGACATACTTTCAAGTCAAATACAAACAAGTTGATGAGTCATTATTGACAAACAATAACATTCACACTTTTTTTTTTTTTTTTTTTTTTTTTTTTTTAAATTCAGAATTGTAGCTGAAACCTTTCAAATTAAGCTAATTACAAGCACAATATTTGAAGAGATATTGAAGATTAAATATATTTTTACATAAACCTGAGAATTGCTAGGCAAGTGATAATTTTGAGTTTAGAAGAAATGACTTACCATTGGGTCTTTCTCTGAGAAAATACACTTTATCTCACTAAGATGTTTCAGTATAGGCTCATCATGTTCCTAAAATTGAGATGGAGGATAAAAATAACCGTAAATCAGTATAAAACACAAATAGCAAAAGCTTTTCATAAAACAACAAAAATGTTGACAATTCATTAAAGACAGTCTTTTCATACAGACATTTACTGTAAACAGTATAGAATCTAATGCTTCAGGCTTTTTCCCTTTGAGAGAAGGAAAGGAAAATGCCAATTGGGCTAGTAAAGCCTTTAAAGTTTGATTCAGTATTTAATGTGTTCTCTGAAGTGCAGATGATCGAATTAATTTGGCAATGAGTTGGCACAACTGCTCCAGTTAGAGAAATCTATGAAGATGCAGGTGTGGCAAACCGCATATATTCTAGCAACCAGAAAAAGCAAAATAAAAACTGCTTCACCTTCAACAGAAGAATCACAGAGAGAGTGAAATGCAGATAATAGAGACCAGAATGACAAAGCCAATGAAACAGTGGTGGAATACACATGGGATTGACCACACTAGTTATATCTATCCATTAACAGAAACATTACACAATTGTTTCTTTAGGTTAAAAGTCTAGCAAAAGTTATTGAGTGCCTAATACTCCTCGGTGTTGGCTTTCTGCTTCATGTACAGATTACAAATTTATTAACCGTATATAGACGACCCCATAAAAGAGTGAAAGCAGCAATTCTTGCTCTATGGGCTTTTTATTTATATATATATATAGTCATTACCGTCATCTATCTTCCCCACTAGTATGGGTTAGACGGGAATTGTCCCACTTAACCCTATAGTGCTCAAACCGCCCGAAATCGCTAGATAACACCCACACTAAAAAATCGTTCTAAAAATAAACAAACCATCATCAAAATCTCGTCAATTCAACACTACTGCGAGATTAGGCTCTTACCGCGAAAATTAACACTTAATATAGTGAAACAACTTAAAACAACAAGTGTTTTTTTACTTTGAAAGTACAATAAATTTCTTTTTCGTATCAATATAGCTTATGAAAGTAAGTGATACTGATTTTGAAGGTTTTACACACGACAACATTCAGAATAAACAAGAAACAAACGATAATATTAGTGATTTATCTTCAAATGAATCTGATGTTTATATATCTGAAGTTTCGTCCAACGATGATTGTTTTGAAAGTGAAAACGAAGGAGATCTCCAGGACGCCATTGAAAATATTACAGCAACATGATTGAAAAATACCACACCAATACATACACACATTACCTCTTGATGCTAAAGTACTGGATTATTTCTTTTTGTAGTTGCAGTTGTGGCAGAAGAGATTAATCGATATGCCCAACAGATTTCAAATCGAGGAAAACCCGATCTGTTTGGCAACCAACAGATGCTGCGGAAATGCAAGCATTTTTTACCATAAATATGTTCAGTATAAAACAATTTCCAAGACTGGAATTACTTGAGCACTGATATAAGGTTTAGTGATCCTTATATATCAAGTATTATCCCGAAAACAACGTATTTAAAATTAAACCAGTATTTGCCCCTGGTCGATACTTCAAATGCCCCTATTAATTAATTTCAAATGCCCATAAAAGTCAAATTTAAATTAATCTATTTACCTGAACCATTTCTGAAAGAATATCTACATTCTTGAAGACTGTCAACCAGAAATGTGGAATACCTTTTGTGTTTTCTAGAGTAAAAATAAAAATTAACAATTTTGTTATTACAAATTCTTAGAGACACTAGACACACAAATAAGGGGATACTTAACTGTTGCTTTATTTGATCAACTCCCAAAAGATTAAAAAGGGGTAATGGTGACATAAACAGAGCTTGAATCCAATATAAGAGACAAAATATTTTTTTTTAATTGTGCCAAATTTACTCTCCCTGCAATAAAATTTGCCAGTACAGCTGAAAGCCTGGTAGTACCAAGAGGATCTTTTACACCCAAAAAGTGACAAAGTCTTTTTGCTACCACCATTACTTCTCGAGCTATTATTTTTATTATTAGTTCTACGAACCAGTTTTAATTCTCAGTAAGTCATTTAATTCCACTTATACCTTTGAATAAAGGGATGTTACCTAATAACAACTTCCATGAAAAATCCTTTACAGCTTCATTCTTAGCCCAAGCTTTAACTATTCCACTTCGCCTAAGTTTAAATGCTCTGAGACAGCCTTTAGAAATATTCTCTTTAGTTCTTACAAGGAAAATATAAGATGCATTCTGTGGGATGTTGGTAATTTAGTTATGAAGATCAATAGCAGTAATCCGTTTTACACCAATTCCAAAAATGGAAAGATTATATATACATATCGTATATCTAAAACTCATTTTTCTTTGAAACATGCTTTGTATATATACAATATATTGTGTATTCTCTTGGATATATGGCTCTCTCTCTCTCTTTTAATCATTTTATATATATATATATATATACATACATACATACATACATACATACATACACTATATATATATATGAATTGATAATACAACCATATAGAGGCAAAGAACAAATGGAATGTTCTTGTTAATCTATCGAAACAGCCATAAATAAATTAAATGCTTTAATTTAAACCCTTTCTTAATCTGTTTTTATTTATATTGCACTTTACATGCCTGATTAACTAGCATAAGGATGCTCCTTCATCCTTCAGTCAGCATGAAAGTAATAAATCTACTGCAGTAGATTAAAAACTTATGGGATATGTAAGATTAAGTTGTCGATATAATTTAACAATTTAGTTTTAGGATATGTAAGATGAAATAGTTGTTGACATAATTTCAGAATCGAGTTCACGATACAGTTAAATAATTGAACCTTGAAGTACTTACCATCTAAAACCTCTAGTACAGGATCTTTCTGTTCAGGCTTATCCTCAACTGAAGCTTTACACCGCATCTCATCCTACAAAAATGTTAAAACATTTTCTTTAAAAAAAAAATACATTATATGCAAGTAAATACAATTAGAATTTTCAACATTTATCAAGCAGTAATCTTTGTACATTCTAGCTAAGCTCTAAGGAATGGAAATACATCCTTCCTATAAGAAATATTTCTGGAATTCCTTATTCTTTAGCAAAAAGTGTTTCTTGTGTAAGAAAACAGTCTAAACTTCTAGCAACCACATATTACACACAAAAAATTAACAGCCTCAGTGAGAGGCTGTTAATTTCCAAAAGCATATCAGATATTTATTATATATATATATATATATAATTATGTATTATATATATATATATATATATAATTATTTAGGCTTTACCTCACATAATATTGACATTTATTGAGAATAATACCTTAACATCAGTATGAGTGGCCAGTTACAGACAGCTTAAATGCTAAAGAGTTAACTGGTAATAGCAATGCTAAATTCTTTTCTCAAGCATTTCATTTGCTTTAAATCTTAAACTTCAGTACTTTTTACCATAATATACTTCATAGAGTATCTACTTCAACAAAGATTAAAATGGATATAAAATTATCCTCATTTTAATGCCTGCTTTCCCTACTGGCTAGAGTTGGATGAGCCAGTCCTGAAGTGGGGCTACTGACCTCCAAGAGAAGCCAGGTATCTTGCTTACGTTATGGTCTCACATTCTACCGAGTGCACAGGAGAGGTTGTCATGTCCGACACAACTGAGGCTCCTCCAACCCTTTCTGTAAGCCCTCTACAATTCAATGCCCTATGTAACCAACCAATTTACGGCATGTACTGGTGCATTTATCGTGTAGATCATATGATAATGATTATCATTATTATGATATATGTGTGTGTGTGCATGTATATATATATATAATATATATATATGTGTTGGTACCACAAAACATCCAGCCCACACTGTAAAGTGGTCATGTAGGTGTCACAACAAAAAGCACCTAGCCCCCACTACATGTGGTTGGCGTTAGGAAGAGCATCCAGCCAGGAACAGTCCTATATGAGCGAGAGACAGGCACCCAACACACAACTTGCCTCTAAGTGGGACAAACCCGTTTAACCCATGCTAGCGTGGAAGATAGACGTTAAATGATGATGATCTCCAATACTAGGGAGGTTGTCATGCCCTTGACATAATTGAAGGGTCCTACCAACCCTTTGGCAGCAGCTAAAGAAATATCCAAACCATTTCAGGATTGCAAACATTTGCTTATTTCTTTCTTTAAACACAAAGTATAAAATGTTGTACATACTGATAATTCTTCATCACTTGACCACTCACATTCTTCATCTGTTGGTTCAACAGTGGCATTCACAATATCTTTTCTCTACAAAAGGAAAAAAATATATTAGAAACACACATATATAGATAGATATATCATTTTACGTCCGCTTTTCCCTGCTTGCAAGGGTGGGACGGGAACTGACTCTGGCTTGATTTCTACAGCTGGATTCCCTTCCTAACACCAACCTCATTTACAGTGAGTGCTGGGTGCTTTTTTGCCGTGGCACCTCCACGACCACTTTGCAGTGGAATGATAGGGACCCCAGGCCCTATCATCTCATTTCTACAGCTGAGTAAACTGGAGCAATGTGAAATAAAGTGTCTTGCTCAAGGAAACAACACATCACCCGGTCTGAGAATTGAACTCACAACCTTTCGATTGCAAGGTCAATGCTCTAACCACTAAGCCATGTGCCTCCATCACATATATGTATATATATATAAATGTAAAAAGTAAACAGAAATAACAACACAATCAGTACAGTGAGAAACAAGATAGATTGAAGGGACGGGCGGGTTGGAATTGGAAAAAAATGTCTTTAGATAAAAATAACAGGTCCATTCATGTTGACATCTCTTGGGAAAATGTTGATGCTGGCATTTTGTATATGATATATATATATATATATATATATATTGAAAAATACAAAACTGCATCACAAAACTATTTCTAATTTCAGCACACAAGGTCAACAAATATGAAGGAAGGGCAAAAATCGATTAACCCTTTAGCATTTACATTACTCTAAATTTACTATTATATTTTTATGGTAAAGGCTTTATCTCACATAATATCGAATCTATGAGATTTATCAGTATGAGCAGCTGGTTACAACAGAAAAAAAGAGATGAGAGAATTCTGGCTGGATATGGCCAGTTTAAATGCTAAAAGGTTAAATCAATATTTGCTGGGTAATCAACTTTATTTACCCTAACTCGTATTAAAGTCATAATAATAATACTACAAATTTTCACAAGTAAAGATAAATTTTTAAATAAAAAGACATTTTTGTAAAAGTATCAATGATAAATCTCACCTTTTCATAGAATGGAGCATATTTCTCAGCAAATCTGCATTCCAATGAATGAAGTTCTTCATAGAAATCAGATTCAATCTTAGTCGTTTCAAACTGAAGTTTCTTTAAGGCTTTTATTCTCCGCTTAACACATTTAGGTAAACTGAAAGAAAAACCCAACAGAGCAAACTATTATCATAAAAAAGAGAGGAAGGAAAAAATAAAAAGAGAGAGAGACATAAGTCACTGCAGAATTGAAAGGAAAGAGTTAAAATCCTAAAATATTAGGTTTGGGAAAGTTTCCTGCCATAAATACACAAAGTTTGTCAAATTTGCTACCCAACACTTCAACACCAAATAGCTACTTGCCACTTAGCACTGGCTGATTTTGTCTAATTTACGACTCAACCCTGGCTGATTTTGTGACACCATCACTTAAACTCCCTTCGTTACCCCTTCCATCTGGCATACTGCCTGTCCTACCAACTACTATTGTCCAGTCATCAAAAGATTAGCTCTCTAGAATCATCTAATGTCCAACTATCAAAAACATTTTCTTTAAATGGTAATTTTTTTTTTTTAAGAGACTTGTACAAATCAGTTCTAATAATTCCAAATAGCTACAAGATTCGATATGTGAGCTAAAACGTTTACTGTGAAAATATAGAGTAATGTAAATGCTAATAGGTTAATATCACAACTTGTTACAATTACTGAGTTTTAGATTAATATTTTAACTAGATTTCACTGTCTACCACAGTACTATTTGCATCAACTTCATGAATCTTGTCACATTTCTTTGCTGAAGTCTTAAGAACCAAACATGACTGGAGTTATTTCCCATTATTATTCAAACAAACATGAATGATAGGAACCAATATTCTCATTTCTTCACTGAAAATATTTCTAATTAGATTTTTGATATTCCCTATACTCATTGTAAATCAAAGAGTAACTTTCATGGAACAACATTTTGATTAATATGAAGAGACCAAACGGGGCAGTCTCTACATTATTCAGAAGGGCCAAAGAACTCTATAACTAGCAAGTGACAATCCCTCCACACCAAACAATCACTTCCAACTACAATCTTTAAGAAACATTGGCAGTACACAATGGAATATGCAATACATAACATTAATCATTTCAATTAATTCACAAAAGGTTTTGAAGGGTTTACTAAAATTATTATGAAGATGGTAACCTAACATGTGGATCTGATGTAAGACTTTTGTTGGCAAATAATTTAAAAGAGGAACACTTAGAAAAATGGGTGGTTTATGTTTCATAAAACAAGAGCCTGTTTCAGGACGTTTGATAGTGAAAGGGTTAAGTTACCAGACATCATTTGAATGCTTCAACAAAGACCTTTATTTTAAAAAGCCCTAATGGGTTGAATAAGGGGTTAAAATTTAAAAATAGATTAGATACCACCCAAAATCCTAACACTCATTGCTAAGAAAACTGAGAAGCTTTTAACATCACAAAAACTGAAGAGAAATTTAAAAAAAAAAAAACCTCAATATCAACCTACCTTTGAATGTAAGTGGATGGAGTACCAACAATACTGCCAAGCTTATCTTGCAGAGCAGCCAATTCAAAAGGATTTTGCATCCATTCACATGCATTGTCTGCAGATCCAGTTTGTGGAGCATCTAATAAAATTATAAAATTACAAGAGATTATTTTTTAACATACAGTAGCAACCAATATGATGTGGAGAGAAGATGGCCTCTCCAAGTTTTTAAAATGCCCTAGAAAAATGCTGCATGTTAATACGATGCCCCTCAGAAATTACGGGAGACCATTGTAGGCATGCAACTGATAATGAAGAAATAATATACTCCACATGTATGGCAGATTTAACTACAACTTGTCTAAAAGGTGGCAAATTATAAATACCTTCTGATCCTTCTTCAACATCTGTTTCTACTTCTTCAGGATCAGCTTCTGCATTGTTTTGTCTGAAATTAAAAGAATAATGATCAAAAGTAGAATACATTTTTTATCTTCAATTGTAAAGAGCTGCTCTTCATTATTATATAAGGGGGGCGCAAAAGTCACGCACCACTGAAATAACACTCATATAAGTAAATGTGTTGAATGTTCATAAAATGATGGGAAGGTGGTGCGTGACTTTAGTGCCACTCTGTATAATAGAAATGTAAGTGACCAAGTAGTCTGGAAAATTTACTTAATACATCCAGAATGTTCTAATCACTTTTCATTGTTACTATTTGAGGGGAGTATCTGTGAACAGGAACAATCCTGTCCGCATTCTTAACCCTCCAAAATACCTGCCAATTGATACAGCAGACTATTTCATACAAAATAAACAGCAAATTAAATTTGTTTGACCAGTACCATATGAAACCACATTAGCAAGACATTCTTGAAAAGCTAAAAAAAAAAAACAAAAAAAAAAACAATACTATGACCTGCATCACAGATTCAGTGTGGTATTCATCATCATCATCACCGTTTTACGTCCGTTCTTCCACGCTAGCATGGGTTAGACGGGTTGTCCTGTTGTGGGCAGTGTCTGGTCGGCTGACCATGCCTTGCTCATACAGGAACTGATTTGGCTTGGTTTCTACAGCTGGATGCCCTTCCTAACACCAACCTCATTTACAGTGAGTGCTGGATACTTTATTATGTTTACAATTAAAAGTTTTCACTTTCTTACTAATCATGCTTATAGAAGTAAATCTAATCCACATGACACCACCATAAATGAAACTTAAAGATCAGTCCGCCTCATGGTAGTGGCAGATAGGATGGGGGGGAAAGAGACATTGCCCCAGAGGATGGCAGGGGAATGGCACTAGGAGCGGATCAGCCAATCCGCCTCCCACCTGTAGGCAGCCAACTCTGCTCAGAAAGCAGTAGTAGGGGTGTGACATGGGAGTCTCCACTGCCACAGACTCAACCACAAACCTACCAGAGTGCAGCCAATACTTTGACAGTTTGCCCTCTTCACCCTGGTGGGCAGCAAATAAAATCTTTATAATGCTGCAAATTTTCATAATCTATCCACTTGTGGAGTCATAGAGGCACTGCCATATGGTGTGTCTAGGGCACATTTAAACCTGGCGGATCCCAACCCTTTCGAGGTCTGAACACAACCGATTTTTTCTATAGAGGAATTGACCCTAGTACTTTACTGGTACTTTTTTTTTTTTTTTTTTTTTTTTTTTAAATCGTGCCCACTAATTCCTGAGAGGATCCTCAAATACTCCTGTCAGAAGCAACCATTTCCAATTGATCCAGCTGTATCATCAAACAAGACCAGCCAAGCTCATGGATGTTATCCAACCATCTTGCTCTGGGTCTCCTGCTAGATGGGTTTTGCCCATACCTCAAAAGGATGAAAGGCAAAGTTGACAACGGCATGATTTGAACTCAGAGCAAGCAATGAGGTGGGACATATACCGTAACGCATTCTATCCGACGTCTTAACAACCCTGCCAATTCGGCACCTATCCACTAGTAATGACACCATAAATATTTTATTAATTCATTTCAGTTGTCTTCCAAGTCATGTTAGAAGTTTTTACATCCAAATTATTCAAATTTTAAAATACTCACGGGTCATTGTCAGCCATATTTATCTAATAAATTGTCTGAAAAAGAAAAAAAATATTTTTGGTAAAGAGTTACACATCATATAAAACAAAAAGGAAGGAAATTTTCAAAAATTCTTCATCTTATTTGAGAAATAATGGTATATATACACAAGGGTTGGCTGAAAAATTCATAGAATGGCTCGCCAGAGCTGTGAAATCTTGCATACATTTAATTTCAAGTCTGAACTTTTATGAAGGTAGTTGGTCCATCAGGGTTAGTTGAGATACTTAACCCTTGATAGCAAAGCACCTCTGGTTTTATATCTATCTAAACATCTTCCAGCATAATTTTAACTATGTAAATACCAGCTTAATAATGAAGTTATTTCATTAAATTCCTCTAAATTCTTCATTTTAAAATTGGAAAAATCATTGGCAATGTCTTCGTTATAAGTATTTTTCATTTTTTTTACATCCGTTTTTTCCCTGCTTGCAAGGGTGGGACGGGAACTAATTCTGGCTTGATTTCTACAGCTGGATGCCCTTCCTAACACCAACCTCATTTACAGTGAGTGCTGGGTGCTTTTTTGCTGTGGCATCTACACGACCACTTTGCAGTGGAATGATATGGACCCCAGTCCCTATCATCTCATTTCTACAGCTGAGTAAACTGGAGCAATGTGAAATAAAGTGTCTTGCTCAAGGAAACAACACATCACCCGGTCTGAGAATTGAACTCACAACCTTTAGATTGCAAGGCCAATGCTCTAACCACTAAGCCATGTGCCTCCATGGTAAAGGATTAAAATAACCAGTGGATGTAGTCAACTCCAGGAGTCAAATCAGGCAATACATGGAGGTGTACTACAGAGGCACCAAAAGGTTCAACTAGATCATAAGAATTATGGAAAGAGTTAGCCTAGCTGAGACTCTTTGTAAGCAAACTTAGTACTTAGCAAAGCATAAACAATATACTTATCAACCTAGAGAATACCTTAAAAAGGTTCCACTCCCTGCAATTTGGTGATGAATAATGAAGCTAGTAGCTGTATAGCTTGTGAGGGTTGTACAAACCCTGTAGAGAGGAACCAGCCCTTGCTTAACCATAACAGAAAGGTTAAAGACCAGTTGCTTTGAGAGGTCCTGGGGTTTTGGAAAAATTCCAGGAGTGAAGGCAAAACCTGGAAACAAAAGGCCTCAAAAATAACCTTAGCAAAGACTCCAATTTTATTAAGAGAACAAGATCCTGCCATTAAGGAAATGTCTACGTTTAATAGGTAAAAATTCAATACTTTATACTCAGTGTAAACTATTAGATAGGGTCACAGGCAGAGTGACAGAAAGTAAGCTTTGTACATAATAGTTGCACAGGAAAAGTCAGCAAGAATACATGTGAAATATATTCCCTCAAAAGCTTGGAAGGTTAGTCTTGCTTTAAGAATTCCATAGCTTTCACTACTTAGAGGGACCTAATTAGCAACAAAGGTAGATATATAGAAATCAGCATAGCCAGAGCTTGTACAGTATAAGTTATTTGTGCTTGTACAAAAGCAATCATACAATGTGTCCTATCTGAGTACAGGATAGATTTTGTATTTACATTAGCATTTACATTACTCTATTATATTTTCATAATAAAGGCTTTATCTCACATAATATCGAATCTATGAGATTGATATTTTAAGAACAATACCTTAATATCAGTATGAGCGGCCAGTACAGGTGGTTTGAACAGAGAGGTGGGAGAATTCTGACCAGATACGGTCGGTTTAAATGCTGATGGGTCAATGTACAAAATGGGATGCTGCTTGATAATGAGACAACTGACTGGAGAGAACTGAAACATGTTCTGCTGGATGTATAACGTTAGTGGGACAAAGTGGAAATGGGTCAAGAGAAAAACTCAGTGAACCATATGTACTGTTGAACCAATGACTGCACTGACAAGCATGTGGTGTGAATGAAGAGACGCCAGATCTGCAGAACACTGCTAGTGGATGGAATTTAATTAAGTGGGAGACCTGGGATAAAGTGGTAAAGACTGACCTCAGAAAGCTAAACCACACAAAGACGACAAAGGACTGATATTGGATATGTATCGGTATCTATTGCTCCAGTATCTTAACCCTTTAGCATTTAAACCAGTCATATCCGGCCAGAATTCTCCTCATACCTATATTAAGGTATTGTTCTCAAAATAAGTGACTCGATATTACATAAGACAATTATGTAAAATAAAGCCCTTACTGTGAAAATACAATAGTAAGTATAGAATAATTGTTTCTACTTTTGGCACAAGGCCAGCAAATAATTAGTGTATTACTGGTACTTTATGAAAGGCAAAGTTAACCTCGGCAAGATTTGAACTCAGAATAGTAAGTATAGAATAATGTAATGTAAATGCTAAAGGGTTAAGTCTCCATTGACTATATTTATTACCCATTCACCAAGTCTCTTCACTGTGATTGTGTAATGTGAAATGCCATATGATCTAGCAATATTCTATATCATTACAACAGCATCAGATTTGTCTATTCAGTACTTTCTACCCTCTTCCCAGACATAACTAACTCCTATACCACACAAAACCACATGAGCAACACATTCTTTCAGAAATATAAAACAACACTGAATGCATCACATTATGAAAATCTGCAGTTTACTAAAGACTTTCATTTTTAATCTGCCCACTGATTCAGATATTATAAACATTTTAATCAATATCAGTTTTTTTTTTGTTTTTTTTTAAATATATTTTTTGCTGGCAGGATGTTAAAAGTTGACTTTATTTGCTATTTGCTATCTTTACTGTGAAACATTTGACATACCATGATGCAATAACGACATAACTTCTAACAACAAATTCATAGCCATCACCCTTTGTCTTCTATTAACACTGCCCTTCATACTATTTATTTAGATATTTTCTCCTCTTTCACACTATCAACCACATTACCTGCTTCATGGGGGAAGGAAGAAGGTAGGTGTCGGTGTAACAATATCTTACCTAGCAAATCTGAAGAGTTCGAAAACCGAATGGAGATAATGTACAGAAAAAAAAAATCCTTTATTTTTATCATGTTGATACCAGTACTACTACAAAAAGCATCTAGTAAATTCTGTAAAGAGGTTGGTGTTAGGAATCCAACAGTCTAGCTTGATTGTTCCATTTTGACATGGTTTCCACAACAGGTTGTCATTTCTAACAATCACTTTACAGGGAATATTGAGTTCATTTGTTGTCCGTCTGCAAGGCCAATAATCTCAAAACAAACATGGCCTAGTGTTTGAATAAAGAGGGGTTGATGGCCCAGGGATTAAAATAGGAGAAAGCATGACGAGAAAGTATTAATATGTTTAAAGAGGAAAATAATATTTGGAAATAATGTACAAGCACATACAAGTATAACAAAAAAATATACCACTAATTTACTGTTAGTGGGGCAATGCAAAGGGTTTAATTTGGCTTTATCAGCCCCATTCTTTGACTGGTCCTTTGCTGAAAACCATGAAAATGAAGGCATGAAAATACCATCATTTTACACCTGCTCTCTATAGGGAGTCGGTTATCTGGCGTTGCTAGGCTCCACGACTGGTTGGGCAAAGTACATCACACTTGTGTCCCGTTTTTTGTCGTTTCTACAGCTAAATTCTCCTAACCTAAAACCAGCCAGTTTACAGAGTGTACCGGGTGCAATTTATCGTGACACCAGACACTCCTATCCCGTCAACAAGATAGGTCTTCATGACCCTAAACCCCTAGAGATAGTCAGACCTTATAAAGGGGAAACTAAAAGTTCCATAAATAGTTCAATATTTGGCTTTCACTAGTGTTTTCTGCTAAATTCATTTTTTAAAAGATTACCCCCACCCCCACCACACAAAATGTATACGCACTTTGATTACCTGTACAGGCAATATTTATTAGAATGCTGTTGAAGTGTGTATACATGGAGAGAGGGGAGGGTGCTGTGTATATGAGTATATATATAACGGGTTGAATTCATTTCGCAAAGTAGTTTCCAGTTCGTGGTACCTAAAACAAAAATCTACTATAGTTTTAGGGTAAAAGCATAATTTTTATGACCGTATGTCCCTTCTGGGCGACACTTTATCTATAGGTATATCCACGAGGTCTGTTTATGGAGCACGAAAATCGTATTACTGCCTGCGAATGTGAAATCCTAACATATATATGTTATCTGGTTGAATACGTATGAAAACGGGTTAATAAAAAAAATAAATAAATAAATTCTTCCACTTCTTAACTGGGAGTCTTTGTTATACACGGGATTTTAAAATGTTATATTGTTTGCAAATGTAAGAATTTCATTACAAATGCAAGCTACATTTTTAATTCCACGTAAGACTTCATTTATACTAATTTGTTTTTATCTAATAAATATTTGCTTTTCTAAAGAAAGGCTCATCCTTTCCATCAAAACATACCTAACGTTTCATGTAAACGCAGAACAAAATTCCTTTTAAAAAGCACGTGTATTACGAAAACGAAATTTATTTATTTCGGTAATTCAAGACTATTAAGTTATTTTGACATTACTCAACTATACACGTATTAGACAAAATTCCGTGTATATATATATATATATACACACACACACACATACATACACGAGGCTATACTTTAAAGAAACTTGTCCAAGGAACCACGCAATATAAAACTTAAGACCACGTGTTTGCGAAACGAACGTCTTAAGCGCACAGCCATATATATATATATATACATAATACACACACACATATATATATATATATATATATATATATACACACACACGTCTACACGTGTGTCATCATGCTAGTTACTGCTTTAAAAACCGGTGAAGGTCAATGAAATAAAGCACCATTCTTAAAAATAAGGCTGACTGCATCAGAAATGTTCGTCCAACAAAAGGCGAACGTGAAAACGATCATTACACTGTACTTCTATATTTAAATATCTAAGAGGCGATGCCGGGAAGAGCAGCCGGCAATAAAATCGTCCCAGAAGGTGCCATTCAACCCATACCAACATAGAAATGATGCCGTATTTTTTTAAAATGTATATATATATATATATATATATATAATAATTAATAAATAAAAAAAAAAAATTTAAAAAAAAATGGTTTTAGGAAGCCTCTACAATGCAAACAAATTATAAATAGTTATAAATATTGAGGTAGCAATGACCTGATAAAGAAAAGATATGGGAGAGAAGGGGGGAAAAAAATGGATCGGAATGTTATCTAAAATAAATATTTCGGATAAGGTATCCGTCCAACTAGAGGATGTAAATTAGCAGATTAAAAATAAAAAAAAATCATAAAACTAACAATTTCAACAAATTTTGGTACAATAATTTCAGGCTTGTTAACAGCTTCAACTACTCATGCTGTAAGAGAAATAATGTGCCTACCCTAACTTCATATGTACAAAAGATCTGTCAGGAGAAAAGATAAAAAGAAAACAAGAAAACCGGCGAAAGCACTTATTTAACAGTGGTAAAGAACTTTTTTTTCCAAGTCTTAATTAACATTTTATTTTTTAAATTACATCTAAGGTGTTGCTCACGAGCCAAAACAAACTTATAGGCTCTTTAGGACAGCATTTTATCAGTGTTTCCTCCACAAGCTTTTGAGTAATGTGCATGAAATTCACATGGGGTACATTAGCTACAAGCAGAGTGGGATTTACGTATAAGCTAAACAAGCTATAGCTTGGGTCCCCGAAAAAAATTGGGGAAAAAAAAAAAAAAAAAAAAAAAAAACGGTGTGTACATTTCCAAAATATAAGATAAAAAAGAACTAAAATAATGCAATAGTTTTAAACAGTTTTCTGCTTTAATATTGAACGTTTTGCTGTTTTTATAACATATAAAGGGCCCCCATTATCTCAAATAACTTAGGGCCTCATCAAATCTAAATCCAGCCCTAGCTACAAGTTAACTTTCTGAAGAAATCAATTCACACAAATTGACAATCCATTTCATTTAGGTGTGCGCATGCTCTAAAATTTATAGCACATGGACAAAGAAATTTAATGTACAGCTTTCCAACCGTGACCAACACAGCTCCAACCAACAATAGGTGCTATAAATTGTATTAAAACTCTATTGAATTCTAATTACTACATTTATACAAAATGATGAAACCGGATTTCAAATACAACTTTCCAACCGTGACCAACCCAGCCCAAACCAAACCAATAATAGTTGTTATAAATTGTATTTAATTTTTTTCAGCAATAACATCTAAAATAAAAAATAAAAGACGAATCAGACCGCCAAGTGCTTCTAAAGAGTTTTTGCTAGCAAAAAGTTAATATTTTTATTTTAATACTTCTCTTGTATGGTCGCTATAGTTACCACAGCTTTCATTTTAGTTTATACAATAGATAGCATTTCGTTTTTGACATCCTTGAAAGGACACAAGAACTATCTAGAGCTAATATACATACACATGCTGTAAAAGGGAGCTGCTAACAATAGGCTTATATACATATATATATATATATATATAAGTATATATAATTAATTATTTGATTATTACGTAAAATTCAGCACACGGTCTTATTTAACTTTTACTATTCCGGATCGCAATAATTAAGTGAAAATGTGTTTTGAAGAAGCTCACAATATTTGTGCTAATTTGTTATTACCATGACGATAAATTAAAGCACGTGCTTCCTAGAATAAAAATGAGAGATTGAAGACCCCCATAAAAGTCAGTAGGCGTTAGGTTTCTACAAGGATACAATTACCAACCATTAACTAAAAAAAAAAAAAAAAATACACATATATTATATATATATATATATATATATATATATATATATACACACATATATATATATAACCTTAACCACTGCCGCAAAAGAGAAATTTATAGAAAACTGACGATCAACAGATCATATCAATAGCATACAAGTAATCGAAACCCTCAGAACAGGGATCGATTTAAGCGATTTCAGATTCAAGTAAAATTTTGTTTACGTTAAACGTAGTAAATATTTTCAACCATTTTAATTAATTCTGTGGAATTTGGCGTTAAGCACATATATAAGTGTGTGTATGTGTAGAATTATTTCGTGTTTTGCTATGCTACATTCGTTTATTTAATAGATAGATAATATATATTAAAAATATATATATATATATCAACATACATGTGACCAACTTACACCCTCTCTAAGCTCAGTATAACGAGAAAAAATATTTTACTACGCTTAACGTAAAGTAAATTTCTTTATAAAATTATTACTAATTCAATGTAAATATACTGTTTTATTAGACTTAAGTTTTAAAAAATCTTATAGAATGTTTCAAACGGAAATCATCGAAGACATGTTACAGGCTCAAATGGGGGGGGGGGGCTTTACAAGTTTAATACGTGGTTAATTTAATGAAAAAATACAAATAAGATGTCATATTAAAGAAATTGAAGAAGAGGGGGAGGAAAAAACATGAAAATTCTTTCACATCAAACATAAAATAAAGAGTCAATGGCTACATAAATCTGACTAAAGAGAAAAGTGAAATAATTTAGAATATTTTAGTTTGCCATTTATAGATGTCGGATCTTCAACCACTCAGAAACTGCGACTTAAATAGACCAGAGACCTAGTTGGAACAATCAACACAACATTGGATTTATTCGTAATCTAGTCAAAGTGGATTGTTAATCCAAACAGTACGAAAGCAAAAATGTTAAATGGTTTTCTTCTTCGACATTTGCACAATGCCGACAGCGTGTGAGTGTCCCTACCTCATTGAAATTATTCTCCCTCATCAAAGAGGCGACCGCAAACAATTTTTTAAAGATTCCGTTCCTATATCGGTTAAAAAAGTTTTAGAGCCTCAACTAGTGTTAATAACGGACAATCAATGACCCCTAGACGAGTTATAAATATAATTGTTACATATGTTAGTGCAGAGTGCACTAAAGACCTTGAAATTATGCCCTCTTAACATGAATGCAATCTATCGTTTTACTATTTTTTTTTTTAATTCAACATCTAATAAAAGATATATATAAAAGTAGTGAATGATGGATAAGACTAAGATATATGTAGAGTATATTTTAAGCTGACTCACATTAGTATTAGCAGTTAAATATGGCTGAATTACATTTGTCAGAGAACTAACGGAATGGGGGTTAGTAAGAGGTGGTTACTAGTAGAGGGAACAGAGAGAAAACATGTGGCATTAGAAAAGAAAAAACGTTCTATTATCTACTGACAGATTTACAAACTCTTTGTGGGCTATGAACTCCTTCTGATGTTTTAGCTAACAAGTATTTCAACTTGGTATACAACATAGTATACAACTTAGTATACAACAATTTCCTCAATAGTTAGTTTATTCTATTTCATTTCATACAGTTCGTGCAACTAGGCAAGAACGTCAAAGTCGATCATTCTTTAAAACAACATAAAGAATGTTTGTAAAATTTGTTTTAAATAAAATTCGTAACAATTTTTGTAGTATATAAAAGTATATGCATGCAAATTAACTAGAATGTTCTAAAGAAAAGGGAGGCCCCAGACACCCATTACATGCAGTCCAAAAGAGAATGGTCATAGCGAAGAAAAAGAATTTAACAACCACTAATGTATTGTTATTAATACAAATTAACTAATATTGATATCAATTAACTGTATTGCATTATGTTAAATAACGGTAATTTTTCCTAGCATAAAATAACTTACCGTGGAGCTATTCGAAGCTGCTTCTAACACGAGGGTAAGATGATGGTCGACTCCTACGCCTAAACTGAGTGACAACAAATTCGATTGGATTAAATTGCCATCATACCAAATAGTCGACCAATGAAAATTGTTAGCTTTTCAGGTTGCTGGTTGCACATCCAATTTGGCGGGTAATTGGATGTCGAGGTGGGATAGGTAAAGGGGAATAATTATAAGATTTGATACGATATTTGGCGTTCTTCAATTCTGTTTCATGAAATACGAATTCCACCCTATGACGCTCCCATCAGTTTGTTCGAGAAAAAAAAATATATATTCTCTTGGTTATGTCATTACATAAGGAAGCACTAATTATCGCTTATAAGATGGGTGCAGTCCATTATATTGGACACCTTGCGTTATAAAAGACATTATGTATTAAATAAATGGAATACTGGAATACATACGACTGTTACAGAATTTTTTTTTAAATAAATTATTCCCATTATCTAATATATATAGATGCTCAAGTGGTGAGTTGCAAACTAACCTTGTCAATGAAATGGATTTAGATAGGGTTTTTTTAAAAACAATCTTGCTAAAACTTCAAGATTATCATCAACTGTATGTCTTTTAATCTGAAACAATTCCTCATATTAGCTGGATACCCTTCCTATGTCCAACCAGTTTACAAAGTGTACTGTGTGCATTTAGCGTGTAAATCACTAACACTAGGGAGGTTGTCATGTCTTAGTGTCCTTCCAACCCTATATATACAGGAGCGGCATCCAGCCATAGAGAACCTGCCAAATAAAGGACCAAGAGGGACTTTTAGCTGTGTCAAAGACATAACATCCGTAGTCCTTCTACCATGATAAAATGCATCCCGTAAAACATGGGAACATATATATGAAAGATGTGGGGGTCCCAGCCCTTATGGGCACTTGGTTGATTATAAGAATGTATGTAAGCAAGCTACACACCCCAAGAGGTCAGTAGCTCTACTTGAGTATTGACTCAGTCTGTGATGATCTGTCCAACCCATACTAGGAGGGAAGATGGGTGTTAAATGATGATGTGGGGCAGAAGGAGGGGGTATGTATATAGGGTAGGGAGGGCTTGTCAATCAATTTAATAACCAACAACTTTCCCAGTGTTGGTGCAACAATAAGCTAGATGCCCTTTACAGAATGTACAGGGTGCAATCACCCTGTACATTCTGCAAAGGGCATCTAGCTTACAGAAAGAAAACTTGCCAAACAAAGAATCTAAAAGCTCTCCAGTTGTGTCAGAGATATAACAACCTTCAGCCATGAAAATGAAGTCGATAGATTGAGAGGTTCTGTCAGTAATGATACAGCAACCTCTTTAGTGCAGGGCACAAAACTCCATGGTCATCTGCTGTTAAGATTGACTTATTGTTGTCCTTCAGGCCATAACTGACAAGTTTAAAACTGGCATTTCATGGGAACTCCTGTATTTTGATGATCTAATCCTCATAGTTGAACCCATTAGAGAGCTAGAGGTAAAACATGGGGTCAGAAGGACTGTTCAGCTGTGTCAAGGACATGACAACCTCCTTAGTGCTGGTGTTGCAATAAAATGTACCCAGTGCACTGTGTACAATGAGGGAACAAGTAAACAACAAGGAGGCTCCCAGCCCATCTGAGATGTAACTAGCTCTGAATAAGTACTGACATGGTCTGTGATGACTCATCCAATCCTTGCTAGCAGGAAAACATGTTAAATGATGATGATGATAATATTACACAGAATAGATAACCTTTTAACCTAGATGTAGGCCCCTCTCTGCAGCTCCAGCCCTCTCCTTCCAGCTATCAACTTAATAACTGACCATATTATCTCGAATACGAGGGCCAGCTGAAAAGTTCTTAAGCTGACCAAGATACTCTCAAAGAATGACCAAATGAGGTTTATTTTTCAACATAGTCCCTGGAAAGAAACGAAACAGAATTGTTTTGCTAATATTAATAATGTACTATGTTACCATTGCCATGACTTGAACACTAAAACCTTTGGTTCGTCCATCGGAAAGAGAATCTGCATAAGTTGATGTCATCAGTTACTTTGACTTAACAGCCACTGACATCCACCAGTTGTTGGTTGATACATATATAATAGATCAGCTAATACCTGGTCAGGTGAAAACTGGGGCAAAGCATGAGGGCCAAGCAACAATAAATAATTGTTTCTACTTTAAGCACAAGGCCAGCAATTTAAATGGGGGTGGGGAGTTTATTAAATCCACCCCAGTGCATTACTGGTGCTTTATTTTATCGATGTTGTAAGGATGAAAGGCAAAGTTAACCGTGGCAAGATTTGAACCCAGAACACAAAGGGTCATAACTCTATGCCTCAAAGCATCGAGTCCGATGCTCTACCAATTTTGTCAATCCAAATAATTGTTTCTATTTTAGGCACAAGGCCAGCAATTACTGGTACTTTATTTTATTGACCCCGTAAGGATGAAAGGCAAAGTTAACCTCGGCGGGATTTGAACTGAGATCATAAAGGGACGTAACTCTATGCTTCAAAGCATGGTGTCCGACTCTCTACCGATACTGCCAATCCACCGCCCTCAATCTGTCAATCCAAATAATGGTGACAATATGGTGACAATATATGCACTTGCCACCTCTGCCTAACTCTTCAAGAATATTTTCCTTCTCATCATCTCATTACTGAGTGAGCTTAGATACCTTGCTCATAACATTTAACAGTCTAGTTTAATCACACAGTGATTAAACTAGGCTGTTAAACAACAAGAAATGCCTCTCCTGATAAGTATGAAATCTTCCAAATGTGTGTCCATAACTTGTTGCTATCACTATAATGATTAAAATAACGCCAATATTTTCAGTCAGTTGTAAGCTTAACTCTTTAGCATTTAAACCAGTCATATCCAGCAGGAATTCTCCACTAACAACACAATCAATACCACTAACAACACAGTCAACTTCACTAACAACACTGTCAACACCACTAACAACACAATCAACACCATTAACAACACAATCAACACCACCATTAACAACACAATCAACACCACTAACAACACAGTCAACTTCACTAACAACACAATCAAAACCATTAACAACACAATCAACACCACTAACAGCAGAGTCAACACCATTAACAACACAATCAACACCATTAACAACACAATCAACACCACCATTAACAACACAATCAACACCACTAACAACACAGTCAACTTCACTAACAACACTGTCAACACCGCGAACAACACAATCAACACCATTAACAACACAATCAAAACCATTAACAACACAATCAACACCACTAACAGCAGAGTCAACACCACTAACAACACAATCAACACCATTAACAACACAATCAACACCACCATTAACAACACAATCAACACCACTAACAACACAGTCAACTTCACTAACAACACAATCAAAACCATTAACAACACAATCAACACCACTAACAGCAGAGTCAACACCATTAACAACACAGTCAACTTCACTAACAACACTGTCAACACCGCGAACAACACAATCAACACCACTAACAACACAATCAACATCACTAACAACACAATCAACACCACTAACAACACAATCAACACCACTAACAACACAATCAACACCACTAACAACACAATCAACACCACTAACAACACAATCAACACCACTAACAACACAATCAACACCACTAACAACACAATCAACATCACTAACAACACAATCAACACCACTAACAACACAATCAACACCACTAACAACACAATCAACATCACTAACAACACAATCAACACCATTAACAACACAATCAACACCACTAACAGCAGAGTCAACACCACTAACAGCAGAGTCAACACCACTAACAACACTGTCAACACCACTAACAACACAATCAACATCACTAACAACACAATCAACATCACTAACAACACAATCAACACCACTAACAACACAATCAACACCACTAACAACACAATCAACACCACTAACAACACAATCAACACCACTAACAACACAATCAACACCACTAACAACACAATCAACACCACTAACAACACAATCAACATCACTAACAACACAATCAACACCACTAACAACACAATCAACACCACTAACAACACAATCAACATCACTAACAACACAATCAACACCATTAACAACACAATCAACACCACTAACAGCAGAGTCAACACCACTAACAGCAGAGTCAACACCACTAACAACACTGTCAACACCACTAACAACACAATCAACACCACTAACAACACAATCAACATCACTAACAACACAATCAACACCACTAACAACACAATCAACACCACTAACAACACAATCAACACCACTAACAACACAATCAACACCACTAACAACACAATCAACACCACTAACAACACAATCAACACCACTAACAACACAATCAACACCACTAACAACACAATCAACATCACTAACAACACAATCAACACCACTAACAACACAATCAACACCACTAACAACACAATCAACATCACTAACAACACAATCAACACCACTAACAACACAATCAACACCACTAACAACACAATCAACATCACTAACAACACAATCAACACCATTAACAACACAATCAACACCATTAACAACACAATCAACACCACTAACAGCAGAGTCAACACCACTAACAGCAGAGTCAACACCACTAACAACACTGTCAACACCACTAACAACACAATCAACACCACTAACAACACAATTAACACCGCTAACAACACAATCAACATCACTAACAACACAATTAACACCACTAACAACACAGTCAACTTCACTAACAACACAATCAACACCGCGAACAACACAATCAACACCACTAACAGCAGAGTCAACACCACTAACAACACAATTAACACCACTAACAACACAGTCAACTTCACTAACAACACAATCAACACCGCGAACAACACAATCAACATCACTAACAACACAATTAACACCACTAACAACACAGTCAACTTCACTAACAACACAATTAACACCATTAACAACACAATCAAAACCACTAACAACACTGTCAACACCACTAACAACACAATCAACACCACTAACAACACAATTAACACCGCTAACAACACAATCAACATCACTAACAACACAATTAACACCACTAACAACACAGTCAACTTCACTAACAACACAATCAACACCGCGAACAACACAATTAACACCACTAACAACACAGTCAACTTCACTAACAACACAATCAACACCATTAACAACACAATCAACACCATTAACAACACAATCAAAACCATTAACAACACAATCAAAACCATTAACAGCAGAGTCAACACCACTAACAACACTGTCAACACCACTAACAACACAATCAACACCGCGAACAACACAATCAACACCATTAACAGCAGAGTCAACACCACTAACAACACAATCAACACCACTAACAACACAATCAACACCACTAACAACACAGTCAACTTCACTAACAACACAATCAACACCATTAACAACACAATCAACACCACTAACAACACAGTCAACTTCACTAACAACACAATCAACACCATTAACAACACAATCAACACCACTAACAACACAATCAACACCATTAACAACACAATCAACACCATTAACAACACAATCAACACCATTAACAACACAATCAACACCATTAACAACACAATCAACACCATTAACAACACAATCAACACCATTAACAACACAATCAACACCATTAACAACACAATCAAAACCATTAACAACACAATCAACACCATTAACAACACAATCAACACCATTAACAACACAGTCAACACCACTAACAACACAATCAACACCATTAACAACACAATCAAAACCATTAACAACACAATCAACACCACTAACAGCAGAGTCAACACCACTAACAACACAATCAACACCACTAACAACACAATCAACACCATTAACAACACAATCAACACCACTAACAACACAATCAACACCGCGAACAACACAATCAACACCATTAACAACACAATCAAAACCATTAACAACACAATCAACACCATTAACAACACAATCAACACCATTAACAACACAATCAAAACCATTAACAACACAATCAACACCACTAACAACACAATCAACACCACTAACAACACAGTCAACTTCACTAACAACACAATCAACACCGCGAACAACACAATCAACACCACTAACAACACAATCAACACCATTAACAACACAATCAAAACCATTAACAGCAGAGTCAACACCACTAACAACACAATCAACACCACTAACAACACAATCAACACCATTAACAACACAATCAACACCATTAACAACACAATCAACACCACTAACAGCAGAGTCAACACCACTAACAACACAGTCAACTTCACTAACAACACAATCAACACCACTAACAACACAATCAACACCATTAACAACACAATCAACACCATTAACAACACAATCAACACCACTAACAGCAGAGTCAACACCACTAACAACACTGTCAACACCACTAACAACACAATCAACACCACTAACAACACAATCAACATCACTAACAACACAATTAACACCACTAACAACACTGTCAACACCACTAACAACACTGTCAACAGCGCTAACAACACAATCAACACCACTAACAACACAATCAACACCACTAACAAGAAATGTCTCTCCTGATAAGTATGAAATCTTCCAAATTTGTGTCCATAACTTGTTGCTATCACTATAATGATTAAAATAATGCCAATATTTTCAGTCAGTTGTAAGCTTAACTCTTTAGCATTTAAACCGGTCATATCCAGCAGGAATTCTCTCCCCTCTTTCTGTTGAAACCGGCCATAACCAGTCGCTCATACTTATGTTAAGGTATTGTTCTCAAAATCTTGTAGATTCCATATTGTGTGAGATAAAGTGTTTACCATGAAAATACAATAGTAAATAGAGAGTAATGTAAATGCTAAACGGTTAAAGTTACCTCCTTTCTAACTTAATAACCCTCCTTGTTGATTTTCACAGGTTAAAAACCAATTTCCTGACATACAAAATAACAGCAGAAGCAGCACGTTTCATCTTCAACCAAAAATAGTGTAGACCTTTTAATGAGTATAGCATATCAGCTATGACTAACTCATATATAGCAATCCCTGTGTGACATAGGAGTGCTCAACCAGAGCTGACAACAACTCATCATTTCCAGAAATACTAGAAATGCAATTGTAAATACAAGGGTGGGCTGAAATGTTCACAGGATGACTATGAAGGAGTGATGCTAGTGCTGTGAAATCTTGCATGCATTAATTTCAACTCTTCTTATTAATAACTGTATTGTTTCTTTCCAGGGACTATGTTGAAAAATAAACCATGAGAGTATCTTGGTCAGTCAATGAAGGAGTGGTGCTAGAGCTGTGAAATCTTGCATGCATTAATTTCAACTCTTCTTATTAATAACTGTATTGTTTCTTTCCAGGGACTATGTTGAAAAATAAACCTCATTTGGTCAATCCATGAGAGTATCTTGGTCAGTCAATGAAGGAGTGGTGCTAGAGCTGTGAAATCTTGCATGCATTAATTTCAACTCCTCTTATTAATAACTGTATTGTCTCTTTCCAGGGACTATGTTGAAAAATAGACCAACCTCATTTGGTCATTCCATGAGAGTATCCTGGTCAATCGATGAACGAGTGGTGTTAGAGCTGTGAAATCTTGCATACATTAATTTCAACTCTTCTTATTGATAACTTTATTGTTTCTTTCCAGGGACTATATTGAAAAATAAACCCCATTTGGTCATTCCATGAGAGTATCTTGGTCAGCCTGTGAACCATTTCAGTCAACCTTGTATATCAGTGAACATTTTTCTGGTGATTTAAGGTTTCAATCTGGTAACCAGTGATTAAAAAATCCTAATTAAAAATTCTAATTATCTTAAGACCTAGGATGTTAATTAACAGCTAAAGGAGTGTTTGTCAACAACTACTTGCTGTTCTTTTAATTATCACATTGGAACTAATCTTTCTTGGTCCATCTCAGTAACAAACCTAACAAGTTACATTAACAAAAGCTACAAATTACAAGGTTTTATGTTTATGTTTGTCTAATTCTATATTAACTCTTAACGTCTTGTACCACATGAAACAGCATTTTTAGCAATTGGCAGTATTGGTAGAGCGTCAGACACCATGTTTTACAGCATAGAGTTATGGCCCTTTGCGTTCTGAGTACAAATCCCGCCAAGGTTAACTTTGCCTTCCATCCTTACGGGGTCGATAAAATAAAGAACCAGTAATACACTGGGGTAATTGCTGCCCTTGTGCCCAAAGTAGAAACAATTATTAGCAATTGGCAGTATTGGTAGAGCGTCAGACACCATGTTTTACAGCATAGAGTTATGGCCCTTTGCGTTCTGAGTACAAATCCCGCCAAGGTTAACTTTGCCTTCCATCCTTGCGGGGTCGATAAAATAAAGAACCAGTAATACACTGGGGTAATTGCTGCCCTTGTGCCCAAAGAAGAAACAATTATTAGCAAGATATTCTTGAAAAGTAAAAAAAAAGAAACAGCACTATGACATTAAAAATTCTCATCTTTACTTCAGTTTAGTGCAAATGTTCATACCTATACAATCCACTAGTAGAAATACTATAAGCATTTGAATTAACAAACCTCTTTTTAGATATTGTTCAAACACACACACAAACACTTCATCATCATCATCATCATTATTTTATGTCGACTCAGGGCGGTAGACTGGCAGTATCGGTAGAGGGGCGGACGCCATGCTTTGCAGCAAAGAGTTACGGCCCTTTATGGTCTGAGTTCAAATCCCGCCGAGGTTAACTTTGCCTTTCATCCTTATTTTATGTCGACTCAGGGCGGTAGTACAGGGTCGGACGCCATGCTTTGCAGCATAGAGTTACGGCCCTTTATGGTCTGAGTTCAAATCCCGCCGAGGTTAACTTTGCCTTTCATCCTTATTTTATGTCGACTCAGGGCGGTAGACTGGCAGTATCGGTAGGGGGTCGGACGCCATGCTTTGCAGCAAAGAGTTACGGCCCTTTATGGTCTGAGTTCAAATCTCGCCGAGGTTAACTTTGCCTTTCATCCTTATGGGGTTCGATAAAATGAAGTACCAGTAATACACTGGGATAATTGCTGGCCTTGTGCCAAAAGTAGAAACAAGTATTTTCATGTCCATTTTTCCACACTTGCACAGATTAGATGGGTCCTTTTCAGCGCAGCATTTCTCCACTTGCTCTGATCCCTTGTTATCACCTTCCTCCAGGAATTCTCAGCGATTTGAGGTCAGTTGTCACCACTTCTGCCCAGATTTTTCTTGGTCTACCTCTTGATACTAGAGCTGTGAAATCTTGATCAGCCTATGAACCTTTCAGCTGACCCTCATATAAATTCGATCATTTAATTGATTGACGATGGTTTCAGTTAAAATAATAGGAATATTCATTCAGACACAGACATATACACACACACACACTCACACACACATGTGCTCACATGTATAGCCATATATTTAGGGAGAGTAGGGGAGAGAGACATATATATATGTGTGTGTGTGTGTGTGTGTGTGTGTGTGTGTGTGTGATTGAAGGCTGAGAGAAAGGAGTACTCAATACCGAAGTAGAGTTTCAATATTCATTTTATTAAGGCTAAATAAGCTATATATATAAATATATATATATTATATTATATATATATATATATGTATATATGTATATAAAAATATATATATATTTATATATATATATATATATATATATATATATATATATATTATATTATATATATATATATATGTATATATGTATATAAAAATATATATATATTTATATATATATATATATATATATATATATAAATATATTATATTATATATATATATATATGTATATATGTATATAAAAATATATATATATTTATATATATATATATATATAAGGCTAAATAAGCTATATATATAAATATATATATATATTATATTATATATATATATATGTATATATGTATATAAAAATATATATATATTTATATATATATATATATATATTATATTATATATATATATATATGTATATATGTATATAAAAATATATATATATTTATATATATATATATATATATATATATATATATATATATATATATATATAAATATATATATATTATATTATATATATATATATATGTATATAAAAATATAAATATATATATATATAAATCTGTAAGTCTGCGACATTGACAGACACCAAATCGGACGCAAATTCCAGATATCTTTATTTAACATCATATGTATCACAATATCATAACAAATTTAGGAACCTCCCACCTAATACAAAAGATGAAGTTAATAATCTCTAGAGTTTCTACTATATCATTATAATTGTTAGTAAATGTATTTAAACAATTAGTTTAATTACTTGACAAGATAAGAATTCGGTTGGTTTTCAGGTTTTCATTGATAATTGTTTCTACTTTAGGCACAAGGCCAGCAATTACCCAGTGCATTACTGGTACTTTATTTTATCGACCCCGTAAGGATGAAAGGCAAAGTTAACCTCGGCGGGATTTGAACTCAGACCATAAAGGGCCGTAACTCTATCCTGCAAAGCATGGCATCAGACCCTCTACTGATACTGCCAATTCACCGCCCTTTCATTGATAATGTTGTGGTGAGTGAATTACATTGCTGAAGAAGAGGAGGTTGAGGGAGAGAAGGTTGAGATATAATAAATAACAGCTTTCAAATTGGGTTTCTGAAGTCTCTAGCTCTTTCTCCCTTTACCCCACCCCCTCTCTCTCTCTATATATATATTTATATGATTTTTAAAGCGATGAAATACCAGTGGGGGTTGGAAGATCACTGATGAAGGACTGGTTTTGTTCGTATGCAACCCATGTGCAACCACGCAGCACTCCATTTTTCTTATATATGTATATATATATATATATACACTGCAAAGTGGTCATGTGGGTGTCATGACAAAAAGCACCCAGACCACATTGTAAAGTGGTTGTGTAGGGGTCACGGCTAAAAGCACCCAGTACTCACTGTAAAGTGGTTGTGTAGGGGTCACGGCTAAAAGCACCCAGTACTCACTATAAAGTGGTTGTGTAGGAGTCACAGCTAAAAGCACCCAGTACTCACTGTAAGGAGGTTGTGTAGGGGTCACAGCTAAAAGCACCCAGTACTCACTGTAAAGTGGTTGTGTAGGAGTCACGGCTAAAAGCACCCAGTACTCACTATAAAGTGGTTGTGTAGGAGTCACAGCTAAAAGCACCCAGTACTCACTGTAAAGTGGTTGTGTAGGAGTCACGGCTAAAAGCACCCAGTACTCACTGTAAAGTGGTTGTGTAGGAGTCACGGCTAAAAGCACCCAGTACTCACTGTAAAGTGGTTGTGTAGGAGTCACAGCTAAAAGCACCCAGTACTCACTGTAAAGTGGTTGTGTAGGAGTCACAGCTAAAAGCACCCAGTACTCACTGTAAAGTGGTTGTGTAGGAGTCACGGCTAAAAGCACCCAGTACTCATTGTAAAGTGGTTGTGTAGGAGTCACAGCTAAAAGCACCCAGTACTCACTGTAAAGTGGTTGTGTAGGAGTCACAGCTAAAAGCACCCAGTACTCACTGTAAAGTGGTTGTGTAGGAGTCACGGCTAAAAGCACCCAGTACTCACTGTAAAGTGGTTGTGTTGGAGTCACAGCTAAAAGCACCCAGTACTCACTGTAAAGTGGTTGTGTAGGTGTCACGACAAAAAGCACCCAGCACATACTGTAATGTGGTTGTGTAGGAGTCATGGCTAAAAGCACCCAGTACTCACTGTAAAGTGGTTGTGTAGGAGTCACGGCTAAAAGCACCCAGTACTCACTGTAAAGTGGTTGTGTAGGAGTCACAGCTAAAAGCACCCAGTACTCACTGTAAAGTGGTTGTGTAGGAGTCACAGCTAAAAGCACCCAGTACTCACTGTAAAATGGTTGTGTAGGAGTCACGGCTAAAAGCACCCAGTACTCACTGTAAAGTGGTTGTGTAGGAGTCACAGCTAAAAGCACCCAGTACTCATTGTAAAGTGGTTGTGTAGGAGTCACTGCTAAAAGCACCCAGTACTCACTGTAAAGTGGTTGTGTAGGAGTCTCGGCTAAAAGCACCCAGTACTCATTGTAAAATGGTTGTGTAGGAGTCTCGGCTAAAAGCACCCAGTACTCATTGTAAAATGGTTGTGTAGGAGTCTCGGCTAAAAGCACCCAGTACTCATTGTAAAATGGTTGTGTAGGAGTCACGGCTAAAAGCACCCAGTACTCACTGTAAAGTGGTTGTGTAGGAGTCACGGCTAAAAGCACCCAGTACTCACTGTAAAGTGGTTGTGTAGGAGTCACGGCTAAAAGCACCCAGCACACATTGTAAAGTGGTTGTGTAGGAGTCACGGCTAAAAGCACCCAGTACTCACTGTAAAGTGGTTGTGTAGGAGTCACGGCTAAAAGCACCCAGTACTCACTGTAAAGTGGTTGTGTAGGAGTCACAGCTAAAAGCACCCAGTACTCACTGTAAAGTGGTTGTGTAGGAGTCACGGCTAAAAGCACCCAGTACTCACTGTAAAGTGGTTGTGTAGGAGTCACAGCTAAAAGCACCCAGCACACACTGTAAAGTGGTTGTGTAGGAGTCATGGCTAAAAGCACCCAGTACTCACTGTAAAGTGGTTGTGTAGGAGTCACGGCTAAAAGCACCCAGCACACATTGTAAAGTGGTTGTGTAGGAGTCACGGCTAAAAGCACCCAGTACTCACTGTAAAGTGGTTGTGTAGGAGTCACAGCTAAAAGCACCCAGCACACATTGTAAAGTGGTTGTGTAGGAGTCACGGCTAAAAGCACCCAGTACTCACTGTAAAGTGGTTGTGTAGGAGTCACGGCTAAAAGCACCCAGTACTCACTGTAAAGTGGTTGTGTAGGAGTCATGGCTAAAAGCACCCAGCACACATTGTAAAGTGGTTGTGTAGGAGTCACGGCTAAAAGCACCCA
>OZ024752.1:38909276-38949276 GCA_964016885.1 Eledone cirrhosa
ATTAATAAGAAGAATTGAAATTAATGCATGCCAGATTTCACAGCTCTAGCATCACTCCTTCATAGTTAGCCTATGCACTATTAAGACGACTCTCGTATATATATATATATATATATATATATTATATATGTATATATATACATAGGGGGTCACCTGAAAAGTTGATCAAGATACTCTCATGGAATGACCAAATGAAGTTTATTTTTCAAGAAACAAGGCAGTTACTAATAATTGTTTCTACTTTAGGCACAAGGCCAGCAATTATCCCAGTGCATTACTGGTACTTTATTTTATCGACCCCTTAAGGATGAAAAGCAAAGTTAACCTTGACGGGATTTGAACTCAGAACGTAAAGGGCCGTAACTCTGTACTGCCAAGCATGACATGCGACACTCTACCGATACTGCCAATCCACCGCCATATTACAGTTAATATTAATAAGGGTTGAAATTAATGCATGCAAGATTTCACAGCTCTAGCATCACTCCGTCATCGTCAGCCAATGAACCTTTCAGCCAACCCTCCTATATGTGAAGTAAAATAGCTACAACAAAGGATAAAAATCAGGTGACTATCATGGATTATGGGGAACAGTTTCCACATGAAAAGTTATGAATGAAATCAATAACTGTAAGACTCATAACTTCCTCGACTGATTGGGTCATCATTAAAGTATATCTAAACCACTTGAGCAGAATATCTAGGCCAAACCAATTGCTGCTTTTCTTCTTTTCTTGATCAGTTATCTCTTAACCCTTTAACGTTCAAACCGGCCAAAACTGGCCAGAATTCTCTACCTCTTTCTGTTGAAACTGGCTGTAACTGGTCGCTCAAACTGATGTTAAGGTATCGTTCTCAAAATAAATACTTTCAAAATTTCATAGATTCGATATTATGTGAGATAATTATGTGAGGTAAAGCCTTTACCATGAAAATATAATAGTATATATAGAGTAATATAAATGCTAAAGGGTTAATGCACCACATGAAACTGCATCAGTAAGCAAACCAAAGCTACTCATCAAAAAACATACGAGGTTAGGCTGAACAGTTCATAGGCTGACTATGAAGGAGTGATGCTAGAGCTCTGAAATATTGCATACATTAATTTTGCTGGTTTGAGAGCTGATGAGAGTGAAGATGTGTGTCTATAAACTTGTCTTGTACATCGCCTTTTTTTTTTATTTTCTTCTTCCAGTTACTTCTGTGCGTTAGCGCACATCTGGTGTAGAGCTAGACAGAGTGTAGTTTAATAATACAAGGACGAATGGTTATTCCTTCATTACGTTTATTGGTTGGTGACGCGTGTTTCGCTACTGATCAGCTCAAGGTTCGATCTGTATTGATCTAGCCCATCTCTGGAATCAAAAGCTCGTTGGACCTTTGTGGTAGTAATGACAGGGCCAGATTGATACAGATTTAACCTAGAGCTGATCAGTAGTGAAACACGCGTCACCAACCAATAAACATAATGAAGGAGGAACCATTCGTCCTTGTATTATTAAACTACACTCTGTCTAGCTCTACACCTCGATACTGAAGTGAACCTAAACATCGAATGCTCACTCGAGTGAACGTACAGTAACTTCGCGTTACACTCCCTGCATATATATATATATCATCATCATCATCATCATTTTACGTCCGCTTATCCCTGCTTGCAAGGGTGGGACGAGAACCGATTCTGGTTTGATTTCTACAGATGGATGCCCTTCCTAACACCAACCTCATTTACAGTGAGTGCTGGGTGCTTTTTTGCCGTGGCACCTCCACGACCACTTTGCAGTGGAATGATAGGGACCCCAGTCCCTATCATCTCATTTCTACAGCTGCGTAAACTGGAGCAATGTGAAATAAAGTGTCTTGCTCAAGGAAACAACACATCAACCGGTCTGAGAATTGAACTCACAACCTTTTGATTGCAAGGCCAATGCTCTAACCACTAAGCCACCATCATCATTTCATCATTTCATTTTACGTCCGCTTTTTCCCTGCTTGCAAGGGTGGGACGAGAACTGATTCTGGTTTGATTTCTACAGCTGGATGCCCTTCCTAACACCAACCTCATTTACAGTGAGTGCTGGGTGCTTTTTTGCCGTGGTGCCTACACGTCCACTTTGCAGTGGAATGATAGGGACCCCAGTCCCTATCATCTCATTTCTACAGCTGAGTAAACTGGAGCAATGTGAAATAAAGTGTCTTGCTCAAGGAAACAACCCATCACCCGGTCTGAGAATTGAACTCACAACCTTTTGATTGCAAGGCCAATGCTCTAACTACTAAACCATGTGCCTATATCTATATATATATATATATATATATATATATATATATATATATATATATATATATATAGATATACACACACACACACACACATACATACATACATACACATGGCAGACTTTTGCACAGTTTCCACCTCCCAATTTCCATTCATAAGATATTCTTCTCCTTCTTCTTCGCCCACTTATTCCTGAGAGAGTCATGGGGACAACAGAGTCCTCAAACTCTCCTTCCAGCGGGTCCTGTCAGACGCAACCGCCTCCAATTGATCCGACTGGATCCTCGGACGTGGCCAGCCAAACTCATGGATGTTATCAAACCATCTTGCTTGGGGTCAGCCCCTGGGTCTCCTACCAGTTGGTTTTGCATCTAAAATCTGTCCAGTGATTATTTCCTGAGACATTCTAACCACATATCTATAGTATCGGAGCTGTGATCTCTTAATTCCGAGAAGTAGCAGCTTAATTTTTAAAAAAAAAATCAAATTATTTCCATGCTCCAGATATTGGTTATTAAGCTATCACCCTTGCATCCACACTCTCCATCCTGCTGATAACAAAGTTTACAATTGCCCCCCCCCCTCACCTCTTAAGCATCCTACAGGCCACTGCCACTGTCACACTCTAGACATTATATAGCAGCTGACACTGTATAAGTAGAGTAGATGAAGAATGCAGGACAAGAATGAGCACATGGTGGTGGTGGTGGTGGTGGCGGTGGTGGTGGCGGTGGCGGTGGCGGTGGCAGTAGTGATGATGGTGGTAGTCGTGGTGGTGGTGGTGGTGATGGTGTTGGTGGTGGTGATGGTGTTGATGGTGGTAGTTGTGATGGTGGTGGTGGTGGTGGCGGTGGTGGTGGCGGTGGCGGTGGTGATGATGGTGGTAGTCGTGGTGGTGGTGATGGTGTTGGTGGTGGTGATGGTGTTAATGGTGGTAGTTGTGATGGTGGTGGTGGTGGTGGCGGTGGTGGTAGCGGTGGCGGTAGTGATGATGGTGGTAGTCGTGGTGGTGGTGATGGTGTTGGTGGTGGTAGTTGTGATGGTGGTGGTGATGGTGGTAGTGGTGATGGTGGTAGTGGAGATGGTGATGGTGGTAGTGATGATGGTGGTGGTGGTGGTGGCGGTAGTGATGATGGTGGTAGTCGTGGTGTTGATGGTGTTGATGGTGGTAGTTGTGATGGTGGTGGTGATGGTGGTGGTGGTGGCGGCGGTAGTGATGATGGTGGTAGTCGTGGTGGTGGTGGTGTTGATGGTGGTAGTTGTGATGGTGGTGGTGATGGTGGTGGTGGCGGTGGCAGTGGTGGCGGTAGTGATGATGGTGGTAGTCGTGGTGGTGGTGGTGTTGATGGTGGTGGTGATGGTGGTAGTGATGATGGTGTTAGTCGTGGTGGTGGTGGTGTTGATGGTGTTAGTTGTGATGGTGGTGGTGGTGGTGGTGGCGGTAGTGATGATGGTGGTAGTCGTGGTGGTGGTGGTGGTGTTGATGGTGTTAGTTGTGATGGTGGTGGTGATGGTGGTAGTGGTGGTGGTGATGGTGGTAGTGGAGATGGTGATGGTGGTAGTGGTGATGGAGACAAAGTAAGAGGAAAGTAGAACACAGTAGCAGAATTAGCTGGAAAGTAAAAGAACCAGTGTTTAATAAAACTTGCCAACTTTCTCACTTACAAATAGATTGACACTGTTCACTGGAACTATTTGCCTTCCCATATCACTGATAGTCTTTCAAATATATTTTTACCCTACATTACTTTCCTATACAGCCAGATCTTCCCTTTTTTACCCCTTTACACCTATTTTCATAACTTAATTTTGTTTTTATCTTCCTTTTTTTTTAATATTTCCATCATTGTATAATGATGAAAATATTAAACAGAAGTAATACAATGATTGAAATATTTTGTTAGCTGTTATACATAAATATATTATGTCAACTGTAAAATATAGTTGACATAATATATTTATGTATAACGGATAAAATATTTCTATCATTGTATATCTTCTGTTTAATATTTTCATCATTATACAATGATGGAAATATTAAAAAAAAGGAAGATAAAAACAATATTAAGTTATGTAAAATATAGTTGACACAATTAATTAACCCTTTAGCATTTAATTACTCTATATTTGCAGTTGTATTTTCATGGTAAAATCTACGAGATTTTGATGTCATTTATTTTGAAAACAATACCTTAACATCAGTATGAGTGGCCAGTTACAGCCGGTTTGAACAGAAAGAGGTGAAAGAATTCTGGCCGGATACAGCCAGTTTAAATGCTAAAGGGTTAAACCAGCTGTATCCGGCCAGAATTTTCTCACCTCTTTCTGTTCAAACCGCCTTAGCCTGCTGCTCATACTGATGTTAAAGTATTGTTCTCAAAATAAATATAATCAAAATTTCATAGATTCGGTATTATGTGAGATAATTATGGGAGAAAAAGCCTTTATTGTGAAGATATAACAGTTGGTAAAGGGTTAATGGAAGAAAAGCAGAAGAACTTCAGATCAGCAGTGACGTCTGGCACTGTCCCTGAACTGGTTCAATGACCCTTCCTTTAGTTATGCAACAACGCTAACAAGGAATGAGCTCTTTCTTCATCACTGATGACAATCCCACCAGTTAAGAGTGGAGCTGTTGATGGGTGAATGGAAGAAAGTGGTGGGTAGGGAGATATATCAGGCAGGCCAAAAACTAGAGAGAGTGGGAGAGAGAGAGAGAGAGAGAGAGAGAGAGAGAGAGAGAGAGAGAATGTGGGGGGACGTGACGGAGAGAGAGAGTATGTGGAGGGTGACAGAGAGAGAGAGAGAGACAGTGTGTATGTGGGGGTGACAGAGAGAGAGAGAGTGTGTGTGGGGTGAGAGAGAGTGTGTGTGTGAGAGAGAGAGGGGGGGTCAGAAAGAGAGTGGGTGAGAGAAAGAGTGGGTAAGAGAGAGAGAGTGAGTGAGTGGGAGTGAAGAGAGAAATCTGAGAATGAAATAGAGAGGAGGAGAGGGTAAGTAAAGAGAAGAGTGTTGTGAAATGGTGAGGGGGTGCAGTATTCATCCTCTACTAATTACTACATATATTAGTCACTTACAAACAAAAGCAAGAATATTATTAGTCACATAAAAAAATGAAGCCTTTAACTAAAAGTTCATATGTCAGAGAAGCTATGTAGTATAATAGTATAATAGATGACTATGTATGTGTTTGTGAATATATATATATACAGGGTGTGGACGATATTTGTTTGCAATTTTCAATTGCTAATTTTATGCAAATTTTTTTTACATCCGTTGTCACTCTTGTCTTCATAAAAACAGTGACTATATTTCCATTATTTATTTTCAGAATAATTGATTATGAATAATTTTGAACCTCCAAATTTGTGGAAGAGACACTTGGAATCTTGGAATCCGCGCCGGGAGGACAAATAAGGAAATTTCACAATTTCTCAGCGTCAGCAGGAGAATGGTGGAAAAGGTCAGAAAGGAATTGGAAGATTCAGGATTCAACTACGAAGCAACATCAGAGAGGAAAACACGTGATCAATGATGATCTGACGCCTTCAGAACGCCCAAGTTCGTCGCTGAATTTCAGGGTATCATCAACAATGAACCTAGCAAGTCGATGCATGCCATTGCAAGGGAGAGAGGCGTGGATGAAAAGCTCATTAGGCTGGTGGTACATGAAGACATTTGCTATGTTTCATACAAGATGAGGAAAGGACAATTTCTGTCAAAGGCGATGCAAGAAAAGTGACTGAAGCACACAAAGAAGCTGATCAACAAGTTGAAACACCCACTGGAGCCAGACATGCTGTAGTTTTTCTCTGACAAGAAAAACTTCTGTCAAGACCAGAAGATCAACTCCCAGAACAACAGGTGGTTCGCTGTCTCATCCAAAGACGTACCCAGAGTCATGCAGACAAAGTTTCCAGCGACAACATTGGTCTTAGGTGTCGTCAGCAGTCAAGGTGACGTCATGCCACCTCACTTCTTCCCTGAGGGCCTCAAGCTGAACACCGATGGCTACATCCGCGTTCTGAGCAAGGTAGTAAAGCTCTGGATCGACCAGGTAGCTACAGGTAGGTCGTATGTGTGGCAGCAAGACTCAGCGCCCTGCCATACCAGCCGAAAGACCCAAGCCTGGCTGTCAGAGAACTTCGTTGACCACACTTCACCTGACATCTGGCCTCCCAGGCTAATGCTCTAACCACTAAGCCATGAGTTTCCATTTAATAATATCATTGATATATATATATATATATATATATATATATATATATATATATATATATATATAGGCACATGGCTTAGTGGTTAGAGCATTGGCCTTGCAATCAAAAGGCTGTGAGTCAGGCCGAGTGGTGTGTTGTTTCCTTGAGCAAAACACTTTATTTCACATCACTCAGCTGTAGAAATGAGATGATCATTCCACTGCAAAGTGGTTGTGGAGGTGCCACGGCAAAAAAGCACCCAGCACTCACTGTAAATGAGGTTGGTGTTAGGAAGGGCATCCAGCTGTAGAAAACAAGCCAGAATCAGTTCCCGTCCCACCCTTGCCAGCAGGGAAAACCAGACGTAAAATGATGATGATGATGATATATGTATGTATAGAAGGGGGTATTTAATTTGTTGGAAATCCTACAAATATAAATATAAATGTTTATAACTGATTAAATAAATGGTTGTTTTTGAATTATTTACATATTCATTTGCATATTCACCCATAAGTTTGAAAAATCCCTAATACATTTCCATTATCCAAAGAATATCCAACTGATAAGGTATGATTTTCCTGGGTATGTCTCTATTTATAAAACAAATTTTGTATTTTATCTGAAGAAAGTGTACCAAAGTCTTTTGGTACCCTTGAAATATATATAATAAAATAAATATGATTTTATAAATATAGTTTCCATTTATTTAATATCATTGTATATAAATATATATATATGTAATAAGAATATTTATATTTTTATATGTTTGATACAACTATAAATATTGAGGGTAGTACTAAGTACTAGCTGGTTACCGGTATGTATATATATATATATCCCAGTGATAAAATTTGCTCCGAACGAACTACCCATGTCTGAAGGAACCTGCAGCCGTAGAATCAGCCAGATCCATACAGGGACCGTGTCTCGAGCTATCTGCCGGCGAAACAATTGTAACACGCAATAAATTGAGTCCAGATGCATCACTGATTTTTCGTTTTCTTTATACTATATATATATATATATATATATATATATATATATATTTATTAATATAACAGATTAAAGTTTAAGCAAAGAATCGCTAATTTAAAGTTTAAGCAAAGAATCGCCTCTTTGGATTTTAGTCTTCAATTTTATTATTATTACTATATATATATATATATATAAATGAAAATATAGAAATTATTGTGAGCAAGAAGCCAACAGTATTTCATAATATATAAGTGACTATAACGTCAAAATGGAAAATAATTCAAACTCAATTAAAAAAAAAAATATATATATATATATAAAAATATATTACCATGCTATATTATTATAATGGATGTCAACCCACTGTGGGTCAATATATACATATGTTTCTATAGGTCTCTTGTGTTGAAAAGGAGGTCAAGTATGTTAAAAATCACTGAATAATTGCTCCGAAGACTCCAAACCTCGGTTTGGAAGAAACAATTGTAAGCAAATAAATGATTTAAACAGAACTTTGTTTCATGTAATCTCTATATATAAAAATATATATATAGATATATATATAAAAATAGATATATATATAAAAAAAAATATATATATATATATATTAAAAAAAAAAAAAATATATATATATGAGAGAAAGAGAAAGAGAATGTGTGTGTGTGATGCAAAACTGAAAACAGTTAAAATCAATGCATAAGTTAGGAAGGAACATTTAAAGCCCACAGCTCCCCCCCCCCCCCCCCCCCCAGGTGCCTAGAGTAGAAATAATTATTATGAATGAGGCAAATATGTAAACATTTTATGAAAGGTAAACCAGTTGAGAAAAAAAAAAAACTTAAAAAACCTGTATAGTTTCCCATAATATACAAAACCTTTTCACATACTTTATATCATTATAAGTGTATGTATTTGTGTTGTGTGTGTTGTGCATATGTGTGTGTGTGCATATTTGTCTGTTGCGTATTGTGTATGTATGTGAATGTGTGCATTTGTGTGTGTGTGTGTGTGTGCGTGCGATGTGTGTATGTATGTGTGTGTGTGTGTGTATATTTATGTGTGTGCATATTTGTCTGTTGTGTATTGTGTATGTATGTGTGTGTGTGTGTATTTATATGTGTGTGCATATTTGTCTGTTGTGTATTGTGTATGTATGTGAATGTGTGCATTTGTGTGTGTGTGTGCGTGCGATGTGTGTATGTATGTGTGTGTGTATATATTTATATGTGTGTGCATATTTGTCTGTTGTGTATTGTGTATGTATGTATGTGTGTGTGTGTGTATTTATATGTGTGTGCATATTTGTCTGTTGTGTATTGTGTATGTATGTGAATGTGTGCATTTGTGTGTGTGTGTGTGCGATGTGTGTATGTATGTGTGTGTGTGTGTGTGTATATTTATATGTGTGCATATTTGTCTGTTGTGTATTGTGTATGTATGTGAATGTGTGCATTTGTGTGTGTGTGTGTGCGTGCGATGTGTGTATGTATATGTGTGTGTGTATATGTATATGTGTGTGCATATTTGTCTGTTGTGTATTGTGTATGTATGTGAATGTGTGCATTTGTGTGTGTGTGCGTGCGATGTGTGTATGTATATGTGTGTGTGTGTGTATTTATATGTGTGCATATTTGTCTGTTGTGTATTGTGAATGTGTGCATTTGTGTGTATGTGTGTGTGTGCGCATGCGATGTGTATGTGTGTATTTATGTGTGTGCATATGTCTGTTGCTTGTTGTGCATGTGTGCATTTGTGTGTGTGTATGTATGTGTGTGTGTGTGTGTGTAAATGTGGTGTGTTGTGTGTGTTTATGTGCATATGTAAAGGAATCTAAAATATATGATAGGCGTTGTATATACATATGCAATTTAAACAGGAATTTACAAATGAATATATGAGGGTTGGTTCAAAGGTTCATTGGCTGACTATGAAGGATTGATGTTAGAGCTGTGAAATCTTGCATGCATTAATTTCAACTCTTCTTATTAATAACTGCATTGTTTCTTTCCAGGGATTATGTTGAAAAATAAACCTCATTTGGTCATTCCATGAGAGTATCTTGGTCAGCCTATGAAGGAGTGATGCTAGAGCTGTGAAATCTTGCATGCATTAATTTCAACTCTTCTTATTAATAACTCCGTTGTTTCTTTCCTGGGACTACGTTGAAAGATAAACCTCATTTGGTCATTCCATGAGAGTATCTTGGTCAGCCTTGGAACTTTTCAGCCAACCCTCATATATTGGCATCAATAGCAATTCAGCTATTTCCCTACTTTTCTCTTTTATGATGCTTTAATGCTTATCTATGTTATTTATTCATTTAGAAAGAGGGCGGCTTGTTTAATAGCATTGTTCTTCCAATACCTCCTACAGAATTCATTTTCACAGTATCAGGTTTTATTGACAGTAATGGAATGACAGGTTTAGAAGTAGCAAATTAAAAAGTCAGTAACTTATAATGTATATTGTATATATGAACTGTTCATTACCATATCTCTAATGAAAGACACTGTTGAGGGTTTTCAAATAATTTTGTCAAAATAATCAAGAATTTGGAGATTTATATATATACAACTGACATTGTCAGTATTAACAAAGGTCTTACATTATATTAACAAAGGTCTTACATTATATTAACAAAGGTCTTACATTATATGAACTGTTCATTACCATATCTCTAATGAAAGACACACTGTTGAGGGTCTTTAAATAATTTTGTGAAAATAATCAAGAATTTGGAGAGATTTAAATATATAACTGATATTCTCAGTATTAACCCTTTAGCATCTACATTACTCTATATATACTATTGTATTTTTGTGATAAAGACTCTATCTTACATAATTATCTCACATAATATCGAATCTATGAGATTTTGATAGTATTTATTTTGAGAACAATACCTTAACATCAGTATGAGTGGCCAGTTATGAACGGTTTGAACAGAAAGAGGTAAGAGAATTCTGGCCAGATCTGGTCGATTTAAATGCTGAAAGGGTTAACAAAGGTCTTCCATAAAATTATGATGGAAGAGCGTTAAATTTAAATGCTTTAGAATAAAGTTTTTTCTCACAGAAACAGAGGTGGTTTTAGACAGTTTGGTATTGAAAAGGTTAAAAAAAAGCAGTAACAGAACATTATCTCAATGTAATCGACATGAAATATATTTTCTGAGGTATCACAGAGAGTTATAATGCTTCATCATTCATTTTCATCATTTCATTTTACGTCCGCTTTTTCCCTGCTTGCAAGGGCGGGACGGGAACTGATTCTGGCTTGATTTCTACAGCTGGATGCCCTTCCTAACACCAACCTCATTTACAGTGAGTGCTGGGTGCTTTTTTGCCGCGGCACCTCCATAACCACTTTGCAGTGGAATGATAGGGATCCCAGTCCCTATCATCTCACTTCTACAGCTGAGTAAACTTGAGCAATGTGAAATAAAGTGTCTTGCTCAAGGAAACAACGCATCACCCGGTCTGAGAATTGAACTCACAACCTTTCGATTGCAAGACCAATGCTCTAACCACTAAGCCTTGTGCCTATTGTTACAAAGTGTCTAATGTGGAATTGTGACTGGGTTGCTAACTAAGAAAAGATTCCCCCTTTTTTTTTCTTCTGATAAAGAGATGAGTTGAAAATAATTTATCAAATACAATTATCCAGCTCGTCTCCCTCGCCATCTTCTGGGTCAATGTCTTCTCCATCCTGATGGCCAGCCAGGACTACAAGGTGGAGTGTCTGTTCCACCATGTCTCCCTCGCCATTCTCTGGAGTAATGTCTTCTCCATCCTGATGGCCAGCCAGGACTACAAGGTGGAGTGTCTGTTCCTCCATGTCTCCCTCACCATTCTTTGGAGTAATGTCTTCTCCATCCTGATGGCCAGCCAGGACTACAAGGTGGAGTGTCTGTTCCTCCATGTCTCCCTCACCATTCTCTGGAGTAATGTCTTCTCCATCCTGATGGCCAGCCAGGACTACAAGGTGGAGTGTCTGTTCCTCCATGTCTCCCTCACCATTCTCTGGAGTAATGTCTTCTCCATCCTGATGGCCAGCCAGGACTACAAGGTGGAGTGTCTGTTCCTGCATGTCTCCTTCACCATTCTCTGGAGTAATGTCTTCTCCATCCTGATGGCCAGCCAGGACTACAAGGTGGAGTGTCTGTTCCTCCATGTCTCCCTCGCCATTCTCTGGAGTAATGTCTTCTCCATCCTGATGGCCAGCCAGGACTACAAGGTGGAGTGTCTGTTCCTGCATGTCTCCTTCACCATTCTCTGGAGTAATGTCTTCTCCATCCTGATGGCCAGCCAGGACTACAAGGTGGAGTGTCTGTTCCTCCATGTCTCCCTCACCATCCTCTGGAGTAATGTCTTCTCCATCCTGATGGCCAGCCAGGACTACAAGGTGGAGTGTCTGTTCCTCCATGTCTCCCTCACCATCCTCTGGAGTAATGTCTTCTCCATCCTGATGGCCAGCCAGGACTACAAGGTGGAGTGTCTGTTCCTCCATGTCTCCATCACCATCCTCTGGAGTAATGTCTTCTCCATCCTGATGGCCAGCCAGGACTACAAGGTGGAGTGTCTGTTCCTCCATGTCTCCCTCACCATTCTCTGGAGTAATGTCTTCTCCATCCTGAATGCCAGCCAGGACTACAAAGTGGAGTGTCTGTTCCTCCATGTCTCCCTCGCCATTCTCTGGAGTAATGTCTTCTCCATCCTGACGGCCAGCCAGGACTACAAGGTGGAGTGTCTGTTCCTCCATGTCTCCCTCGCCATTCTCTGGAGTAATGTCTTCTCCATCCTGATGGCCAGCCAGGACTACAAGGTGGAGTGTCTGTTCCTCCATGTCTCCCTCACCATTCTCTGGAGTAATGTCTTCTCCATCCTGAATGCCAGCCAGGACTACAAAGTGGAGTGTCTGTTCCTCCATGTCTCCCTCGCCATTCTCTGGGTCAATGTCTTCTCCATCCTGATGGCCAGCCAGGACTGCAAGGTGGAGTGTCTGTTCCTCCATGTCTCCCTCACCATTCTCTGGAGTAATGTCTTCTCCATCCTGATGGCCAGCCAGGACTACAAGGTGGAGTGTCTGTTCCTCCATGTCTCCTTCACCATTCTCTGGAGTAATGTCTTCTCCATCCTGATGGCCAGCCAGGACTACAAGGTGGAGTGTCTGTTCCTCCATGTCTCCCTCACCATCCTCTGGAGTAATGTCTTCTCCATCCTGATGGCCAGCCAGGACTACAAGGTGGAGTGTCTGTTCCTCCATGTCTCCTTCACCATTCTCTGGAGTAATGTCTTCTCCATCCTGATGGCCAGCCAGGACTACAAGGTGGAGTGTCTGTTCCTCCATGTCTCCCTCACCATTCTCTGGAGTAATGTCTTCTCCATCCTGATGGCCAGCCAGGACTACAAGGTGGAGTGTCTGTTCCTCCATGTCTCCCTCATCATTCTCTGGGTCAAAGTCTTCTCCATCCTGATGGCCAGCCAGGACTACAAGGTGGAGTGTCTGTTCCTCCATGTCTCCCTCTCCATTCTCTGGAGTAATGTCTTCTCCATCCTGATGGCGAGCCAGGACTACAAGGTGGAGTGTCTGTTCCTCCATGTCTCCCTCACCATTCTCTGGAGTAATGTCTTCTCCATCCTGATGGCCAGCCAGGACTACAAGGTGGAGTGTCTGTTCCTCCATGTCTCCCTCACCATTCTCTGGAGTAATGTCTTCTCCATCCTGATGGCCAGCCAGGACTACAAGGTGGAGTGTCTGTTCCTCCATGTCTCCCTCATCATTCTCTGGGTCAAAGTCTTCTCCATCCTGATGGCCAGCCAGGACTACAAGGTGGAGTGTCTGTTCCTCCATGTCTCCCTCACCATTCTCTGGAGTAATGTCTTCTCCATCCTGATGGCCAGCCAGGACTACAAGGTGGAGTGTCTGTTCCTCCATGTCTCCCTCGCCATTCTCTGGGTCAATGTCTTCTCCATCCTGACGGCCAGCCAGGACTACAAGGTGGAGTGTCTGTTCCTGCATGTCTCCCTCACCATTCTCTGGGTCAAAGTCTTCTCCATCCTGATGGCCAGCCAGGACTACAAGGTGGAGTGTCTGTTCTTCCATGTCTCCCTCATCATTCTCTGGAGTAATGTCTTCTCCATCCTGATGGCCAGCCAGGACTACAAGGTGGAGTGTCTGTTCCTCCATGTCTCCCTCACCATTTTCTGGAGTAATGTCTTCTCCATCCTGATGGCGAGCCAGGACTACAAGGTGGAGTGTCTGTTCCTCCATGTCTCCCTCACCATTTTCTGGAGTAATGTCTTCTCCATCCTGATGGCGAGCCAGGACTACAAGGTGGAGTGTCTGTTCCTCCATGTCTCCCTCACCATTCTCTGGGTCAATGTCTTCTCCATCCTGATGGCCAGCCAGGACTACAAGGTGGAGTGTCTGTTCCTCCATGTCTCCCTCACCATTCTCTGGGTCAATGTCTTCTCCATCCTGATGGCCAGCCAGGACTACAAGGTGGAGTGTCTGTTCCTCCATGTCTCCCTCACCATTCTCTGGGTCAATGTCTTCTCCATCCTGATGGCCAGCCAGGACTACAAGGTGGAGTGTCTGTTCCTCCATGTCTCCCTCACCATTCTCTGGAGTAATGTCTTCTCCATCCTGATGGCCAGCCAGGACTACAAGGTGGAGTGTCTGTTCCTCCATGTCTCCCTCACCATTCTCTGGAGTAATGTCTTCTCCATCCTGATGGCCAGCCAGGACTACAAGGTGGAGTGTCTGTTCCTCCATGTCTCCCTCACCATTCTCTGGAGTAATGTCTTCTCCATCCTGATGGCCAGCCAGGACTACAAGGTGGAGTGTCTGTTCCTCCATGTCTCCCTCACCATTCTCTGGAGAAATGTCTTCTCCATCCTGATGGCCAGCCAGGACTACAAGGTGGAGTGTCTGTTCCTCCATGTCTCCCTCACCATTCTCTGGAGTAATGTCTTCTCCAACCTGATGGCCAGCCAGGACTACAAGGTGGAGTGTCTGTTCCTCCATGTCTCCCTCACCATTCTCTGGAGAAATGTCTTCTCCATCCTGATGGCCAGCCAGGACTACAAGGTGGAGTGTCTGTTCCTCCATGTCTCCCTCACCATTCTCTGGAGAAATGTCTTCTCCATCCTGATGGCCAGCCAGGACTACAAGGTGGAGTGTCTGTTCCTGCATGTCTCCCTCACCATTCTCTGGAGTAATGTCTTCTCCATCCTGATGGCCAGCCAGGACTACAAGGTGGAGTGTCTGTTCCTCCATGTCTCCTTCACCATTCTCTGGAGTAATGTCTTCTCCATCCTGATGGCCAGCCAGGACTACAAGGTGGAGTGTCTGTTCCTCCATGTCTCCCTCACCATTCTCTGGAGTAATGTCTTCTCCATCCTGATGGCCAGCCAGGACTACAAGGTGGAGTGTCTGTTCCTCCATGTCTCCCTCGCCATTCTCTGGAGTAATGTCTTCTCCATCCTGATGGCCAGCCAGGACTACAAGGTGGAGTGTCTGTTCCTCCATGTCTCCCTCACCATCCTCTGGAGTAATGTCTTCTCCATCCTGATGGCCAGCCAGGACTACAAGGTGGAGTGTCTGTTCCTCCATGTCTCCTTCACCATTCTCTGGAGTAATGTCTTCTCCATCTTGATGGCCAGCCAGGACTACAAGGTGGAGTGTCTGTTCCTGCATGTCTCCCTCGCCATTCTCTGGGTCAAAGTCTTCTCCATCTTGTCTGCTGAGACGAGTTTCCAAGGCATTAAGTGACTTAGAGTATGAGACTCCTCCCTGGACTAGTCCATCGCCAGATTAAACCTCCATCTATTGCTGGTACTCGTTTTCAGCCGAGTATATTGGAGCACTAGGCCACACACCTCCACTGAGTATACTGGAGCAACATGAAATGAAGTGTTTTGCTCAAGGACACAACACACAACCCAGGAATCGAACCCATGACATTATGATTGTTAGACCAACGGCCTTACCACTAGGCCACATGTCTCCACTACTGTTATACAGTTCTAGTGTAATTGAGATAGCAATTCATTGGCATTTTTCTTTTGTTTTATCAGCTACTTAATCATTCTAAACATCTTCATTACAAACAGCTCCACAGATAACTATGTACTCATACAACTCACAAACATAGTATTTAAGATAAATCTAATGTCGGTATAACTATCATACAATTTTAGGTTATTAGCTTCTCTGGGAAAACATAAAACAAATGTAAGTATATTTTTTAAAAAATTTTCTTGAATATGTTTCACGGCTTCAAAATACCTATGACGGTTGGCTGACCAAGATACTCTCATGGAATGACCAAATGAGGTTTATTTTTTCAACATAGTCCCTGGAAAGAAACAATGCAGTTACTATATGAGGGTCAGCTGAAAAGTTCATAGGCTGACCAAGATACTCTGATGGAATGATCAAATGAGGTTTATTTTTCAACACAATATAGTCCCTGGAAAGAAACAATGCAGTTATTAATAAGAAGAGTTGAAATTCATGCATGGAAGATTTCACATCACTAGCATCACTCCTTCATAGGCTGACCAAGATACTCTCATGGAATGACCAAATGAGGTTTATTTTTCAACACAGTCCTTGGAAAGAAACAATGTAGTTATTGATAAGAAGAGTTGAAATTCATGCATGAAAGATTTCACAGCTCTAGCATCACTCCTTGTGATGGAATAGCCTCTACAGGACTAGAACTGTTTCATTAAAAAAAAAAATCATCGATCCTGATGATTCCTTTTGAATGAAATTGTTCTAGTCCTGTAGAAGCCATTTCTATATTCAACTTGATGTTTACACTCTACTAATGTATTGAATACCTTACGTGAACCTGGGACTCACACACACATATATATACAGTGAAATTCCATTATAACAAAATTCACAGTGTATAAAAGAAAATTTGTAGTAACGAAAAATTCTTTATAACGAGATTGACCTAACACAACGAGCGTGTGGCCGGGCATAATTTTGTTATAGTGGTATTCGTTATAACGTAATTTTACCTGTATATATATATAATTTTGACTGAATAACTGCACACTAAAGATCTACAGGGCCTAGATGAGAGACTAACAGACTTCAATTGAATCTAAAATAAATTACTACCTTGAAAAAAAAGATGGGGATAAATACAAAGGAAACTTGGGTTGTAGAAAACATAAAAATGAGTGGTAAAGTTTTCAACAGTTTCACAAAAGAAATAGCCTGAGGGAACTACAAAATGGGGTCATTGCTTAAAGGAAAGTTAGTGAAATACTTTTATAAGTATAGTGTAGACGAAGATTGTTGGCATTATGTGAAATAATAAGTTCATATCAATTCTGTTAGTGGTCGATAGTATAAAAATACACACAGATGTACACCAGGTCTGAACACAGAGGAGCCAAACTCCCACTGTTATTGCCTCCGTCTCTCTCGTCCTCCCTATCTCTCACTATTATGAGCAAATGGAGTCTCATACGCTGACCGCCCCATGGCCCCGGTGGACAGAATAGAGAAGACATTTCCCAGGAGGATGGTGAGGGAGATGCCGTGGAAGAGCCATTCCAGCTCACATCTGCAGCTAGCCAGCTCACATCTGCAGCTAGCCAGCTCAGCACCTATGGTGGTGAGTAGGGAGGTGGATCTAGGGCCAAGGACACCAGGAGTCTCCACTGTGAAATACTTTATGGACAATTTAATAGTATGTTCATCACACTATTAGTATATAAACAAATAGTTGAGCCAACAGAATCTTTAAACACCACAGCCTACATGGAAAAGCTACAACCCTAGGAAGGTTGGCTGAAAAGTTCATAGGATGACCAAGATACTCTCATAGAATGACCAAATGAGGTTTATTTTTTCAACATAGTCCCTGGAAAGAAACAATGCAGTTATCAATAAGAAGAGTTGAAATTAATGCATGCAAGATTTCACAGCTGTAGCATCACTCCTTCATAGACTGACTATGAATTCTTCAGCCAACCCTCGTAAATTACACAAACACAGAAGAAATGGATATAATAGCTGCCAAAGAGAAAATGAAAATACAAAATCAGTAGCAGGCCATGGTGACTTCTAAATTCTACCAAAAACAAAAAAAAAGCCAAACCATTTCAGCAATTTAACCCTTTAGCATTCACATTACTCTATATTTACTATTGTATTTTCATGGTAAACACTTTATCTCACATAATATTGAATTTATGAGATTTTGATATTATTTATTTTGAGAACAATACCTTAACATAAGTAATATGTTATGGTTATGGCCAGTTTGAACAGAAAGAGGTGAGAGAATTCTGGCCGGATATGGCCAGTTTAAAGAGAAATTTCAGCAAAGTGGTAGAATCCTTTCAAATCATGAAAGAGAATATATGTCCTACCCATAAAGGAAGAGGCAGATCAAATGTAAACAATTCTACAGACTTATAGCTCTGATTTTACTTATCAGTAAGGTCACAGAATGGCTTTTCAATGAGAAACTGATAACATTCTTCAAGATTCAAGAAAGCTAACTTGCTAAGTGATATCCAAATTGGTTTCAGTGCGTGCAGAAGCTGTTGCACACGGATGCTGCAGCAGTACAGCTAGAGGCTAAAGTATTTTACTAAACCAGTCAAATGTAGATGTAGTATACCTGGACCTTGTAATGGCTTTCAACAAGTTGGACCATGTTGAGTTTCAATGAGAGAATTTAAAGATTGTTGGAATTTTACATTTATTTTATCGTAATAAATTGATTGAATTTTATTCTTAACTCATTAGCATTTAAACCAACCATATCCGGCCAGAATTCTCTTACTCCTTTCTATTCAAACTGGCCACTCATACTCATGTTAAGGTATTATTCTCAAAATCTCATAGATTTGATATTATGTCAGGTAAAGCAGATTGATTTAATCGACTTTCCTCTCCCCCAAAATTGCTGGCCTTGTGCCCAAAGTAGAAACAATTATTATTTTTATACCCCACGTGCACACACACACACATATATATATATATATATATGCAGAAGTTATATTTAATTTGTTGGGATTCAACAAGCTTAAAAGTTTTATAACTGATATAAAGCACTCAACAGTTTACTGGAGTAAATATTCAATATATTAATAAATGGAAACTATATTTATAAAACCATAATTATTTTATTATATATATTTCAAGGGCAACCAAGGCAATTTTGGTGCACTTTCATCAGATAAAATACAAAATATGTTTTATAAATGTTGACATACCCGTAGAAAAACAACCTTGACAGCAGCTGAAGGTTTGCTGGATAGTCCAGCAAACCTTCAACCGTCAAGGTTGTTTTTCTACGGGTATGTCAACATTTATAAAACATATTTTGTATTTTATCTGATGAAAGTGCACCAAAATTGCCTTGGTTGCCCTTGAAATATATATATAATAAAATAAAAAGTAATTATGGTTTTATAAATATAGCTTCCATTTATTAATATATTGTATATATATATAATTGGTGTGGGATGCTTACAGAGCAGAGTATAATATCACATAAGAAACGGAGAATCAGTGGTGCTACGAATAAGATTTATTAAACATATTACAATCGTTTCTCTGGCGACCAGCTCGAGGAGGCACGATCGATGCAATGATCAAACCTGACTCTGAAATCGCAAGATCCTCGGATATGTCTCGATTCTACGAAGCAGAGTTTCCAAATATATATATATACCTTACCCAATTACACCTCTCAAAGACAATGACACACGACCGTGACTTCTGGCGTCACGCAGTAATACAGAGTACCCGACCTCCCATGGGTACATGCTCAAGCATATAAACAATATGCCCCCACCGCAAGGTGGTCGTGGAGGTGCCACGGCAAAAAAAGCACCCAGCCCACACTGTAAAGTGGACGTGTAGGCGCCACGAAAAAGCACCCAGCACTCACTGTAAATGAGGTTGGTGTTAGGAAGGGCATCCAGCTGTAGAAATCAAGCCAGATCAGTTCCTGTATGAGCAAGGCATGGTCAGCCGACCAGACACTGCCCACAACAGGACAACCCGTCTAACCCATGCTAGCGTGGAAGAACGGACGTAAAACGGTGATGATGATGATGATACCTTACCCAATTACACCTCTCAAAGACAATGACACACGACCGTGACTTCTGGCGTCACGCAGTAATACAGAGTACCCGACCTCCCATGGGTACATGCTCAAGCATATAGACAATATGCCCCCACTGCAAAGTGGTCGTGGAGGTGCCACGGCAAAAAAAGCACCCAGCCCACACTGTAAAGTGGACGTGTAGGCGCCACGAAAAAGCACCCAGCACTCACTGTAAATGAGGTTGGTGTTAGGAAGGGCATCCAGCTGTAGAAATCAAGCCAGATCAGTTCCTGTATGAGCAAGGCATGGTCAGCCGACCAGACACTGCACACAACAGGACAACCCGTCTAAGCCATGCTAGCGTGGAAGAACGGACGTAAAACGGTGATGATGATGAATGATGATGATATATATCTTCCTGGGAAGATCGTGGAGACAAAATCCTCACGCACACCTTCCAGCAGAAGCAACTGTCTCTAATTGATCCAGCAGGATCCACAAGCGAGACCAACCAAGCTCATGGATGTTATCCAACCATCTTGCTCAAGGTTTACTCCTGGATCTCCTGCTAGTTGGGTTTGCCTGAAAAAGCTGTCCAGCGATTCTTTCCTTAGACATTCTGAGTGTAGTATCGGAGCTGTGATTTCTCAATTCGGAAAAGTGGCTCTACCTGGAACGACTCTGATCTTCGAGCTACGCTCTCTATCGAGTAACGTTACTCCAAAGACCCCTGGGAGGGATACCGATCATATTCTTTCGGTCATTACCCAAGATTCACGACCATAGGTAAAAGTTGGTACAAATACCGAATTGAAGATAGCGAACTTGTCTTTTACATCTACTTCTCTTCTGATGATCGAATGCTGAAGCTGGCGCATTACTGCATATATATATAGTGAAGGCGTGTGGCTGAGTGGTTAGAGAATTGGATTCGCAATCGTAAGGTTGTGAGTTCGATTCCTGGACCAGGCGATGCGTTATGTCCTTGAGCAAGACACTTTATTTCATGTTGCTCCTTCTACCTGGAGTTGCGACCCGATAGATAGTATTAGCAATTGGAAAGACCAACGGAAACATTGTTCCCTCGGTCCGATTTGACGAAAGTCGATCGTTACTATATATATATATATATATATATAAACGGAAAAAATGAAACGAAATTTCGTTTCTTACTCTTAGTACGGCTGTTACTTAAATATAAGTATGTACAATACGTTCAACAATCTGACAGGAAGGTATACGTTGCTGACGATAGCTAATAAGCTTGAAACTAGTACAGCGTTCCTTTGTCAGTGTTGAACAAACGAGCAACGATGGTTGCTGGACACTACGGCTTAATACGGGATGTTTGTTTACAAACATACCGAGCATTATAATAAATGTTCGGTGAATCCATACGTACATATATATATATATGTGTGCATGTATGTATATATATATACATACTACTGTACGTCTGTATACATATGTATGTACGTGTACATATATATATATATAACGAAGGAAATATGGTAAGGAACCAGGTGGACCATAACGCACCAAAGTACTCAATACTTGAGGTAGTAGAGTGGGTAATAGGAACCAGTAAGACCCCGACAGCTGAGCTCAAGCCGTTTCGACGGCTAATTCTGTCCAGAATTAGCCGTCGAAACGGCTTGAGCTCAGCTGTCGGGGTCTTACTGGTTCCTATATATATATATATATATATGTGTGTGTGTGTGTGTGTGTATATATATATATATAAAGGTACTTGTGGTACTGTATATATATATATGTGTGTGTGTGTGTATATATAAAGGTACTCGTGGTACTGCATATATATATATAATATATGTGTGTGTGTGTGTATAAAGGTACTCGTGGTGATTAGGTGAGTGCTTAAACATGAAATTAACGATAATGGAGAATATAAACAAAAATAACGGGTTTGTTTGGTTTCAACAAGGAAACGTTTCAACTAACCAGATGTTGCTCTTTTTTTAAGACACACGTATTTTCAGAATAAAATTATTTTCCCATATACAAGAAGCGTTCAATAAATTTTGTTTGCAAAGATAATCATTTCATAATAAATACAACTTAAACTGTATTTTTAACCACACGCCCAATTTCTTTTTTTTATTGATACATATATGTTTGCATTTGGAATGCCATATCCATACTATGCAAACAAAATATGCTTAACGCTTGACATATATGTAAGAATAATTCTATTTTAAAGGCAGGTGTATTACAAATAGGTTAAGACAGAAGTGCGCTAAAACGAAACTTATTCGCATCTATACCTTAAAAAAAGCGAAGTTAATTGTTAAACTTCATACGTACATAGACTCATACAAATATTAAAAAAAATTACACGTAGGGCTAAGCACTCACATGAATAATTTCAGTTCAACTCAAAGTTACATAAGACCCTGTAAATATGATTATGTGTGGGAGTGTGTATGTATGTATGTTAATTATGTTCTTTCTCATTTCAGGTCAATCTTTTCAGTTAAAAATCTTTCGAGAAATATGGATCTAGAGTTAACTGGATAATTACGATATAAATTTTATATATATAATATAATATAATTGTTTCTACTTTTGGCACAAGATCAGCAATTATCCCAGTGCATTACTGGTAAATATAATATAATATATATAAATATTTTTATTAGCTCATATATATTATGAGCTAATAAAAATATTTATTTCGTTCTTGAAATATAACTAGAGAAAGTCCGAATGTTGCCAAGACTAAACCTAACCTTATAAGGGAAAATCATTTTTTTTTTTACAAACAATATACATAATTCAGATACCAGTTCTGTCAAATGAAACTTTGTTGCTTCGCACTAATTTCAATGGAAGGATATAATAAGATTGTAAGATGAAATTGCCAGTTTGATGTAAATGAAGTGAAATACCAACTTGAGAATCGAAACGCGCTTAAATAAGATAAAGTAACGCATAATTTTTCTCTGAACTATAGAACGATTCCTACTTCTAAATCAAATCGACGAGTTCGTCCATTCATCCCCTATAAGTATTTGTTTTCTTAAAAGTCCTGAAATTAAAAGCGAAAAGCGCGCAATTGCTGCTGGGTAGTGTTTAAACGTTTTGCAATTAACTGTAGTTCTTACTAGAAGCAAAACTATATAGAATCGTCATAATAAAGAAAGTGACTTTGAAAGATTAATAAGCTTACAAGTCGAATAACTATATACTTTATTAATTATCTTATTTTTTGTGGTTTGGAAATTTAGTCTTTTATATTTTAATTTCTTTGCAATATTTTATTTCATTTTAATTGTTTGTTTCGAAACTGTTGCTATTCTATTGACACTTCCTGCCACTCAACACATGCCCTCATTAAAGTCCTCTTTCACTGTAATATCCCGCCACCGTTCAATTTTTCTTTCACATTATCGGCAAATATGTTCACTCGCAATTTAATTCAGGTTAGTGTGTTGTTATTGTTTAGTCACATATCAGCTCCGATCAAAAGGCGCTCCAGCAATGACCGCACCTCCTTTTTTTAAACATAATGTAATTATGTCCTTTATATATATATATGCAGAGGTTATATTTAATTTAAAAATATATATATATATATATATATAAGAGTAGGGTGTGATTTGTAGGATATTTGGTTGTATATAGGCTCCTGTGTGAATCGGCTGGGTTAGATGATTAGCATTGTGGTCTTCCAGTTGATATAGTAATATTATATATTCACACACAGCCACAAAAGAAAGGAATGGTTTAGTTGTGACTTTGTATTTTGCAAACCATTGTTTTCAACTGTTTTCATAATAAACTTTTCCGTATTTATTGATTTCTGATAATAAACATAAAGCGTGATATTTGTAGGTAAAAAGGAAATGTGTTTGTGTGATATTTATGTCTTTCCCAATGACAGTAAATAAATTACGTATAATAGCTGCAATTGAAAGTCTAAACCAAGTTACTGGCTCAATTTTTCGTATGTTTACTTTTATAGCACCATGACTGCGGACTTCTAAGTGTGATACTCTTCTATCTTCTACATCCACAGCACTGCTAACACCATAAGCGTATTGCTCCCATCATTTTGGGAGATGCAGACGTTCATAATTTTCAGACAAAATAGACAAATTATTTCGACAACATTTTTTCGGGGGTGTGTGCAGATGCACCCCCACCAATTCGCTACTACCTAACATAAATAAATGTAAAAAAATCAAATAACAGAAGAAAGGGTAAATTTACAGTAAAGCACCCGCTGGTGTTCGCTAATAAATTTTTTTCGTGTGTTTTCAACTAACCCTACCTCCGACATGCTCGCAATCGACTTTTCTTTTTCCCGAAAACGGAATTGGCGAATCTCAGCGGGTGTTTTTCTATAAATTTACCGAAAAACTTAATAGACAAAAATATATTCATGTCTAAAATTTTTCAGAATTTAAGGAATAAGAAGGAAAAAATATTCTATTTCTATTTAAGAATTATTACAATTTCATTCATTCATTCATAGACGCCTCTGACAACTCCAGGGTTATTTTACCCAATTTTCTAAGCTATTGTTTATAGCGGTCGGCTGTTATTACAGCTATTTACTGGGATTAGGATTCTTACATTTTCAAACACAATATTATACTTTTTATATACATTCTATATTAAGTTTATGTGTGGTAGGAACCTCTCTCGAGAGCCGGACAGCAGGTATTCAGTGAAGAAACTCCCTCAAGCAAGTGTTTCGTCCCTTAACTTCTAAAACACAGCAGAAAGTCTTCAAAGAAGAACCCCCTCCCTTCAAGCAAGTGTTTTGGCCCATAACTTCTGAAACACTCGCTTGAGGTGGTGGGTTTTCTTTGAATACCTTCTGCTGTTCAGCACTCCTCAGAATTTCTTACTCCGAATATAAATTCGACATATCAAGTTTTCATTTATGTTAACGTTATTGAGGCAAGGGAGGTAACTCTATGTTGACCAAATTAGTTGCGATGGTGGCTGATCGACTGAAACTCATTACGTAATAGGTTCTCGACTATTTTCACTACCATATGTTGTGTGTGTATTTTTGGCATAGAAATATTGCAACCGGCAACTTCTTATGTGCACATTTTAGCACCTCGCCTACAAGTTTCGCTCTGAGGGGACATAAGAACTGTTTAGTGCTCACCCCTCCCCTCATCTAGGCCCGACTTTGTTTCCGCATAACTTTCTAATAATAGTTTCTGATGTAGGCACAAGGCCAACAGTTTTGAGTGAAGGGAAAGTCGATTAAATCGACTCCAGTGCGTTACTGGTACTTTATTTTATCGACCCCGTAAGGATGAAAAACAAACCTAACATTGGCAGGATTTAAACTCAGAACGTAACGCGATCATCATCATCATCATCATCATCATCGATTAACGTCCATCTTCCACGCTAGCATGGGTTAGACGGGTCCTATTTTGAGGTAAGTTGTGTCGAGTGACCATGTCTCGCTCATATAGGGGTGTTTCTGGCTGGTTTTCTACGGCTGGATGCCCTTCCTAACGCCAACCACATTTACAGTGTGGGCTGGGTGCTTTTTGAATTATGAAATTTGGTAGAGGTACATTTTCGAGGGTGTAGATTACGATGAAATTTATGAAATGTTTCCTACAATTCAGAGTTGTAGAAATAATATTACATTCCACATTGGTGTTGTTCATTGTCATCCTAAAAAAATAATCGATTTTACGTTTAGCCTACGACAAATACGGGTTAAAAGTATTCAATAAATGAAAGCATTAACGAATGGAAGTATATAATAATGAAAGTATTTGAAAATAAGTATATATATATATTTGATATAAAATATGGTGTGCCCATGTGTGGAGATGCTATAAAATAGCTTATAATATAATCGTATCAAAACACTTGGTGATTTGAAAATGTGAGAATCCTAAACACAGAAAATAGATATGACAACAGTCGATCACTGAGTTGGCTGAATGGTTCATAGGCTGACCAAGATACTCTCATGGAATGACCTGATGAGGTTTAATTTTTCAAGATAGTCCCTGGAAAGAAACAATGCAGTTATTATTAATAAGAAGAGTTGAAATTAATGCATGCAAGATTTCACAGCTGTAATCTTCATTTACTTAAAATGTCTTGTAATACTTTGTAGTTGTTGCGCCACACGGAGTCCATAGGTGTTCCTGTAGCACGGTCCACTTCCAATGCTACATCTATGCCAAAGTTTGAAAAGTGTAAGTCACATTTTGAAATCTTTATGGTTTGGTATTACCTGTTTTGGGATTTTTTTTTTTATAAGATTTTAAAATTATTCTAACCCTTTCAGGACTGCATTTCTAATGAAATACACTCTATTTTAATTTACTACTGAAGAATTTTGAGGGATTAACTAAAATTGTCAATTATTTCATTACTGAGATCGTAACTTAATCCTTTAGCATTTACATTACTCTATATTTACTATTGTATTTTCGGGGTTTACCTCACGTAATTGTCTCACATAATATCTTTACCTCACGTAATTATCTCACATAATATCTTTACCTCACATAATTATCTCACATAATATCTTTACCTCACGTAATTATCTCACATAATATCGAATCTGAGATTTTGATTTTAGTTATTTTGAGAATAGTATGAGTGGTTGGTTACAGCCGGTTTGAACAGAAAGAGGTGAGAGAATTCTGGCCGGATATGGCCGGTTACAGCTGGCTTGAACAGAAAGAGGTGAGAGAATTCTGGCCGGATATGGCCGGTTACAGCTGGCTTGAACAGAAAGAGGTGAGAGAATTCTGGCCGGATATGGCCGGTTACAGCTGGCTTGAACAGAAAGAGGTGAGAGAATTCTGGCCAGATATGGCCGGTTACAGCTGGCTTGAACAGAAAGAGGTGAGAGAATTCTGGCCAGATATGGCCGGTTACAGCTGGCTTGAACAGAAAGAGGTGAGAGAATTCTGGCCGGATATGGCCGGTTACAGCTGGCTTGAACAGAAAGAGGTGAGAGAATTCTGGCCAGATATGGCCGGTTACAGCTGGCTTGAACAGAAAGAGGTGAGAGAATTCTGGCCGGATATGGCCGGTTACAGCTGGCTTGAACAGAAAGAGGTGAGAGAATTCTGGCCGGATATGGCCGGTTACAGCTGGCTTGAACAGAAAGAGGTGAGAGAATTCTGGCCGGATATGGCCGGTTACAGCTGGCTTGAACAGAAAGAGGTGAGAGAATTCTGGCCAGATATGGCCGGTTACAGCTGGCTTGAACAGAAAGAGGTGAGAGAATTCTGGCCGGATATGGCCGGTTACAGCTGGCTTGAACAGAAAGAGGTGAGAGAATTCTGGCCGGATATGGCCGGTTACAGCTGGCTTGAACAGAAAGAGGTGAGAGAATTCTGGCCAGATATGGCCGGTTACAGCTGGCTTGAACAGAAAGAGGTGAGAGAATTCTGGCCGGATATGGCCGGTTACAGCTGGCTTGAACAGAAAGAGGTGAGAGAATTCTGGCCGGATATGGCCGGTTACAGCTGGCTTGAACAGAAAGAGGTGAGAGAATTCTGGCCGGATATGGCCGGTTACAGCTGGCTTGAACAGAAAGAGGTGAGAGAATTCTGGCCAGATATGGCCGGTTACAGCTGGCTTGAACAGAAAGAGGTGAGAGAATTCTGGCCGGATATGGCCGGTTACAGCTGGCTTGAACAGAAAGAGGTGAGAGAATTCTGGCCGGATATGGCCGGTTACAGCTGGCTTGAACAGAAAGAGGTGAGAGAATTCTGGCTGGATATGGCCGGTTACAGCTGGCTTGAACAGAAAGAGGTGAGAGAATTCTGGCCGGATATTGCTGGTTTAAATGTTAAATGGTTAATGTAAAGTTCTTATATAAAATTATGTTGGAAGATTTTAATTTAAATTGGAAACCTTTAAAATTGGTGCCTTTATTTCATAATACCAGAGCCGAATTTGGCCGGGCTGGTAACTAAAGGGCTAAATATTAGTGTGTCATAGTTTGCTTGAAGCATTGTATAAAGTGTATCATATGGTGTTTTATTAGAAACTACCTTCATAGTCACCCTATGAACCTTTTAGCTAGCCCTCATATATATGATATTGGGATAAATTTAATGCTTTCTCTTTTATTTCTTTCTGTTCTTAGGTTTAAACCAAATAAACTTGATTGGTCGGATTGGACGAGATGCAGAAGCTCGTGGCTCAGAAAGCCATCCTGTGATTATATTGTCGTTAGCAACAAGTTTTGTCTATGTTAAAGCCTCTGGTAAGTGAATTAACCTTTTTAGCATTTACATTATTCTATATATACTATATTATTTTTGTGGTAAAGGCTTTACCTAACATAATATCTCATATGATATCGAATCTATGAGATTTTGATAGTATTTATTTTAAGAACAATACCTTAACATCAGTATGAGTGGCCAGATTTTGCTGGTTTGAACAGAAAGAGGTGAAAGAATTCTGAACGGATATGGCTGGTTTAAATCTCATCCATTTGGAGACTATAATTTAACATAACAAGTGGCAGATTTAAAGATAAAAGGGAGTGAAATTATTTGTGTTTCTAGGGCATTTTTAAACCTGACAGAGCCCGTCTTCTCTCCACGTTAATACTTTTTGTTATATTGTTATTTAGTCAAGATTTTATCACACACACAAACATCCCTTCCCTTCTCTTGATGTGTTGTTTCCTTGAGCAAGACACTTTATTTCACATTGCTCCAGTTTACTCAGCTGTAGAAATGAGATGATAGGGACTGGTGTCCCTATCATTCCACTGCAAAGTGGTCGTTGAGGTACCACGGCAAAAAAGCACCAGCACTCACTGTAAATGAGGTTGGTGTTAGGAAGGGCATCCAGCTGTAGAAATCAAGCCAAAATCAGTTCCCGTCCCACCCTTGCAAGCAGGGAAAAGCGGACGTAAAATGATGATGATGATGATGATATTGTTATTTATACTGTGTGTATTGTTATTTAGTGAAGGTGTGTGGCTGAGTGGTTAGAGAATTCGATCTGCAGTCATGGGGTTGTGAGTTTGATTCCCGGACTGGGCGATGCGGTATGTCCTTGAGCAAGACACTTTATTTCACGCTGCTCCTTCTGCCTGGATTTGCGACTGACAGATAGTATTAGCAATTCGAAAGACCCATGGAAACATTGTTTCCTCGGTCCGATTTGACGAGCTCCACCCACTCGTTAAGCAAATGACGTCTGGAATCTTGTCAATCGACTCTCGGTTGTTATTTATGTTATTTATGTTGTTAATTATCTTTATATACTCTTTTACTCTCTTTTACCTGTTCCAGCCATCCGGCTGAGGCCATGCTGGGGCACTGCCCTTATGTTATTTATATTATTATTTATATTTATGTTATAGGAGAAACCATATCTAGAACTGACTGGCACCGTATCAGTGTATTTAAAACTGGACTTAGAGACAAAGTTGCTGCTTTTATAAAAAAAGGGTAAGTTGTCTCATTCAAGTCTTCTGTAATTATTTTATAACATTTCTAAACCCAACCAAGTAAGAGAAGGGATGTTTGTGTGTGTGTGATAAAATTTTGACTAACATAATTTTAGAAATTTTCCATCTTGTTTTTCCTATTTGCAGTTTTTTACTTTTTCTGTATCATTCATTGAATGTAAGTCATCCTCATTATTATCACCATCGTTGAGGGTGGTGGATTGGCAGTATCAGTAAGGGGTCGGGCGCCATGCTTTGCAGCATAGAGTTATGGTCCTTTATGATCTGAGTTCAAATCCCGCCGAGGTTAACTTTGCCTTTCATCCTTACAGGGTCGATAAAATAAAGTACCAGTAATGCACTGGGGTTGACTTAATCGACTTTCCTCTCCCCCAAATTACTGGCCTTGTGCCTATACTAGAAATCATTATCATCACCATTGTTTAATGTTCATTTAATTTTTCCATGCTTGCATGGGTTAGACAGGATGTCCTGTTGTGAGACAAGTTATGTCAGATAATCATGTCTTGCTCCTACAGAACTGTTTCCGGCTTGATTTCTACAGATGGATGCCTTTCCTAACACCAACTACAATTACAGCATAGATTGGGTGCTTTTTAATAATCTATTGAAAGCTGCATATAGGCACCCTACTGAGTATTCAGATAGGCCAGTGACCCATGACTCTCTTATATACGATTCTGCACACTACTGAGTGCATTTTATCAAGACAACCTCTCTAGCGTTGATGTCATGATAAAATGGCTGATCACTAGCTCCAAAATCTACTGATCTATGTTTGCAAAAAAATGGTGGGATCAAGTCTATCTAGTCCAAACACTTACAACAGAGTGAAGTCTGCATACAAGGGTCAGATAGTGTTGTTAAATCAGGCTGTATGTAAGGCCTGCTCTCATAATCCTTTTTTTTTACACAGATATTTGCATGTCTTTCCAATAACTTCTTTTCTTCATTTTAGAGATCGTGTGTTTGTGAGTGGAACTCTTCAGTATAATGAGTACTGGGATGCAGGCAATGTATTACAGAAGTCTACTACAATCATTGCAAGTAAGTATGGACATTGTTTTATTGTTGCTGAACATGTAAGAACTACAGTTAGCCATATTTATAGTGTTCCTGGTCAAAAGCCCTGTTTCATAACCCATCAGTTTTATTGTGCAGTATTCATAGCCTTAACCCTTTAGCATTTAAACTGGCCGCATCCGGCCAGAATTCTCTCACCACTTTCTATTTAAACTGGCTGTAACCAGCTGCTCATACTTGTGTTAAGGTATTGTTCTCAAAAGGAATAATATCAAAATCTCGGAGATTCAATATTATGTGAGATAAAGTGTTTACTGTGAAAATACAATAGTAAATATAGAGTAATGTAAATGTTATGTGAGATAAAGTGTTTACTGTGAAAATACAATAGTAAATATAGAGTAATGTGAATGCTAAAGGGTTAAATGACTTAATTTTTATTCCACATATCTGCATACAAGCAGGCTGACAGGATGGCGACTATGTTGTCCTGGAGGACGGTGAAGGAGATGCGCTGGATTGGCCACCCCACCTCGTGGGGTTCACACCTGTGGGCAGCCAACTCCGCTCCGATAGCAATGAGCAGGGATGTGGTGCAGGAACCAAGAACACCAAAAGTCTCCACTGCTTCAACTAGTCTAAAAAGTCATTCACTCAATTGCTAGTGCCACAGTAAAGATACTTGCCATATATACTCAAATATAAGCTGAGGAATATGTGACCAAAAGATCAATGTTAAAATAAGGGATCAGCTTATATTGAGGGTCAATATCTATGTGTTGATTAGCTGCCTCAGCTTATAAACAGGGTTTAGATTTTTGCCCCTTTCTCAGATATAATATAGCGGGTTGGCTTATATTCGGATCAACTTATGGTCGAGTATGTACAGTAATTCTATAGAACAGCCATGCAGCTATAAAAACCTTGTCCAGACTATTATACAACAAAAAGAAACCCAATAGCCCTTGTTTTGAGAAAGCATTTAATTTATTCTGTGCTAATTTTCCCCTCTTTTAAAATGGTTTTATTATTTAAATTTCAGATGATATGATAAATTTAACCAAGAAATATCTGAAAGATGAGGAAGAACAGGATATGTGATTTTAAAATGTGGACTTTGATTTATTACAAAAATTAGAATCATGTGCCTTAGCAAAACTTTTATAAGAGACTGCAGTATTTGGTAAACTTTGATTAACCACAAGTACCAACATTAACACTGATGAGAAAAGTAACACCAGTTTAAGAAGAAGAATAAAAATTATGAGTTTTATAATTTCTTTATTTGGTACTAACCTAGAAAGGACTTATCTTCATTTGAAATGAGGTTAACAATTACTTAAAAGAAATATTGGATTAAAATAAATAAAAATATGATGGTATCTGGTTAGGTAGATCACTTCCTACCATAGTGTCCCCTGCACAACCATACTATATTTGCTGCTCTCGCCTCTATAATCTAATAACAACAATAATAATAATAATTTCTACTATAAGCTCAAGGCCAGCAATTTGGGGAGAGGGGAAAGTCAATTAAATCGACCCTAGTACATTACCGGTACCTTATTTTATCAAATCCGTAAGGATGAAATAAAGTACTAGTAATGTACTGGGATTGATTTAATCGACTTTTCTTTCCCCCGCTCCCCAAATTGCTGGCCTTGTGCCTATAGTAGAAATAATAATAATAATAATAATAATAATAATAATAATAACATTCCTGGTGATGGAAGCTATACAACAAAACCAGGAAGTGTTTGTAAGATATTAGTTAACAACTTAAACTATAGTCACAAAATCTAGTTTCTAGCATCGGTGTTTAATTCCTGTAAACTGCAGTTTAATACAAGTTAACCTGTGTTTGAATGAGTTGTTTCCTTAATCAAACTGATGAATCCTCATCATTATCATCATTTTATGTCCATTGTTCCAAGCTTGCATAAGTTGGATGGGTCCTCAGTACAGCATCTTTTCAACTTGTCATGTTCCTTTGTCTCCGCCAAGAGCTTTAGTGGTCTTCCTCTGCTGTGGCCTCTCTCCACAAGGATGAAGGAAAATGTATTTAACACATGGACATTAAGTTTTACCTTTTGTTACAATATTTCTAATGAAATATTTGTATTTTAATTAGTTAATGAGGAAGGATTTACTAAAATTATAATTTCATTAAGAGGATATTTGTGACATATCAAATGTTCTTTTATTAAATTGTCAGGTTTTAATTTTAGTTAAATCAGTTGATAAAACTGTTTTGATGTGTTGTTTCCAGATATCTTTTGACTCCCAGTAAACAATCCACATTTATCTATACTTCCTACTCAGGCAAAAAGCCACAAGTACTGTGGGGCGAAGTTGAACTGTTTTAGAAGATACGTTGCTGATCTCTCAGACTTTAAGTGCTGAGAATATAAAGTTAATAAAGAATGGTGTGCTCATGTACCGAGATGCTATAAAATAGGGTGAAGACTCTTAAAAATCGGAAAAAGAAGTTGTCATCGGCTGCTTTGAAGTATTGAACCCTATATCTCACATACTTTATTTACATACGGATGTCTGTCAGTCTGTCTGTTGACATCTGAAAGCTGTTATTCAGCTGTCTGTTTAAAAATATGGTAAAGTGTTGTTACAGTCCCTTAGCTTGACCCTTTAGCCAGAATTCTCTCACCGCTTTCTCTTCAAACTGGTTGTAACCGGCTGCTCATACCGATGTTAAGGTACTGTTCCCAAAATAAATAACATCAAAATCTCATAGGTTCGATATTATGCGAGATAAAGTGTTTATTGTAAAAGTTCAATAGTAAATATAGAGTAATGATTAAAAGTACCTAGCCAGTATCTGAGAGATATGGAGTTTAATTCCTCATAGCAGCCAATGGCAACTTCTTTTTCCATCTTTTAAGGGTCTTCACCCTATATACACCTATCTCTGCAACATGAGCACATCATCCTTTGTGTAAACTGTTGTACTTGTTTTATATACTCTACTTACTCCTTTCCAATCAATAAATAATCCCACAAACTATAAACTGGGATTTTTAAATCTGAAGCCTCACTATTGTAAAATGCCATGTTAATTTTATTAGTGTATAAAATACTTTGTAAATTCATTATCATGCACAATCAAATATCAATCTTTAATTGACAATAAAACCTTTTTTGAAAAATTAACCTCCATGTCTGAATTTTTCTATCACATGATGATGCCTCTAGGATCACTGACCTAGGATGACTCCAGTCTCGTCGAGCAAGAGCAAGAAGAAAAATATTTGAATTACCGTATATACTCGAATATAAGTCCACCCCACTATTTTATGTCTGAGAAACAGGCAAAAATTCAAACAAACCATGTTTTACTAAATCCCTTCAAATTAAACAAAAAATGATTTATATTTGCAATAGTTTTAATCATTGGATGTAAACCCCAGATTATATTTCTTCACCCACTTATTCCTGAGAGGGTTGTGGGGATAGATTCCTCAGGTGGTACTTCCAGCAGGTCCTCTCAGCAGCAACTGTCTCCAATTGATCTGGCTGGATCCCCAAACATGATCAGCTGAGCTTATGGATGTTATCCAACCATCTGGTTCAGGGTCTCCTATCAGTTGGTTTTACCCATAAAATCTGCCCAGTGATTCTCTCCTGAGACATTCTAACCACATGCCCATAGTATCGGAGCTGTGATCTCTCAATTTGGTGAAGTAGCGGCTCTACCTAGAGCAACTCTCTGATCCCCGAGCTACACAGTCTATTGAGTAACGTTACTCCAAAGACCCTTCAGAGGAACCCCATTTTGGCCACTTGTATTTGCGATTGTATTCTTTCAATCATTACCCAAGATTCACGACCATAGGTAATCGTTGGCACGAATATTGAATTGAAGATATACAACACAGAAAAATAAAACAGTTTTACGACAAAGGTAAGTTAATGTAAATTATTAGAAGAGAATAACATGAAATACATTTATTGAAAGAATTTTTTACTTTCTCTTTATTTGGAATTGGAAGACATTTTTTTTTTTTTTCAAAGCTCATAAAGAAACTGTTTAGGTGAAAATAAAAAAAGTGAAATAAACTGTCTCTATTTTGATATGACAGATGAATGTGAATGATTTATAAAATTGAAGATTGATTTTAGAATATGAATTAATAATATTGAACAATAATTGAGCAAAGAAAAACAATCATCAGTAACAACAACAACAAAAACCTCCAAAACATGCAACAACAAAAATCAAAATTCCGGAGAGAAATTGGAAAATGTTTAAGAATAAATATTTTTTTGCAGCAAGGCTAGAGACATCTTGTTTCTCCAGATATTTATTTTTTTACCGTGTTATGTTGCATTTGTTACACCAAACTGAAAAATCGATTAGAGTTGGTATTCTTCTCCATTCTGATAACATTTTTAAAAAAACAAACACACGAAAAAAAAAAAATGGAAATTTTTTTAAAACAAATTTTCTCTCAAAATATTTTATATTTTAAAGATATTTTACAGTTTGCAATAGTACACAATCCCTGAATTAAACAATTAAAAATTATTTTAAAAAAAAGTTAGTTTCTCTTATTTCTCATTTACCAATTTTCAGCAACATCCTTATCTGCATTTATCTATCTTATACCTCAAATTTGTTGTCTTATGTCTGAGAAGAGTAGAATTCCTTGTTTGAAGTTACCAGCTGAACCAGTTTGGTATTTGAATACAGAATTGACATCTCCTATAATGTAAAATTTAAGCTGAACCTGCAAATTCCTTTAAGCTGTTGGATGTCCTGCAGTTAGTTCCTTTAACAGTACTTGTGTCCATGAGAAAGGCACGAACATCATATAATCTCATTTATATTCACTCTAAATTTATGCTAGAAGTAAGACATTTATTCATTCATTATTTAGGCCCAAATGCCTGCAACAGAGCTGGTATCAAAAGGTATCAAAAAAGCAAGGTAGTGGTGTTGATCTGGGAGACAGATTAAGCTGGCTGCAAGGATGTTTGAGCTTAGAATGCAAAGAGCCAGAACAAATACTCTAAGGTGATTTGTCTGATACTCTGACAATTCTACAAATCCACTGATCTGAATTGGAACTATATTTTATTGACTATGAAATGATAAAAGGAAAATTTGAGCTCGGATCACAGAGAGGCAGAACAAATACTACAAACAACACTGCTGATTCACCACTTTAGTGATCTCATTGGATTGGAATGGACTCCATAAGACATCTAAATCAGTGCTCTGTACTTCTAAAAGTATCTCCAGATTATTGATCTTAACTTGTGGTACCGCACACTAACTTTCTTTTAAAACTTTATTTTGGGGGGCATCTAGTCACAGTCATTCAAAACTTGCCAAACAAAGGGATGGGAGGACTCTCCAGCTGTGCCATAGACATGAAAACCTCCCTACACAATAAATGATAACCCAGTACACTCCAGTAAGGCGGTTGATCCAAGTATATTGCTGGTACTTTATTTTATCAACCCCTGTAAAAAGATGTAACTATATGCTGTAAAGCATGTTATTCAACGCTCTGCCAATCCACTTTTGATATTGAGGTTAAATATTAACAATATCGCCTCCTTTTATAAAGTTGGCTTTGAGTCACACAAACAAATCCTAATTATTAATGATAAAACTATTGGTGTTGTTCCTATCCCAATTACATCGTCAACAACCTTTGCCTTTTCCCTATTATTAACAGTAAAAATATGTTTAAAGATTTTATTAATTTCTAAACTAGAACAGTCAAACAGTTCTCAGGACATTATACTTTTGCGAGTCTATAATTAGTTCAAGTTCAAAGATCTTTGTTGAAATATTCAACACTATTTTGTGATTTTCGCAGTTGTTATTGTATCTGGTGTTGGTACTAAGCAGTTGTTGGTATTTACACAACATAATCAAATAATAAATGATAAGTAAGAAAGAAAACAGCACAGTTCCCATGACTTTTGGAAACATTTTTTCACGCTCAGAGTTGCTGAAGCATGAAACAAACTACCTGCATCAGTTGTTAGCTGTCGAGACACTGCATCCTTTAAGGCCTCCATGCTTCCCGAGATCCGCCAACACTACAGCTAACACATACACACATGTACTTCCCTGACATTTGTGTATTATTCTATGTACTATACATACACCTTTGGCGAATTGTAGTGCACCTGAGCACTTTACACAATAATTTCATTATTATAAGTGATATAACATCAGCTGGTTGAATATGTATAATGTTATAATGTTAGAACAAGTATCCTCCACTTCTAACTAAATTACACTCTGCCTTTTGGTCCCGGCTGATAAGATTGGAGAAGACATTACCCTGGAGTATGATGAAGGAGATGTACTGGAGCAACCACTCCGCCTTACAGGGCTTGCACCAACAGGCAGCCAACTCTGCTCTGATAGCAGTGAGTAGGGATGTGGTCCGAGGGCCAAGAACGCTGGAAGTCTGTGCTGCTACAGGCTCTACCACAAACCTATCAGAAAGCAGCTGATACTTGAACAGTTAGCCCTTTCCGGCTCGGCGGGCAGCAGAGCCTGGGCTGGTATCAAACACGGCAGGTTGCCATTGGAAAAGGTATTACAACATGTAACATTCCAGATAAGGGGCCTACCCCCGCAGAAAAGGAAGAATGTCATGTTATCTGGCCTTTTACCATCTCCTTGGTCCAGCCTCACTGGCTCAAGATGGGAAGGGAAGCCTGCACCATTTTGAGGAATGCTATAGTAGAATGGTAAATCTGCAAACAAGTTCACAGTCCAGTTTTGGTTAATACTAGGAATCATTGCTAATGTTTTAGTTAAAAGCATGTATAATATACTAGCGAAAGACCCCGTCATTGCTGGGCACACCCCCTCTCCTCAACACGGTCGTCTTTAAATAGCCCCAGAACTCTGCTATTTTAGGAGATAGCAAGAATAAAATTATATGTTGACATCCCCTGGGAGCTAAATAACCTATGAATCAAATTTGAACAAAATCGGGTGGAAACTATGGAAATGCATCGCCTGCATACAAACATTTTCGTTTTTATATATATAGATAACTATTCAGTTCTCTTCTTTTCTTATATAAGACATTCTTGTGTTAGCTTTTAGTGTCATTATCATTATAGGTTTTATTTATAAGTATAAAGATTATTTTAATGATATTAAGTTTATGCTATGTCAAAATTGCTCTAACCCCTCCCTTCACTTTTTAAAATATCACAGAATGTGATGAGCCAGTTATTATTTCAATTACTTTTATTTATAATGAATAAAAGGTAATGACAAATAAAGAACTATTTTTAATAGTTCAAATGTATGTTGATTGCGAAAGAAATTTTAAAAAAATAATCTTAGAATCGTCATAATAATAATAAAAGAATTTGAAGAAAATATTGTTGCATTGCTGAAAATTATTTGAAAAAGGTAATAGGTAGCAGGTGTGGATAGACATTTTATTCCAGTTCTCTGCTTGTAAACAACTACTCTCGGCTTCCAAATAACAGGGGGCAGGGGTGGAATAAGCAGGGGGGTGGCGGTGGCTTGGGTTGGGTTGAAAAAAAAAAAAAAAAAAAAAAAAAAAAAAAAAATCAATAATTTTTCTAGGTTGTCTCCCTTGATTTTTTTGAAAACCAGAATTAGTCGTTTAAGTGTAATTATTGAGACCCAAACCCATTCTATTTATTTTATAACGTATAGGATTTCTTGTAATGTTTCTTTTTGTCATGTATGATGTTTTTTAATGTCTAAAGAAAATTAATTATCGCAGGAATGTGACCAGTTAAAATAAAACTTTGCTGGAGATAGAGTAGCAAAATTTAATAAGCAGGGTGGGGTTGGAAAAAAATCTGGAAAATTAATAATCCAGGTGGAAGGGGGCGATTATTCGAGACCCATGAGTAAATCAATCAGGTTTAAATATTTTATAACAAGTGGATAATAACAAAGACATTAAAAAAAAATTATAATTACAACAAAATATTTGTTATGTTTGAACATTATTGGAACACATCTCAATTGTTCAAACATATGTATGTATGTAAAAATCTACACACACACGCACACACACACAACCCCCCCCCCCCCCCCCAAACAAACGAACAAAGTAGAACTTCTGTTAACATAAACAACCAGAAAATATACACATTTCATTATTTCATCCTACTTATTTGTCTGTTTATATACTCAAAGAGTTATTAAAATATACAAGGAAAAATATTTAAGAAAGAAAAACATGTTTTCTGAGCAATAACATAGAAAGTTTGGATAAATTTTTGAGAATTAGTCAGTGTATGATGTTTTAAATCAGAGGTTCTCAAACTATTTTGGGCCACGTAATACCTTTGGCGCCCATCAACCCTATTTCCAGAGAAACCTGCCCACATGCAAATTGTAAATAATACTTAATAAATAAATATTATATTTTTTTATTTTACTATATTTATATATAATATGTATCATTTGATATTTAATATACTATTATATCTAGGGGGCGGTAGCACCCACTTTGAGAACCTCTGTTTTAAATGAACAAAAGAAAGGGGAAAAACATGGGATAAATTTTTGAGAATTAGTTGGTAAGGATCTTATAAAATGAAGAAAAGTTTGAATCTGGCATATTATATTATCTCAATGATCAGTATTTATGTCAATTTTTGCATTATGAGACAATCAGAATTCTAGTATGTGTGAGACTTAGCTGTTTAGATTGTGTGACAATTTATTCGGGAAATCTTATGATAATCTCTTATTCTTTAACAAGCAGTTTTTTATAAAATTAATCTAAGGTTGTAAGTTTGTGCTGGTGTGAGTTTTTTTTATCAGAGGCTGAGAAAGCTGAGATGGAAAGAAAATATAGACATGATTAATAACCTAATGTAAATGTAGGTTATACAACAACCTAATCTTAATTACCATGAATATGGAGTGATTCTTTGGGATAAAAAAAAAGGATATTATAAGATGACAATATATAACAATGACAGTAATAATTAAATATTTGAATTTTTCAGGCCAGAAAAGTGTTTTGTTCTCTTACATTTCCATCATTATTTATTGATAGAGACAAGTGAGGTAAGAGGTCCAGAGGTGAGCTTAATGAATCACATCAACCTAATGTAGAGCTTTGATTAGACTGGTTCAATAGATATAATTAAAAAGAGAAGAATCAATTTTTTTTTTTTGCAAAAGTGCTCAAAAAGTAAATCTAAAAAAAAATTTTCTATGAGGATTCTTTGAGCAAATGCTCACTTCTGGTTTCACCAAATCCTTGAAAAATTTCTAGTGGTTGTTAACTGGTAGAAATTTTTACTAAAGGCTAGCTACCAATTTTCCAGGTAGGTAGACTAGGCTAAGGACAGTAGATTTAAATGTTTTGTCTAAAAGCATATGGACAAACAACACAAGCATTAATAATGGTTTCAGATTTAGGCACAAGGCCAACAATTTTGGGGGTAGGAGTGAAAAGTCAATTAAATCAACCCCCAGTTCATTTCTGGTACTTTATTTTATCGACCCCGTAAGGATGAAAGGCAAAGCTAACCTTGGCGAGATTTGAACAATACAAGCATTATAATAACAACAAAACCAATCATCTATTTTTGCCACTACTGACATCAGATATCAAATATTTTATCCATAGTCTTTCAGACTATTTAGAAGAAATACTAAGCTAAGTTTATAAATTTGTGTATAAATTTTAACAATGTTATTTCCTACAAAGATAGTGAAATTCAAAATCTAAATAATATCAGTTATATAAAAAATATTAATTTCAAATATATAGTTTAACAAGATGTTTACTAATGAGTGTTCTCAAAACAAAGTTATTCTTTGCAGTATCGAAGACTAATTAAAACTGCCATATATACTCAAATATAAGTCGACCTCCTATATTATGTTTGAGAAATAGGCAAAATATTCACCTCGAATATTTTACCACTGATTTTTTGTCACATATTTCTCA
>OZ024752.1:38956776-39016776 GCA_964016885.1 Eledone cirrhosa
CAATTCTATTATCTCAGCCAGCTCCAATATATTTATATTAAAAGATAATATCTACATAACTATGCATATACAAAATTATGTTTAACCCTTTCATGATTGCATTTCTAATGAAATTTTGAGGGGTTTATTAAAATTATTAATTATTTCATTATTTCATTACTAAAATAGTAACTTAATGTAAGGTTCTTAAATGAAATTATGTTGGAAGATTTTTAATTTAAAGTAGGAACCTTTTAAAATAGGTGATTTCATTTCATAGAACCAGAGCCAGTTTGGGCCGGGTTGGTAACTAAAGGGCTAAGAATGGATGCTTATGAAATGTCAGTGTTTGTTTCGAAGATGTCTTTAAAAAGAAATATATTTTGCAATTCAATTTGTCAGTCGTTGTTGTGGCCACTTTGAATACAAATGAGTTACTAGAGATAACCATCTTGACGATATCTGTAAGGGGGTTCGTTGGAAAATATTGGTGCAGTGCATTCGGGTATATGATCGGGGACAAAGCTAGGAATATTTTCACAGATTGGTGTACTTTGTAGATTATCACTAAGTCGTTTCCCGGCCGTCTCAGTTCTGATGCTGAGCATCACAACAAATTCAAGGACAAAGAACATCAGCCAAACAACAGGATAGAGCCATACAACTGGACTATCGAGCAGGGTTGCATCAATAAATGGTGTAATGAGACCAGGAATATTTGACACCATGTACACCCAGCCAAGTGCTGTACTACGAATTGCTGTGGGGTAAATTTCTGGTGTGAATGTATTCAGGATTGAGTAAATTGGAGCCATAAAAGCAAAGCAAGTCATGATGGTTAAGGTTTGTGCCCAGATAAGATGGGAAGTGCTCAATACTGCAAAGACTGCTAAAAGAACTATGGTCATGCAAATAAATAGTATAACAGATGTGATACGCCCGAGCATGTTTTTGCGTATAAAAAACAGAGCCAAAAACAAACCTGGAAGTTCACTGATAAAAATGATGAAAATGATGAAATATCCGCCAAGGTTTAGTTTATCAGACATATATTGTGGAAGATAAGTGGTGACACCCCAATACCCAGTTGCCTGGAATAACCATACCAAGGATATGGTTAGAGTGCGATAACGAAATTCTCTTGAAAAAAGATCTTTAATTCGTCCTCTGTTATGGCTCTGAACTCCAGAGAGTTTACCTGAATAAAAAAAAATAAAGAGAATGAAATAAGATGGATATTTTTTATTAATGTTAAAAATTTGCAACGTATTTATTGTATTAGAAAATATTAGATTAAGAATTAAAAACTGACTCAATAGAAGAATGATAATACTGCATATTGCAGGCTTGTAGACATTCCCATGAAATTAAGATGTAACAATATAGATTATGATGGTCTATTGGTTACTAACACAGAAATCAATCAAAGAACATGTAGCATGATTTAGCTGGATATGTCTTGAGAGAATCTCAAGTAGATATCAAACAGAAAATACAGCAAAGATGCAATATTTTGGAGGAATAGAACTTATGCTCAAATAGAAAATCAAATACAGTGAAGGTTTTGATGATGATGGTGATAAAGAGAAGAGAAACAGGACTCTGGTAAAAGGTATTATTTTAAAGAGGAAAATATATGATCAATTTCATTAAATTTCTCAAAGAAATAAAAATACTTTCATTTTGTTTTGAACCGGTTTTGTTTTTACATTTAAAAAGGGGATATTAGCCCTGAAATATTACGTTGAAATATTCTGGATAAAAAACAACATTACTTTGTTTTTTTTGTCATCCTTTGTCCTTTATATATTTCTACTGTGAAGGTGTGTGGCCGAATGGTTAGAGAATTGGATTCGCAATCGTGAAATTGTGAGTTTGATTCATGGACCGGACGATGTGTTATGTCCTTGAGCAAGACACTTATTTCACGTTGCTCCGTCTAACTAGAGTTGCGACCGATAGATAGTACTAGCAATTGGAAAGACCAACGGAAACATTGTTTCCTCGGTTCGATTTGACGAAAGTTGATCGACTGTATATATATTTCTACTGCCTTGTACCAGCTTTCTGAAACTTATCAGTCATTTATCACATATCTTACAATGTTAAAATATTTAATAAATTTTTATGACATACCTGCAGGAATTGGTGTTTTATTTATTTGTGCAATTTTGGTGACAACCATCCATGCTTGTTCCCTTTCTCCACTAATCATAAGAAATCTTGGTGATTCGTATCTTGCAAAAAGGCGGAATATAAGGGTGATTAAAAATGGTGTAGCACAAGCAACAACAAAATATCTCCAGCCATGTGTTGGTATCAGAAGCCAGGCCATTGCTCCAGTAAAAGCAGTTCCTAAGGTACCACACATTGTGATAATAATGAGATAACTTCGTTTTTGTCGAGGTAAAAACTCTGTAAAAGATATAAAACAATATTTTGGTATTTAATTTTTTTTTTAAATGTATGAAAAAAAACAACATTAAATATAATTGTTTCTACATTTGGCACAAGGCCAGCAATTACCCAGTGTATTACTGGTACTTTATTTTATCGACCCCGAAAGGATGAAAGGCAAAGTTAACCTCGGAGGGATTTGAACTCAGAATCGCAAGTACTGTAACTCTATGCGTCAAATTAAATATAATGATGAAAAAAGCCTTTACAGGATTTTTTTTTCAAAATTAAGTAATATCTGAAGAGAATCATCATTATTATTATCATTGTCATCATCATCATCGTTTTAACATCTGCTTTCCCTGTTAGCAAGAGTTAGATGAGTTTACATAAACCAAGTCAGTACTGAAGCAGAGTCACTAATCTCCCAGGCAAGCCAGGGATATGTGTCTCATTTAAGTATGGTCAATGCTCCACCGACTACACAAGCGGGGTTGTTATGTCTTTGACACAACCGAGGGTCCTCCCAACTCTTTGTTTAGTAAGATTTCTGTGGCTGGATGCCTTTCCTATCAAGAATGTTACAGAAAAAATGTAGAGTGTGTACTGGTAGAAGTTAGTGTTGTAAAAATCATTTACTATCAGCTACTTAGATTGAACTAGAGAATTCCTTTTTACTAACATAAAAGAATTTGTAATTATTCTACAAATGAACTGACCCAAACAATGGACTAAATTGATTAATTTAAGTGTTAAAGGTGAATGTGATTTTCCTTTTTCTTAAAAAAAAAAAGACCAAACTTTTTATTAGCACTTTCTTCTATTGACTAACAGTAAGAACCTTTGGCCTTTTCCCCTCAACCCTGGACAATTGGGCTGGCTCCAGAATTGAGGAGCTGCTAGATTATTAGGTTTAACTTGGTATGCAGAGTAAAGTGATTTGCATGGAGTCAAGGGGGCCTGCCACATCAACATTTAAGTCCCCCACAGACATTGGTTCCAACTCTCTTGGCACAATGGAGATGTGAAACTCAGCCAGACTGAGTAGACCACTGATGTTGGTCACAGGCAAAGCATCAACACAGTCCCATGAGAATTTCACACTTCGAGAATTGATCAGATTGATCAAAGAGACAATTGAAAATGTACGTTTGTCCAAAACCCTCTGCTTCAATCTATCCTGCTCTGAACCAGGAACTGTCAAAAATCCAGTTCACACCATTGTAGAAGGACTTCATACAACCCTCTCTTGGAGCTAGACCATATTGGAAAAGAGAGGATGTTATTCATCAAAAGGGAAGAAGCATTGATGTAAGAAAGTAATCAAGGTGTTTATGTAGATCTTGGCCCCAGAATTGTTTAGGTAATGCAACCTTGTCATGGAGCTCCAGAGAAAGTCTGACAATAATCAAACTTTTGAGTTTCCCAAAGATTAGGTTGACAAAACGTTGCAGGAATGACAAGAATTTATATGAGGGACTGATTTGGGGGAATATATACAATAACTTAGAAATCTACAGGTAGCTACAATATACAAGGCCATATTTAGACCTTGAGGTGTATGTGTGCGTGGGTGGGGGGCTCAGGGCTGTTCCATGAGGGGGGGGGGGGGGCTGTTTGACAAGAGGTACGTCCTCTACCCCCCCCCCCCCCCCACACACACACACACACACACTCGATAAATCTAGTCCTGTCTATATATATATATAATAATCTTGACAACGTTCAAGTACATCAATGTTTTGAAGTAATTATTATTCAAGGTTTACCAGCTTGGAGAGGAAGGTGAGCTCGAAAAAGCTAGGCCAGTAATTGGGGTCACTTGGGAGTACCATGGCAGTGATGGAGAAGACTACTGATTTTCGACCAGCTGGATGATTCGATTATCGATAGTGTTACTTATTTTTCAAATTGAAGCGAATTCGAATGTTTTGTTTGCGGGATTGCACCCATGACCTTCAGTGTTGTAAACCAACATTCTATATATTATTCCTTACATTAAAATGACGTGTTGGTTCTAACAATAGTCGAATAAAATAGTCCAGTAAAATAATATAAACACGACAATAATCCTATGTTCATGAGTCACGGTAAATGTCAATAGATTTGCGTTGTTTCTTTAGAGGAAACAAATGAAATGAGTAAAAATAAGCTAAACACAAAAAGAAAAAAAAATTGACAGCAAAAAATGTCAACAAATCGATTGGTTTCAAAACAAAACGCACACACAAACACACACACATACGTATATATATATAAATGAAAGGTATAGAAAACATTGTAGCAAAAAGCCAACAGTATTCCATAATATATATATATATATATATTGTAGGAGGTGAGTTTTATTGTAGCACAATAAAGCAATGCAAATATCGAATAAGTAGCACTCTACAGTTTGTAGGACTGGAGTATAAATAATATAAGATCAAAAGATGGTTAAAAGAGTTCCAAGTATTTTATTATGCGCATTTCAAAAACAGATATCATCATGGGATGATATCTGCGTTCTCATCAGATAAAATAGGGAGACATGATATGAAGCTTAAAAACACTTGTGAATAGTGAAGTTTTAAATCATCCCATGATGATATTTGTTTTTGAAATGCGCATAATAAAATACTTGGAACTCTTTTAACCATCTTTTGATCTTATATTATATATATATATACGAGAGTAGGCTGAAAAGTTCACAGGCTGACCAAGATACTCTCATGGAATGGCCAAATGAGGTTTATTTTTCAACATAGTGCCTGGAAAGAAACAATTAACAAGTAGAGTCGAAATGAATGCATAGAAGATTTCACAGCTCTAGCATCACTCCTGCAAAACCAGCCTACGAACTTTTCAGCTTACCCTCGTATATATATAGTTTTAATATAGATCAGATTCTACAGGACTAGAACTGTTTCATTCTTTAGAAATCATCAGGAATCATCAGGGATTCCTGATGATTTCTAAAGAATGAAACAGTTCTAGTCCTGTAGAATCTCATCTATATTAAAACTTTTATACTCTGCAATGTATTGAGTACCTTACTTACTGTGGTTACCTCCGATTCAACCCGGAATAACGTACCTATATATATATATATATATATATATTTACACACATATATATATATATATATAGGAAGGGATTCGGATGGTAGGCGTCCCAACGCAAATAACTATAATAATAGTTGATCACCATAAATAGGAGAGGACAGAGATGTCCTTGACGACTTTTTTTTCGTCTGCAGGTGTATTTTACCCGATTTTCTTAACTATGATTTATCGTGATCAGCTATTACTATAGTCACTTGCGTTAGGACGACTAACTTTCAGATTTTAAATTTTACCAGTTCTTCTTATGTCAACCGCTTGTTTATGAGTATGTGTGTTTGCACACACAAATACACACATATATATAAGTTTATCCCGGGTTCAATCGGGGGTAACCACAGTAAGTAAGGTACTCAATACATAGCAGAGTATAAATATTTAATATAGAAATGGCTTCTACAGGACTAGAACTGTTTCATTCGAGAGAAATCATGACGATTTCTTGACGAGGAAGCCTTGACGATTTCTTCCGAATGAAACAGTTCTAGTCCTGTAGAAGCCATTTCTCTCTCTCTCTCTCTCTATATATATATATATATCTATATATATATATATAGAGAGAGAGAGCGAGAGAAACAGAGAGAATTAGAATGAAATAGAGAGAGAAGGATTAAGATCTTACCTATAGGAAGAACAAAAGCAAGTGTTGCTAATCCACCTTTCCCAAACGAGACAAATGATCTAAACACCACCAGAATGGGAAAGTTAGTCGCAAATGTAGATCCGATTGCAAATATACAACATATGGATACAGTAAGAACAAATGTAAACTGGCGGCCATGCCTATCACTAAGAATTCCAAAAAGATATTCTCCAAACATAGAAGCCAGTCCATTGCAGAAAGGAAGCCACGGAAAAATCATATCGCTTAAATTCCATTCTTTCTTAATTGGTTCATTAAGAAATACAAAAACCATTAGTTCGCTGCAGACAGCAAAATAAGCGGTTCCACCAAGTAGTATAATCAAAATATGAAATCTACCAAATTTCATATCCGTTAAGACATCATCAAGACTTCGCTCAGTCTCTTCACAGAATTGAAAACTTAATGTATCATATTGTGGCGGAGGATCTTCTTCATCAGTATTAACCAAGCTTACATTGTCTTGCAATGTTTGACCTTCGTCGCTGTCGGTAGACATAATGACCGGCCCGATCATTGCTTCCGACATTTAATTATAAACATTATAATTTTCACAAATAAATAACTGTCTGCTATTAAGTACTTGTTTTCATCGACCGGAGAGTTATTAAGCGGTGATTCACTTAAAATGTCATCAATGAAAATATTATTTTTAGTGAACTGTTTAAAGAATTTCAATTCGAACTAAAATATTAGAATAGCATTTCTCCTTAATAAAATTGCATCGCAAAAATTGTGCAAAATAAATATTATATGGTTATAAATTTAGTAGAATTGTTTTCTTGTTTAAACTCCGAGCTAAAATGAGATGTGTCTATACCATATTTCTACTTTCTTTTTTTGTGTTAACATAAATATTTTATACACCGCCGTTGGCCTTGGTATTTTTTAACCTACATTATACAAGCTACTTTTTTCATGTTGTTAGTCGTTGTATTTCAGCTACTTATTGAAAATGTTAGTCTCATTATTCTAAGTCGTGTTATATTACGTATATTATTAGCACCCACCTTTACAGTTAGCATACAAATCTAACTGTAACCATTTTAATCTTAATACTGGCGAAAATTTCAACAAAATTAAACCAATATATATATATATTTTTTTTGTAGAGGGCATACGAAAAAAAATATATATATTGTAATAAATAAAATGAATTGAATTTATTTTTATATCTTACTAGTGAATATTTTGTCGATTTTGTGAAGCTAAAGGCAAATAATTCAAACTTGAGATGTATAAATATAATAAAAATTGCATTTTTCAATCCATGAGTTGGGTCGCTGACAACGAAGTTTTTGTCATCGTTTGATATTTCGCCTTATTTACGTGATTCTTGCAAAGGTACTTAGCTGTTCTAGTACCTCGGCCTTGCTATCACCCACGGTAATGCTGTGAATGTTTTGTGCATCTTCAAACCCGTTTTTAGAGGGTAAACACCAACCATTATGCCTGTTGTAGTGTGTAATTGAAGTGTGTGCATGTTCTTTTTATTGTCTGTCTCTAGTTTAATCAAGTATTTTTAAAAAGGTCATTACAAAACATAGACAGATAGGACACTGGAAAGAAAAAACTTTCTCATTCGTTCTTCGCAATTTACATTAGCAATTAGAGTCCCAAATTCAGAGTGTTCAGTGAGGTTACATAGAAATGTGACACAAGATATTGTGTTCATGTAATAGGTGTCTTTATGACTGTAGATGGAAACTGCCGAAAATTGTATTTTGGCGCTTAATGAAGATGTAATTAGGGGTAACTACGAGGGTCGACTGAAAAGTTCATAGGCTGACTAAGATACTCTCGTGGAATGACCAAATGAGGTTTATATTTCAACATAGTCCCTGGAAAGAAACAATGCAGTTATTATATGAGGGTCAGCTGAAAAGTTCATAGGCTGACCAAGATACTCTCATGGAATGACCAAATGGGGTTTATTGGGAGTATCTTTAGAGCATAGAGCCTGCTTCCATTTCGAAGCCCTTCCAGGCCTTATAAATGAAAGTGTGGGTGGAAAATCTCATTAGAAATACTCACAAGAAGAAGAAGAAGAAGAAGAAGAAAAAATTTAATTTCGCAGAGGGGGAGGAAGTATGGGAGACAACTCCGGACATATTTTCGCTTGATTAGACCAACTCACAGACGTTTAGAGAGAGACAGACGTTATGAGGTTGACTTTGCCTTTCATCCTTACGGGGTCGATAAAATAAAGTACCAGTAATGCACTGGATAATTGCTGGCCTTGTGCCTAACGTAGAAACAGTTATTTGTCAAAGTAGTGATAAAGGAATCATTTAATAGGATTATAGTAATATAGCCCCAGAAACGTGGGAAATTAACATATTAACAAAAATCAACAACAACAAAAAACGACTATGAGATTATTCAGATAGGTTATCGGCAGGAAAATCATAACTTAAGTAGGGACGTGAATATATTTAACCCTTTTGATACAAAACTGTCTGAAACTGTCCCTGGTTAGTATTTATTTTGAGAATGGCTGTGGATTGGCAGTATCGGTAGAAAGTCGAACGCCATGCTTTGCAGCATAGAGTTACGGCCCTTTACAGCCTGAATTCAATTCCTGCCGAGGTCAACTTTGCCTCTCATCCTTACGGGGTCGATAAAATAAAGTACCAGTAATGCACTGGGTTATTGCTGGCCTTGTGCCAACCAAATGTAGAAACAATTATTTATTTTGAGAACAATATCTTAACATCAGTATGAGCGGCCGGTTTTAAATGCTAAAGGGTTAATAGAAGCTGGTCTGAGAAAAAAAAAAAAAACCTTGAAGAAATGATAATGATGATGATGATGACAATGCTCATCATCATCATCATCATCACCATCACCATCATTATCATCATCTTTACCATCACCAACATCGTCATCACTAACATCACCACCACCATCATCATCATCATCATCACCAACATCATCATCATTGCCCCCACCATCATCATCATCTTCATCACCATCACCAATATCACCACCACCATCAACATCATGATCACCACCACCATCAACGTCTTCATCACCACCACCACTGCCATTATCACCACCATTGCCATCAACGCCACCACAACCACCACCATCATCAATGTCATGCTCCCATCACCACCACCACCACCACCACCACCACCACCACCATCACCTCCACTACCACCACCACCACCACTACCACCATCATCAATGTCATGCTCCCATCACCACCACCACCACCACCACCACCACCACCACCACCATCACCTCCACTACCACCACCACCACCACTACCACCATCATCAATGTCATGCTCCCATCACCACCACCACCACCACCATCACCACCAACACCAACACCATCATCAATGTCATGCTCCCATCACCATCACCACCATCATCAATGTCATGCTCCCATCACCACCACCACCCTGATCATCAATGTCATGCTCCCATCACCACCACCACCACCACCATCAATGTCATGCTCCCACCACCACCATCATCACCACCACCACCACCATCGTCAATGTCATGCGCCCCCTCACCACCACCACCCTGATCATCAATGTTTTGCTCCCATCACTACCATCACCACCTCAACCATCACCATCCCCACCGACACTCTCTATGCTTCCATCACCACCACCACCACCACCACCACCACTACCACACTCATCATCAATATCATGGTTCCACCACCACCACCACCACCACCACCACACTCGTCACCAATATCATGCTCTCACCACCACCACCACTGTCGCCACTAAAACCACCACCACCACCACCACTACCACACTTATCATCAATAACATGCCCCCCCCCCCCCACCACCACTACCACCACCAACACCATCACCACACTCGTCATCAATATCATGCTCTCACCACCACCACCATCACCACCACCACTGTCGCCACTACCACGACTACCATGTTTTTATATCAACGAAGCAACAGTGAGAAATATTCAAGGAACTAATGAATTAAGGCCTGCATCTGCTGTAGTAGGGAAAAAGTGACAACCTAATACATTATATACACCCAATACATTATATAAACCCAACTGCAGCCCTATATAGCATAAATACCTCCCTTATGTAGATCAAGTTTCAGTTATTTATTTTATTTTTAAGATACTTTCCTCTACTTACTCAGCAGAGTAGTTCTCCTCTTTAATGTTTATGGTTATCACCTTTCACAGATCCCACGCTCAGTTTTCTTAGAAGAAAAAAGTACAATTAATTAAATTGACAACAATGTATTGCTTGTATTTATTTTATTGATTAGTTTCGAAGAATGAAAGGCAGTGTTGACATAAAGGGTCGACTGAAAAGTTCATAGGATGACCAAGATACTCTCATCGAATGACCAAATGAAGTTTATTTTTCAACATAGACTCTAGAAAGAAACAATGCAGTTATTATTAATAAGAAGTGTTGAAATTAATGCATGCAAGATTTCACAGCTCTAGCGTCACTCCTTCATAGGATGAATAAGATACTCTCATGGAATGACCAAATGAGGTTTATTTTTCAACATAGTCCCTAGAAATAAACAATGCAGTTATTAATAAGAAGTGTTGAAATTAATGCATGCAAGATTTCACAGCTCTAGCGTCACTCCTTCATAGGATGAATAAGATACTCTCATGGAATGACCAAATGAGGTTTATTTTTCAACATAGTCCCTAGAAATAAACAATGCAGTTATTAATAAGAAGAGTTGAAATTAATGCATGCAAGATTTCATAGCTCTAGCATCACTCCTTCATAGACAGCCTATGAACTTTTCAACTAACCCTTATTTTATCTCAAATACCCTCTTTATCAATCAACAAGATGCCAGACCTTATTCATTTACTGCATAGGGTGAAACTCATTAAATCAGACCAAGGAAACAATGTTTCTATTGGTCTTTCCATTGCTGATACTATCTACCAGTCACAACTCCTGGCAGAAGGAGCAATATGAAATCCACTGCTAGAAATTATAATAGAAAATGAAAAAAAAGGTAACTTGATATAACCCTCCACACAGCATGATGCAAGCTGCTGACTTGTCAGCTGGTTGCCTGATACTTCATTTGACTTAAGAGTTGAAACCACCACATAGAGAATTAAAATTGTATAGCCTGGCATCTACAATGTCTGCCAACAAACCACTGAGTCAATAGAGTAGTCAAGTCTATACATGGTCACTTGACATGCTAGAAATAATAGATAAATCTTATTTACATGATGTAGTCATGGATATAGTATACTTGAAAAACAGATGGAATGGTCATGGCTGGAATGTCTTTGGTGTGGTAAGAAACGCTCAGGAGAGCTGGATAGCAGAATGTCTAACCACCTATATACATTCTAGAATCAAGAATCTATATAGGTGGTAGGAAACTTTCAGGAGAGCTGGACAGCAGAAGGTCTTCAGAGCAGAAACTTTCAGAAGAGCTGGGTAACAGAAGGTCTTCAGAGAAGAAACTCTCAGGAGAGCTGGACAGCAGAAGGTCTTCAGGGAAGAAACTCTCTGGAGAGCTGGACAGCAGAAGGTTTTTCAGAGGAGAAACTTTCAGGAGAGCTGGACAGCAGAAGGTCTTCAGAGAAGAAACTCTCAGGAGAGCTGGACAGCAATTTTTTTGGCCCTTACCTTCTTTGATCATAGATTTTACTCATTCAGAGCTCCCTTGGCGTTAAACAACTAACCATTCTTAAAGGACCATTAAAAAAGGGGGTTACAAACAGCGTTAAATAAGGGACTGTCAATTTCAGTAATTCTCCAAGGCAGAGGTGGGGAACCTATTTCTCTTGGAAGGCTGCACTGAATTCAGTTGTCACCTGACAAGGTTAAAACAATTATATATATATATATATATATATATATATATATATATATATATATATATATATATATATTACTTCAAAATATTAATAAATGTAGACATTCATGTGATCAAATATATTTTATTATATATATTTCAGAGGTACTGAGCTATTTCAACAGTACGTCCTCATCAGATAAAATAAATTGATGTCTGACATACCTTGACTGTGTTGGTGGTTAAAATTCAGTCATGGCAGTGATTAGTTATGACAAAACTCAATATTTATATACTTTAAGTTGAAACATGAAAAATTACATATAATACAGAGGGTACGTATGAGATTGTGTATAAAAATATAAAAATTTATAATAATAAATAAATAATAATAAATATACTACATAAAACTACTTAACTGTTAAAAATTTAAATAATAAAATATGTATACCTTCATATTGTAGATAGAGCAAGCGAGAGAGCGGAAAAAAGCTAATCGTAGGAGATTAGCTTTTTTCCGCTCTCTCGCTTGCTCTATCTACAATATGGAGGTATACATATTTTATTATTTATCTGTCTGGTGGCCATGGCGAAAGAGATAGTGTCTTCAGCCCTTTCAACGTGGACACGTTTGAAAGGGCTGAAGACGAGCACTTACCTCTTCGGTGATGCCCTGATTAACTTTTTCAAATTTCATTTGAAAAGGAAAATCAGGGTAGAGAGGGAAGTGCTCTCTTCCCAGCATTTTGTTGAAAGATGGGTGAGAGAAGCAAGTATGGCCCGAATGAATGGGCCTTCTCTGAGTATGTGTCTGTAAATTAAAGGTGGAAAACTGGGAGAGGGCACTTGCCCTGGTGATCAGGGTCACTGTGGTCTTTTAATGGGCTTTCTCCACAAATGTCCCTCGGAAGTCTCCCCCCTATTGGGGAATTTTTCTTTGTTATTTTATTACATCCTCTGTTTTTTTTACACGCAGAAATGCCCATTTGTACCGTCCTGTATTGTCCTGTACTGTCCTTAATGTCTACTTTATGTAAACCCTTGTGGTTAATAAAGAAAACATTATTTAAATTTTTAACAGTTAAGTAGTTTTATGTATTATATTTATTATTATTTATTTATTATTATTATATTTTATATTTTTATACACAATCTCATACGTACCCTCCGTATTATATGTAATTTTTCATGTTTCAACTTAAGGTATATAAATATTAAGTTTTGTGATAACTAATCACTGCCATGACTGAGAGTGCTTCTAATCTATTGTAAAACTTTATTCATTGATTAATTCATTGAACCTTGTTAAACTTTTAATTATATATATATATATATATATATATATATATTTATATATATATATATGCAAAGGTTATATTTAATTTGTTGGAATTCAACAAACTTAAAAGTTTTATAACTGATATAAAGCACTCAACAGTTTGGTGGAGTAAATATTCATTATATTAATAAATGGAAACTATATTTATAAAACCATAATTATTTTATTATATATATTTCAAGGGCAATCAAGGCAAATTTTGGTGCGCTTTCATCAGATAAATTTACAAAATTTGTTTTATAAAACAGCGAACCTCCAACCGTCAAGGTTGTTCTTCGGTGGGTATGTCACCATTTATAAAACAAATTTTGTATTTTATCTGATGAAAGCGCACCAAAATTTGCCTTGGTTTCACTTGAAATATATATAATAAAATAATTATTGTTTTATAAATATAGTTTCCATTTATTAATATAATGTATATATATATATATACATCATAATCGTTTAATGTCTATCTGCCACGCTAACATGGGTTAGATGGGAGTTGTACATATATATATATATATACCCTTGCAAGCAGGGAAAAGCAAACGTAAAATGATGATGATGATGATGGATGTATATATATATAAACAATTATATATATATATAAGAAAAAATTAATCCTACACATATATATATATATGTAGGAGGTGAGTTTTATTGTAGCACAATAAAGCAATGTAAAATATATATATTTTTTTTCCCCAATATCACACATCAATCTTAAATTATTTTTCATATGTTGATTTAAAACTTTACTATTCACAAGTGTTTTTTAACCTTCATATCATGTATCCCTATTTTATCTGATGAAAATGCAGATATCATCTCATGATGATATTTGTTTTTGAAATGCGCATAATAAAATACTTGGAACTCTTTTAACCATCTTTTGATCTTATAGAAATATATATATATATATAACAACGAGCTTTTGAGTCCATCGTTGGGCCAGATCAATAGAGATCGAACCTTGAGCTGATCAGTAGCGAAACGCGCGTCACCAACCAATAAATGTAATGAAGGAGTAACCATTACATATTTTATAAAATATGTTAATCATATGTAAAGTGGTCATGTAGGTGTCACAACAAAAAGTGCCCAGTTTACATATAAATGTGGTTGGTGTTAGGAAGGGTTTCCAGCCACAGAAACCAAGCCAGAACCAGTTTCGTATGAGCAAGATATGGTCACCTGATCTGACTTGTCTCACAACGAGACAACTTGTCTAACGACTAAAAATGGACATTAAACAGTGGTGATGATTTCCGGTGGGAAATATTTACGAACAAAAAAAACAAGAAATTGTGTTCACAGATAGCATTTAGAGTTTATTGAAATATGAGCACACATATGCTGTCAAAAATGACAGTTTGATATGGATGGCATGTTGCATTTGATTTTTTTTTAACATTATGGGAAAATATAAAACCCGATAAATCAAAGAAAACAATTAAGTAACTAGACATCATCATCATCATCCTTTAATGTTCATTTTTCCATGCTAGCATAGGTTAGATGAGTTGTCTTGTTGTGAGACAAGCCAAGTCTGATCAGATGACCGTGTCTTGCTCATACAGAACTGTTTCTAGCTTGGCTTCTATGGCTGGATGCTCTTCCTAACGCCAATCACATTTACAGTGAGTGTGGACTGGGTGCTTTTTCATCATGTCTCCAACATGACCACTTTACAGGGAGGACTGGGTGCTTTGTGTTGTGTCACCAGCATGATCACTTTACAGAGTGGCCTGAGTGCTCTTTCACCACCATGTGCCCCTTACATGGTGGATGAGGGGCATTTGTTTTTTAGGCACAATTCGAGACCTCTGGCGCCCTTGGTTCCTGCACAGTATTTAGTATGTTATTTGAAGGTTACGGCAATGCAAAATGGATGGTAGATTTTGGAATAAATTGAAGACAACAAAGATGTTAGTGTATAATCTGTTATTTTATTTACTTGTCCTAATATTTTGGGACTAAAACCCCTTTATCAGAAGACTATAATAATAAACTGGCTAGAAGTGTGTGCTTTTGTTGCTATAGGTTTGTCATTTTACTTCCTTGACTTGCAAACATTGACCAATTTATAGCTGCTGGAAGTGTATTTTATTAGAAATATGGTCATAGAAGTTTTAAAGACAACCCACAGCCCAGCTTAGTTGATTGTGACAAACTAGTGGAAATAAATGTTTCTTAAGATCTCAAGGAGTTCTTGAATATGACATCTTTCACTTCATAGCAGAAGATAGGAACTCAAGGAGTTCTTGAATGTGGCACCTCTCTCTTTATAGCAGAAGATGGGAACTTAGAGAGTTCTCAAATGTTACACCTCTCACTTTATAGCAGAAGAAAGATAGGGCACAATATGTTATTCTTGAAAAAGAGAGGAAGTTGCATATGTTTGTATACACAGTTCTAGGAAGGAAGCCTTATGCAGAGTAATTCTAAAACTGGACTCTTAGAGAATCTTCCTTAATACTAGAGTTATAAATATTCTTTATATATGTATTATATTTTATATTTGTATTCTGATCATTAAAACCCTACTATAAAAATTCTTCCCTATGTAATTCATCAGAGCCATAATAATTTATTAAAAATTTTATGCCAATGAATCTAAAATTTTTAGATTTATGAAAATCTTCAAATTCTAATTTCTAAATAGATGTCTTTGAAAGGCTGAATTCATAACTACACTTTTTACTGCAGCAGCAAACAATTCAAAAGTGAAAACCATATCTAGATCTAGTTTGTTTGTTTAATATCATATCAAATATTAAATTAAATCTAATTAAACCGAATACAAATGTTTAATATCTTTGCAATATCAAAAGCAATGACCTAAATAAAAATGAGCAAGGTTTTTTATTTCTTTCCAAGTAACATTGAAATAACTTCTGAGTTTTTCGTTTTGTTATATAATGAAAATAACTCTTCTATAATGGAAGATGAACTTTCATTTTCTTTATTGTTCCTTCTCCCAGGAAAATTAATGAAAATTATGACATCAAGAGCATCACGTGCCATCAAGCAAGCATCACCTGACACACACACATACACACAAGAAAAACAAAACAAAAAAACAGTACAGGACATTCTATTTCGTTATTCGCCCGCCATTGGACCCGATTGAACCCGATCGGACACGAACCAACACGAACATTTTATTGGAGTAAGCAGGCGTGGAACGATGCCTCATTGTCAATCCAACTTCCGGCAATACATCCTTTTTCTACGAGTCTGCGCACTAAGCGTCCGTGTTGGCGCGTCTTAGGACAGAACACGCTATTTCGTCTATTTTATATCATTAAAAAGAACTATAAGAAAATAGCAGTCCAGTGAACTACGAACACAATCTGGCATAAATTAATAATCTTCCTTAACAGTGTTAAAACTGCTATTATTTTCACCGAACACTAGTAGACGGAAAAAGAAATACTCAAGTCCCAGTAGGGTGACTTTAGATTAAGAAAAAAAAAAAAGTGATAATATTGTCTTTACATTTATTTAAGTCAGTTCATTTGTTGACCACTCTTGCTTTTCTCCTCCTTCATTAAGTCGGTTACGACCGATAGTTTTTCTCAGTAAGCGAAAGAGTAAAACGAAACTAACATGGACATAAACGAACTTGTTGAAGTGTTGCAAGCAACATTGGACCCGGCTCGCCGCGAGCAAGCCGAGCAGAAGCTTCATGAGGTAAGAAGATTCACTAAATAAATAAAAAAAAAAAAAGCTTGCTGAATTTCTTTTCACTGACGCTTTGAAGAATATATGTATATATATGTATATATATAAATATATATATAGAGAGAGAGATAGCATATTTAAGGAAAGAGAAAGAAAAGAAATAAGCCATCAACTGCATGTGCAAGTGCTCGTAACATTGTATGTAATTTAGTTGAAAAACCCGATAAGTTATATATGTTATTACGCACATATGTGAGAATAGAGATGCACGTTTCGAAAACTTTATGTATCTGTCGAAGTTTTTTTTGACAGATCTACGTTTGTAAACGTCCATATATACATACACGCACACCCAATTGATTCTTATTGAAAATTAACCTTTAGTAAAGTGATTTCACTTGGTGCATTATGAAAGAAATTTACGATAATCAGGCAGTGTAAAAGAAAGGACGAATTCTGTTGGCGGAAGGAGTTAACACGTTTTTCAAAATGGCAGACAAGCCGCGATGGAATAAAAGAAATACTTAGAGCAATCATTCATTTTGAAAATAGGCAGAAATGGTCTTAATATTAATCAGGTTAATTACCTTAATCAAAGAAAAATGTTTGTTCTATTAATTTTTTACCCACAGCATACACTCAATTTTTCACGTATACACGCGTACAATCAATTGCACGCTTTCTTCGTATATATATATATATATATATATATATATATATATATATATATATATATATTCGCACCTCGCATTTATAAAATTGTTAGTTATTAATTCTAAAATCCATCGTTTGTTTCACCTCTTTTTTTAATTTTTTTTATTAACAAGGAAAAATGATTGCTATTAGTGTACATTTCTACATTCCAGTTCTCTTTCCCCCACCTCGTAATTCTAAAACTTTTTTTTTTTGCTTTAAAGACAGCAATTTTATGAAGAAATACTTCAATAAAAATGAGTATATATATAGATATACATACATAGCAAGGGTATATTTTTTGCTTATATATATATATATATATACACATATATATATTTATATTTATGATGAACGCATCTAAATTGTCTACGTATCGGTGTCATGTAGTTTGAAACACGTGTGTGTCCGTAAATGAATATCTGCGCAGGAATGCGCCTTAATATACAAGAAGAAAAAGTATGGCATTCAAGTGTTAGGATTTGTTAGTCAATGTGTGTGTGTGTATATATATATATATATATATATATATCGATTATTTTCACTCACTCTGGTGGCATTTATATATTGGTGCCAAACTGAAATTGTTACAATCCTTATTTAAATTGTATGGAATATATTTCTAGAGATATTATCGTCAATTTTGTAAACTTCAGCCTTGGCCATTGTAATTTATCTAAAAAAAAAAAAAGCGATCGGGGGGCAAACTCAAATAGCTTGAGTTATGTTGAAACTTTTACTCAGTAAAAGTAAATTACTTACTAAAAGCATATGAACATTGTCTTAAATAGGCTGCGCAGTGATAAATCTTTTTGGATCCTACCTGATATTACACATCTTTCATAAGTAGTTTGATTATTTAGCTATTAACATGCACCTGGTGTACATTACTTTGATAAGTTGGAAATAAAAACCTTATATCTATTATTAGTGTTGAATCTATCTAATATTTAATGTTGTGCTCTAGTTAGTTATATAGTTATATTGGCTATCAGAATTCTAAAATGTTGCTTTTTTTTTTTTTATAAAGGTTATTTATTTAATTCGGCTTGATCTTTCGTTCCTGCTGTCTTTTTATAATAATTTCCTTGGTCATTTTAATCTGTTGATGGTGAGGATTTGATCGGTACGGCTTTGAAGAGTATATTTAGTGTTAATCTAGGTATGGAAATGTCGAAATGATCTTGATGGAAATTACTTGCTTCATCCTAGTCTTATGTATATATAGTCAATTACCATGCCCCCCCTACTTTTTGCTGTCGTCATATTAAAACATGAAATTTAACCGGTGTATTAGACACTAGTTTTGGTGAATGTCAGGTGTCATGCTGTATGAAATAATAATAAAAAAAACAAAAAAACCCAAACCCGAAAAAACCCTCACTATACACGTGTTGAAATGTTTTTCTATTTCTTCATTTTTTTCTCTCGACATAGTAGAATCTGAGCTAAATATTTGGTTGTCTGTCTAACTGAGTTATTTTTTTTGTTTAAAAGAAGCATGAATTTAGTTAAAGTTGACATGCAGATAATAGAAAACCAGACTAAATGATGTGTTGTATTTTAATTGTGAGAACTCTCGTCTGGATCGACTTTGATCTCATTTCAACGATGTCGATAATAATAGGTGTTAGTAATATACAGATGTTAATTCTATCGCATACCTTACACGTCCGTGTAAATTTAGATTAGTTTTCTTTTTCTTTTTTACTTTCCACAAGTTAACCTCCCTCTTTGCTTCTTTTTCTTTTCTAGTCTCTCTCCCACCCCCAGCAGTTCCCACTAATACCAAATTTGATTACATTTTTTAACACTAACTCTTACTACATAACTACAGTACATTTTAATTATGATCTCTATAGCATAAATAAACATCTGTTACTTTTATAATTAGATAGTGAATGATTTATCATTTTTCAGTCATAGGGAAATAGATTTGCACATGTATTAAGTGATTTGACCATTTCTTGTAAATCCATTCATTTAATCATTCTATGCATATGAGGAGTTCAAAAGGTCACCATTAATGGTCACCTTGTTCTTAGTTTTTGACAATTTAAACTATTATTACTATGCCAACAAGTAACTACACACGGTTTTGTTTAAGATCATTTCTACTGTTCTTCACAGACCATGACCATGTCTTGACAGTGAAATCTCAGAGAGGTAAACATACCTGAGACATCTATCAGCTGATGTGTGCGTGTGAACATGATCGGTTGCTATGCGAATAGGGGAGTGTATGTATGTATGTGTATATATATATATATATATATATATATATATGTGTGTGTGTGTGTGTATATATATAGAGAGAGAGAATCTGCGGTGCTGAGACCGAGGACACCACTAATCATGAGAGTACTCTATGCATGGGGAGATGCAGAGTAGGTATAGAGATAACTAAAATGCCGACCTCTTGGTTATCTCCATGCCGCGGTCTGCATTTTATATCTATCTATCTATCTATCTATCTATCTTGTCCCCTTCTTTTGTGCCCCTGTGGCTAATAAAGAAATATATCTATCTCTATTATATATGTTGTATGTATAATGAGTTAATTTCCCTCCTTCAAATAGCTATGTGAACACATGATACAGATTCTTGGTGAGGGAGTGTAGCAGTATATATTTGGTAGAACACGTGCTGCTACACGAAGAAAGAAAAAGTTTTCTCTCCAAAATTTTTAGCCTTTTCTTTAGTTTAAAAAAATTTTTTTTTACCTTTTTTTTTCTGGATTTAACGTTAAACAATCATGCACAAATATTGAACTACACAATTGATCCACTGTATTGATATACAGTTAAACATAGCAGGGACGGTATAATTGTCCTGTACTTAGAGGAAAAACTTGATACTTACAGCAATAAAATTAAAATCCTTTAAATAGAACACACACAGCAATAAAATTGAAATTCTTTAAATAGAACTAACTATTGATGTGGTTCTTGTTAAAAATATTTGTGTAATATGTATTGTCAGTGGAAATTACTCACCTCTTATAACTATTATGGCTGTTTAACAGCTTTAAACTTTATTTTTTTTTTATATCCTGTAACTTATATATGTATAGTATATATATTTATTAAAATAACAGATTAAAGTTTAAGCAAAGAATCGCTGCTTTCACCCTTAATAGGATCTTCTGAAACTAAAAAAGTCATGCATTGACTTTTTTAGTTTCAGAAGATCCCGTTAAGGGTGAAAGCAGCGATTCTTTGCTTAAACTTTAATCTGTTATTTTAATAAATATTTGCTCTACGGTTCATATATATTTGATATATATTTATCCTTATCGAGCCCTCTTTGGATTTTAGTCTTCAAATTTATTATTATTACTATATATATATATATATATTTAAACTGCTTCATGGTAATGTATATACAAACACGTGTGTGTGTACATATATACATATGTATATAGTTTAGTAAAAAGGTCAAATACTACAAATGTATATTTCTCTCTTATAGGAGACTGTCAAGCGTTGACAATGAATGCGTCAGCCCCCCCCCCCCCCCAACACACACACAGGAGAGACAAATATACATTTCTAACATTTGACAGTTTTACTACATATTTACTGTGTTAAAGTTGAGTTTATTCTTTAGTAGGTTCACCCTGTTCTCTCTCTCTGTATGTATATATGTATATATGTATATATATATATATATATATACTGGTTGTCTGCTCAATACAAAGCTTGACCACTCCAGTTCTGGCATGAGATCTTGTGTGGCTTTTTAGACCAGATGCACTTTTAAAAAGCTGTCCACATAAATTGCATATTAGTTTTGGTGCAGCTTGGACTGCTTGTGTATCTTGATGAACCTTGAAATGTCTCTTTAGACCTTGAGATTTGTGTGCATCATCATCATCATCATTTTATGTCCACTTTTCCCTGCTTGCAAGGGTGGGACGGGAACTGATTCTGGCTTGATTTCTACAGCTGGATGCCCTTCTTAACACCAACCTCATTTACAGTGAGTGCTGGGTGCCCTTCTTAACACCAACCTCATTTACAGTGAGTGCTGGGTGCCCTTCTTAACACCAACCTCATTTACAGTGAGTGCTGGGTGCCCTTCCTAACACCAACCTCATTTACAGTGAGTGCTGGGTGCCCTTCCTAACACCAACCTCATTTACAGTGAGTGCTGGGTGCTTTTTTGCCGTGGCACCTCCACAACCACTTTGCAGTGGAATGATATGGACCCCAGTCCCTATCATCTCATTTCTACAGCTGAGTAAACTGGAGCAATGTGAAATAAAGTGTCTTGCTCAAGGAAACAACACATCACCCGGTCTGAGAATTGAACTCACAACCTTTCGATTGCAAAGCCAATGCTCTAACCACTAAGCCATCATCATCATCATCATCATCATCAACGTTTAACGTCCGTGTTCCACGCTTGCATGGGTTTGGACGGGGGTAGTCCCACTTGAGGCAAGAGTGATTGTCTTGCTCGCATAGGACTGTCTGGCAGGTTTTCTACAGTTGGATGCCCTTCCTAACACCAACCACATTTACAGTGTGGGTCTGGGAGGTTTTTACCGTGTTGCCTACACGGCCACATTACAGCGTGGACTGTCTGGCGGGTTTTCTACAGCTGGATGCCCTTCCTAACACCAACCACATTTACAGTGTGGGTCTGGGAGGTTTTTACCGTGTTGCCTACACGGCCACATTACAGCGTGGACTGTGTGTTTTTTTGTCGTGACACCTACACGATCTCATTTGTTTCGGCCTGGATGGCGCGGCACCAACATAACTTTACATAGAACGGGGTGGTGTGGATGGGTGGGGGTGGTGGCCATGTGTATATAAATATATATATACATATACACTCTGTTGAAATGATAGGAGCTCAGCTGCTGTGTCCTGACTCTTTATAATATAGCCATGGTCTAACTAGTTTTAAACTGGTTCTTGTTTGCTTTTCCATGTTGCCATGGGTTGGACAGTAATTTTTATGATAGTGTCTTAAGGCTTGATGCTCTTCCTAGCACTAACCCAACACCACAGTGGGATGTAGAGTACTTGTTCTAAAACCAGGATGCTCACAGGAAGTAAGAGGATAGGAAATGTTCTGCAGTGTGAGGTGTTCAGGATTACAAGGCAGTGTAGTAGAGAGAACCGAGTCATTATTAGGCCAGAAGTGTGTGTGTGTAAAAACAGTACACTTTATTCTTGCTGATAGTGAAAAGAAAATGACATGGGAGTACTATTGTGAGAGGTTGTTAGATAAAGAGAATGCAGGAGAGAGGGCCTTAACAAAGGGAACAACCATAACAGTTGACAGTGTGGTAGCATGTACAATTAAAGTTGGGAAGGTAGCTGGTCTATCAGGGATTGTTGCTGAATTCATTCAATTATCTAGTGGAATAGTGTACAGGTTAGTCACATAATAGTTAACCAGATAATACAGAAAGGTGTGTTAGCCAATGATTGGCAGAGCAGCAGCATCAAACTGCTATATAGTCAAAGATGATGCATTAGAGCAAGGTAATTACAGAGGCATCAAACTGTTGGACCAGGCTATGCTGGTTAGGAACAGAATTAGCCTTGATGAGATGCAGTTTGGCATTGTACTGGAGTGAGTTACCATTTATTCCATCATCTTTGTAAGACAACTGTCAGAGATATACTTAGCTTTTGTTGACCTAGAAAAGTCATTTGACAGTTCCATATTCTGTATGTAATCTGGTGGTTGCTAAGGAATTTAGGCATAGATGAATGACTTGTGAGTGCTGTGTAAGCCATGTGCTGACTGAGGTGCAGTCAGCAATGAGTTCAGTGAGGAATTTACTGTTTCAGTCCTTTGCTCCCTTCTGTCTTCCAGACTATCCCAGAGGAATTTAACTGGACTGTCCATAGAAGAACTTATATGTTGATGACCTAGTTCTTATAACAGAATCTGTAGAAGTCTTATAGAAGAAATTCCAGATGTGTATGCTGATGACCTAGAACCAAAAGGCCTCAAAGTAAACTTAGAAAAGACTTAGTTTTAGTAAGTAGGGAAGACAAGTTCTTGATACTATTACATTACATGATAGTGCCTGATATGCAGAAAGAAAATAGCAGGTAGAAATTCCATACTGTGTACTGTACTCGGTATGTACAATGGATGCACAAGAGTTGTAGTAGGATCACAGGTAGGCTAACAGGAGGTAGACTTTGTATGTGGCAGATGTACAGGAACAGTAAGCACATTAAAAAAAATTCTCAAATGACCGGAAGGTTCACTAGAGGTAGTTGATAGCTTTTATTACCTTGGTGACCTAATTAGAGGTGGTGGATGTACTTTAAGCAAAGTAGCTAAAGTAAGAACCGGGTGGAAAATTCAAGGAGCAGTTACACTCTTGACAACAAATTCCCCCCAGTTTAAAGGGTAGATTGTGTAGAAAGTATGTTGCTACATGGTAGTGACACCCGAGTCTTAGATTTTTGATGGCTGGAAATAAATGAAGCAAGATTGCTCTGCTGGGTGTGTAATGTTAGAGTGCATGTATGGAGGAGTACAGCTGTGCTGAGAGAAAAGCAAGATATAAGGAATCAAATGCAGTGTATAAGAATGGCGATTGCTGTTGTATAAGAATGGCGATTGCTGTTGTATAAGAATGGCGATTGCTGTTGTATAAGAATGGCGATTGCTGTTGTATAAGAATGGGGACTGCTGTTGTATAAGAATGGCGATTGCTGTTGTATAAGAATGTGGACTGCTGTTGTGTGATGCATATAGAGGATATGTCAGTTATATAAAGTGTTGAGAGATTGAAGTAGATGGAACCTTTGAAAGCAGATCAAGGATGACATGAGGGTATGCTGACCATTTGAAGATAAGGGCTTGAGATGACTGATGACATGCTTGTATTCACTCTTCCTCACACCATCACTCAGTATCAATCTACCTTTCACCATCACCTTTTTAGCACTACACCCACTGTCAACCATCTCCCTCAACACCAAACTCCCATCGTGGATCTTTAATGAAGAATGGCATTGGATCTGTCCTTATTGAACACTATCACCATCTATCGCCCATGGATCTGATATTTACCACTCAACTCTTCACCAATATGTTATCACTTGCATTTATATTCAATAACATTATTTTCTAAGGATCATCTATTTTTTTTATTTTTATTTCCCATGAGTTTTTCTACCATCACACACCCTTATTGCTATTTCCCACAAGTTTTTCTACCATCACACACCCTTATTACTATTTCCCACAAGTTTTTCTACCACCACACATCCTTATTACTATTTCCCACAAGCTTTTCTACCACCACACATCCTTACTGCTATTTCCCACAAGTTTGTCTACCACCAAACATCCTTACTTCTATTTCCCACAAGTTTGTCTACCACCACACATCCTTATTGCTATTTCCCACAAGTTTGTCTACCACCACACATCCTTATTGCTATTTCCCACAAGTTTGTCTACCACCACACATCCTTATTGCTACTCCATGTTCACATTGACCATGCTATCTTCTAAAACACAAACACCAATATGTAGCTACCACTGTCCTCACAATGCCAACTTACCAATATTTTCCTTGTCACTCATATTTACACTCTGCTTTCAACCTATTGGTCCCCCCCCCCCCCCAAGCTATAAAGTATTCCACTGCCTGAGAGTTTGATTAGAAGGGGGGGGGAGGGGGAACAACCTCTCTAATGACATACTCTGTATTATTTCATTTAAGATGGTTCATATATAAAATTGTTGGAAGATTTTTGTACTCTTTAAAATGGGGGATTTTGTTTCATAGAACCAGTCGGTTTTGGCTTATGAAAGAATATAGTAGCGAAAGAATTAAACAAGTTCAGAAATCTTTCAATAGGAACCATATTGATAAAGAATCTCCATTTAGAGAAATAGTAGGAGGGCTGGGAGTAACAGCTTGTTGAATGAAGAAAGGGAGAGATGTAGTACATCAGTGTCTTTTTCAGGAAAATGTGCCACCTATTTTGGTGTAATAACTAGAAGCCCAAGGATTTTTCAAGTTCCTTTTTAGAAGTAGGAACTTCAAAGCATTTAAGAGGGAGCATCTTAACAGGATCCAATGGTATTTTGTGGTCTTGTGGTCTATAAAAAAAATGCACATTTTTTTTTAGTATGAGTTATATGTAAATCTTTGATACATGACATAAATACTCGTAGATTTGTCATAATCTTTCATGGAGTTACTGCATACAATGGTATTTAAGTATGAGCTGGTAGATTCAAGAATATTTTGCAAGACAATTTGGTTAATCACTCATTGAAAACATGTCACTGTAAAGCCAAATGGAAGTCTTGTCGACTGGTTTGAAAAGCAGTATAAGGTTGGTCTTTAATGGCTAGTGGTAGTTGGTAATAGGTATGTTTCATATCAACCAAGCTAAGATATAGGTGCTGTGATATAGTAGGCATATCAATGGCAATCACTGGAAAGACATGATAAGGAGGATTAGAAAATCAATGACAAGATTTTGCATTTGGGGTTAGATTATCGAAGAGTGTAACAGGTTGGATTTTAAGGCACTCTAACATCACTAGAGAGGCTTTAGGGCCAGTAAACTTAAATGTTATTGAATGTTGAGACAGGAAATTCTATCTAATTAGAACTTGTGTCACAGTGACTGCTGTTTCTGTAACTTTTCAACATACTGAATGTCAACTTTACATATTCCTATAATTCAATAATTAGAGTAAATTCTGCTTAGCAATATCTACTTTGATAAAGTTGAGTGATTTCACTTTGAAATAATGCTTGCATTAATTGGTAATTACAATACTAACAAATGCATGAGACATGACTGGGGCTCCTAGTGGTAAGAAACTCTCAGGAGAGCTGGACAGCAGGTCTTTAGCGAAGAAAATCGCCCTCAAGTAAGTGTTTCGGCCCTTAAATTGTTACACTCTAGGGTAGAGGAGCACCCAGGTCATTATTTCTTCTATGAGATTTTTATATTATTTATCTTGAGAATACCTTAACATCAGTATGCGTGGCCGGTTACAGCCAGTTTGAACAGACTGAGGTGAGAGAATTTTTGCCACATACAACCGGGTTAAAACATTTAAGAAATCTGATGCAGTCTCATAGGAAGCTGATGAAATCTGTGCAGATGTGAGCTGTAACAATAACATAGGACAAGGAATATTCCAGTAAAGTAGAGAAAAAATTAATGTATTGGAGATTAAATTACAGCATTTTCTGAGCTCATTTTACAATTTGCACACCTGTGAAAATGGCCTGTTTCCTCATATTTACGATATCTCTCGCTGGATCTGTTCTATCAAATTCACTCCCTCTTACCATAAAAAACATTTTTGAGACATAACTGAAATAGCTTTCTGGTTGGTGTTCCTTTGTAACAGTGGTAGGTAGTATTTATGTTCTGGTATGTGATACTGTTTCTATGTCTAGCATATCTTTTTAGTTGTCAATTGAAAGAAACTAGAATCACAACTGGTAGATCTAATATTTTTCTTTTGGGCACCAATAGTTGGAATTAATTTTATTTCTTAGCCCCTTTAATCCCAACAAACAGCAAATATGGTACTATTTATTTCATTGTGAAACATTGTGACATGTAAAGTTTGAACATGACAACACATTTGACTGAATCCAGTTCACATTTGTATGTTCCTCCAACACTGAACTATTTGTAAACCTAGACATAAGGCCAGAAATATTTTTGTGAGGTGGGGTTGGGTGGGTTATCAATTAGATCAACATCTATATTTTGGTTGGTACTTTTATTTTATTGATCCCGGAAGGATGAAAGTCAAAGTTAACCATGGCATAATTTAGAATCAGAACATAAAAAGATTGAACAAATGTCACGAGGTACTTTGCCGGATGCTCTAACGATTCTGCCAATCTACTGTCCTAAATAATAATAATAATTGTTTCTACTTTAGGCACAAGGCCAGCAAATACCCAGTGCATTACTGGTACTTTATTTTATCGACCCCATAAGGATGAAAGGCAAAGTCAACCTCGGTGGGATTTGAACTCAGATCGTAAAGGGACGCAACTATGCTGGAAAGCATGGCGTCCGACCCTCTACCGATACTGCCAATTCACCACCTGTATAAATAATAAATAATAATAATAATGATTTCTAGTATAGTCACAAGACCAGTAATTTGGGAGGAGTGGAAAGTCGATTAAATTGACCCCAGTATGTTGCTGGTGCTTTATTTTATCGACCCCGTAAGGATGAAAGGCAAAATTAACCTTGGCGGGATTTGAACTCAGACCGTAAAGGACTGTAATTCTATGCTGCAAGGCATGGTGTCCAACTCTACCGATACTGCCAATCTACTGCCCTTAGTTTCCACAAGGAAAACGTAATCTTTTGTTTAGTTTTCTACTTTTGGCACAAGGCCAGCAGAAGGGGAGGGGAAAGTCAGTTAAATCGACCCCATAAAGTTACTAGTATTTTCCCCATAGGTTCGCATTTAGAAATCTAACTCAAAATATTAAGAAAATCTACAAAATATAGCTTTAAATCTCGTTTGGAGGAGAGGAGGGGAGCACAAATTCTAAAAAAGAAAATTTTTAATTTAAATAAAGATTATCTGGTTATAAAAATGCCCAAGTAGGTATTTGAGATTCAAGTCTTTGCCTTTCATTTTCCCCATAAAAATGAAAGGCAAAGACTTGAATCTCAAATACCTACTTGGGCATTTTTATAACCAGATAATCTTTATTTAAATTAAAAATTTTTTTTTTTTAGAATTTGTGCTCCCCTCCTCTCCTCCAAACGAGATTTAAAGCTATATTTTGTAGATTTTCTTAATATTTTGAGTTAGATTTCTAAATGCGAAACTATTTCATAAAGCATTTAACTATTTCGTTGGGTATTTTATAAAGAACAACTTCTCACCGATAGTCTGTTAAAACAATTTAACCAGCTACTTTTAATTGTAGATTAGATAGCAAAATAAAAATTATAGTAATGAGGTGGGGCTGGGAGCAGTGATTGGAATTTTTAATCATCTGTTTAGCATGCTTACAACCACAATACTAATATATTTTTCTTCTGAAATTTGAAGGCATGAATGGGAAGTTTAACCCTTTATCATTTACATTACTCTATATTTACTATTATATTTTCACAGTAAACATTTTCTCATAATCATCTCACATAATATCGAATCTATGAGATTTTGATATCACTTATTTTGTGAATAATACGTTAATGTTGGATGAGCAGCTGATTACGTCTGTTTGAACAGAAAGAGGCGAGAGAACTCTGGCCGGTTTAAATGCTAAAGGGTTGACCCTTTTGTTGCCATATTGCCTATGGTTTTGAAAATTGTGGAGTCTTGGATTTGTTGAGAAGGGGTGTAAAAGGTAGTTGCAGTCTAGTGAGTAGACAGCCTTCATATATATATGTATAAATATATACTAGTTTATGTTCCATGCCAGTCTATGGCTATGGTGGGTAATATATGTGTGTGTGTGTGTGTGTGTGTGTGTGTGTGTGTATATATATACCTCCCCCCATTAACACCACCCTTTTCTCTGTAAAGTTATGTTAGTACCACAACATCCAGTCCTAAATAAATGGGGTCGTATAAGTGTCACAACAAAAAAAAACAAAAACACACAGTCCACGCTGTAATGTGGCCGTGTAGGTAACACAGTAAAAGCCTCCCAGTCCACACTGTAAACGTGGTTGGTGTGTTAGGAAGGGCATCCAGCCGTAGAAAACCTGCCAGACAGTCCTATATGAGCGAGATGACCAATCTTGCCTCAAGTGGGAAAATTCCCGTCTAAACCCATGCTCGCGTGGAAGATAGATGTTAAACGATGATGATGATACACACATGCACACACACACATGCATGTACATACATGATGGACTTGTTCAGTTTTCAGCTCCCAAATATTACTGAAGCCAAAGGCTATAGACATTTGCCACGCAGTAAGAATGAATCAAGAGCCACATGGTTGCGACGTGTACTTCTTAACCATAACCTAGAGCCACATGGTTGTGAAGTGTACTTAACCATAACCTAGAGCCACATGGTTGTGAAGTGTACTTAACCATAACCTAGAGCCACATGAGTGTGAAGTGTACTAAACCATAACCTAGAGCCACATGGTTGTGAAGTGTACTTAACCATAACCTAGAACCACATGGTTGTGAAGTGTACTTCTTAACCATAACCTAGAACCACATGGTTGTGAAGTGTACTTCTTAACCATAACCTAGAGCCACATGGTTGTGAGGTGTACTAAACCATAACCTAGAGCCACATGGTTGTGAAGTGTACTTAACCATAACCTAGAGCCACATGAGTGTGAAGTGTACTAAACCATAACCTAGAGCCACATGGTTGTGAAGTGTACTTCACCATAACCTAGAGCCACATGAGTGTGAAGTGTACTTAACCATAACCTAGAGCCACATGGTTGTGAAGTGTACTTAACCATAACCTAGAGCCACATGGTTGTGAAGTGTACTTAACCTACTCCTGTGCCTTTAATTGTATTTCTATAATTTATTCTGTCATCAGCTGTTTCAATATTGCAAAACTTGGTCACATTTGTGTAATAGCTACACTCCTGCATCTCAATTTGGCATCACCCCCCCCCCCCTTAATAGCCTATTTCTATACTTTGTACAGTATATTCATCAGTTATCTGTACTTTTTTTTCATCCGGCATGTATCACATTATTAGGCATTTAGCCCAAAACCTCAGTTATGTAGACTCTTTATTCATTATTCCTGAGCAAGTCTCTCCCTGTCTCTCTTTCCAAACACTATTATTTTTTGGTGAATTGGCAGTATCGGTAGAGGGTCGGACGCCATGCTTTCCAGCATAGTTACGTCCCTTTACGGGCTGAGTTCAAATCTTGTCGAGGTTAACTTTGCCTTTTTACCGGGCCGATAAAATAAAGTACCAGTAATGAACTGGGTAATTGCTGGCCTTGTGCCTAAAGTAGAAACAATTATTTTTTATACTATGCAACATATCCTGTTAGTTCTGTACAAAGAGTCCTTCTGTCCTCTCAACAATAAGGATATATTAACTTTCTTCCACCATCCTACTCAGATGAGTAAGAGAACTAAATAGATTTTGTACTTATGAGAGAGAGAAAAAAAAAGCAAATAGTTGTGAACACTAAATCTCTCAAGTGATGATTAGTGACTTTAAATTAACAAAGATTCAGAAAGCAAAATGACAAGCTGGAGATTGATGTGAAAAGGTCTTGTTTTATTCTCTTAGCTGACATTTTTATTTTGCATTAAGTGAAGCATATTTTAAACTAGGTGTAAAACAGTGTAAGGAACAATTTGTTGCAAGCTAACAACTAGTTTTGTCGATGCATTAGGGGTGGCTCCAGTGAAGATGCAGGCAACATGAAAAGGGAATATTAAGAAGCTGTTTGAGAAGATACAAGAGACTGAAAATAGGATGTTTGCCAATGTTTTGTGTTCTGTAAGTGAGAAACATGAAGTATTCCAAATTGCAAGATAGTGCATTTGTATGGATGCCATTACGAAGAAGTGTGTCTGAAGCAACACTGGTGTACTTTCCTTTCAGTGATAGATGTGTGTGTGGGGAGAGGGGGATAGGCAAATAAGTGTTGCCATGAGAGTTTGTTGAACGAAGAAGGTGAGTAAGGTAGTGAGGAACTATTCCGAGTTAAAATTGAGTGACAAATTATTTAGGTTAGCTTCAGATATTAAGTAGAATGAGAGAGGAAAAGCAAGTCCATGAAAGATAGTTGTTGAAATGTTGAAAGAGCATCAAGCTATATAGATATGATGCTAGTTTGCATAGTTTATTTATTAGGTAATATAGACAAGTGATGTACCTGTACAGTAGACTCACCTTACCTTTGGACACACTAAGTGAGCACCCTCTCTCTTTGAATGATATATTTGTAGCCTTGATTGATACTTTTTGTTGGATACATCTTTCATACCCATGGTTTATGTCCAATTCTTTTATCTTGAGAATGTTCCATGTCCTGTGACAACTTGTTATAAAACCCAATGAAAATTAAAATTCTTTGAAGAATCTCCAAAGTTTTTCCCAAATTTATGTTCCCCAGATTTGTAAGCTGCACTGGATATTCATGCCAACAACTTTTCTTTTCTCTTTAAGAAATACCCTGTTGCATGTTCTTTGGAAATGAGAATTATGCATTTGCAAACTGTTTATTATTTAGCTTGGCACTCATTAAAACTCACACAAAACATTACACTACATTATTTTTTTCAATGTAATTAATATTTGAGCTCTTGTGTATATAACTTTTTCCTACATAGTAATGTTAAGGTGACCTTATGTTAGTGATTCCCAATGTGGGTTGTACACCCCACAGAGGGGGCAATTTGAAAATATTAATAGGTTTTACCTTATTACTTTTACAGCAAGGCAGCTGATCGTCACTGTTTTCATATGGAAGAGGGGCACAACAATTTTTGAGATGAGGTGGGGCTGGTACACAAAAGGTTGGGCATCACTACCTTATGTAGTGTAAATAAGAGATAATTTGTAGAATTTTCTTTGCTTGTTATTTAAGACTTTTTTTTAGTCTTCTGATTTCGTCACATTTAAGGTTTTCTTTTGCATACATCCACTACTCAAGACTTGCATAGCAGTTTAATTGCCAACTACTAAAAGAAAAAGATGTTCTGGAAAGGAGCAATTACAGTGCTCTCAAACTGAAGTGCTGGAAGTAACAAAAGTTTTAGTAAATTAAGTGCAGAATAAGATTTGTTAGGCTTTGTACCAGATTGTTGGACTAAAGATGGCTGTATTTCTTGACAGATGGTTGTACGAGAAATTGTTGATCTGGAGAACAAATCCTATGATTCAGCCTGACAGACATTAAGGAAACTAGATGTATAAATATGGCTTGAAAGAGCTACTTAAGTCATGTATGAGGGGTGCAGTTAGCAATGTTAGGGTTGGTAATGTTAGTATGGAATTTAGTTAATTATTCAATAGTGCTCAACAAATACTGAATAGTAGGTGTTGAGGTTAAAACTCACAATGTTTTTCAGGAATGTAAATTAGGGGTTTGAGGGTTCAGCTTCAAATGGTGTCCCCTAACCCTACAGGGTGAAAGTTGATGTAAGTAGAAAAATGACTTTGTAATAGTGCGAGTAATCATATCCAGTTTTGAATTATGTTACTTCTTAACCCTTTAATGTTCAAACCGGCCAGAATTCTCTACCTCCTTCTGTTGAAACTGGCTGTAACTGGTCGCTCAAACTGATAAGGTATTGTTCTCAAAATAAATACTTTCAAAATCTCATAGATTCAATATTATGTGAGATAATTATGCAAGGTAAAGCCTTTACCATGAATATATAATAGTATATATAGAGTAATATGAATGCTAAAGGGTTAAGAAACATCACTTAATTTGATGAATTTGACTAACCTTTTACTGTTTACATTACCCTCTATATACTATTGTATTTTCACGGTGAAGGCTTTATCTAACATGATATCGAATCTATGAGATGATATTATTTATTCTGAGAACAATACCTTAACATCAGTATGAGTGATCAGCTATGCCGGTTTGAACAGAAAGAGGAGAGAATTCTGGCCAGATATGACCAGTTTAAATACTAAAGGGTTAAACATTGTTTTGCAATTCTTTTGTATTTTGTTGGCAGGACATTAAATTATAAATCACTGCTTATGTCATCATGGTAAACAGACGTAAAGCGGTTATAGCATTCAAGTTCTAATGTATCTTGTTAACTGAATATACGAAGTGTGTCAGAAAGTTCCAGGACTGATGTCACAAAAGATTTATTTCAAACACAAACTTCACACTAAGAGTTTTCTCCTTCAAAGTAATCCCTCTGGAGTCTAATGCACTTTTCGATCCTTTTCTGCCACGCTTGCATGCACTCCTGGAAGGATTCTTCCGGGATCCTCCGCAGTTCAATTGTCACAGCCTTTTTGATGTCATCCATGTCTTCAAAACGGGTCCCCTCCGGGTCGTACTCGAAGATCCATGACTCATCACCGGTGATGACTGTCCCTAGCAAGCCTGGTTCGGTTTCAAGACACTCGAGGATGTCCTGGCACACTTGCATGCGTCGACCCTTCTGGTCATCGTTGAGCAGTTTTGGCACCATCTTCGCGCAGACTTTCCCCATGTCCAAATCTTCAGTGAGAATCTTCCAGACGCTGTCCCAATTCATGCCCAGCTCATTTGCCATCAGTCGAACAGTCAGCTGACGATCGCTACGCACCATCTGCCTGACGCGCTCAACGTTGACCTCAGTCCTGGTTGTTGAGGGCGTTCCACTCCTGGGGTCATCTTCCACGTCCTCGCGTGACACCGTCTCATCTCCATACACTTGCTGCAGCAATTCCAGTGCTTCTGACAGAGTTTTCCCAAACCGTACCAGAAACTTCAAGTTTTTGTTCATTGCTCTGTGCTCATTGCTTGACGACCTGAAACAGAGGACATGTATATAAAATTATGAAGAAAAAAGTTTGATTGCTGCAGAGAGCTAAGATTACAGTTACATACTCCATGGGGATTACTTTGAAGGAGAAAACTCTTAGTGTGAAGTTTGGGTTTGAAATAAATCTTTTGTGACATCAGTCCTGGAACTTTTCCTCGTATATATATATATATATATATATATATATATATATATATATATATATATATATTTTAAATCTCATTTTGCAGATTCATAAAGGTGTGTTTTTTTAAATTATTAATTACAAAAAACTTATTTTCCAGGTCCACAAGATTGCTGGGTTTGCTCCCACCTTGATGATGCAGGTGGTGATGTCGGACGATTTGCAAATGCCTGTGCGACAAGCAGGTTAGTGTTCATAATTATTTAAACCTTAATATTAATCGGAGTAAAGTTATCAATTTTAAAATACTTATTGTGATATTCCCTGTCATTGCTTTTTAAATTTGTTGAAGCACCTAACTTTGTAGAGAAATATGTATATATAGCAATGATTCACTTGGTTTCATTTGACATTAGATTCACAGAGGAGGAAAATAGTACACCGATTTCAATTTCTTTTACAATTTCCTTTACAAGGACACTAAAACACCTGCTACCTACAAAATGGATTATCATTAAGCTATTAGACTGTACAATCTATATTATAATAAGAGCAATGTCTGTCTGTCTGTTCGTCCCTCCAGGGGGTCATGCTCACTTTATATTGCGAGGGGGAATGCCAAGCGAGAGATATAGAAAGAGAGAGAGAAGGGGACGCCATGTGATTTTGAGGTGACAGAAAGAGGTAGACAGACAGTTATGAAGTCACCCTCATCTATATAGAGAAGGGGAGTGCCAAGCGAGAGATGTGTGGCAGAAAGACGGAGAATATGTTGCCCACCTCTAATATTTATTATTGTAGAAATATTTAAATCAGTCTTTTAGTTTTAAATCACAATCCCTATTTTGTAGGGAAGACTGAGAAGTGAAGCAAAATTCTTGTTTTGCACATAAATTGATTTAGCATTGTGAAATATATGCATAGTTTATAAAATTACCATATATACTCCTAAAGTAGCTTAGTTCTAGCTCAGTGTTGTTAAAGGGATCAGAAATAGCTTTCTCCCTAGATTATCTAATACAAACAAGTAACATCCCAATGATGAGATACTTAATCCCAACATCTGGGTGAACTGAGGTGTGTAGAATAAGATATTTACCGTATATACACTTATATAAGCCGACCCCACTATTTTGTCTGAGAAATGGGCAAAAATACGAACCTTATTTATGTAGAATATGAAGTTGGGGAAAATCGTAAAAATATTGAACCTGAATATAAGCTGGGCCTCCTCCCTTCTACCATAGTTTTTCTTTTTTGTTGCATATTCCTCAGCTTATATTCAAGTATATATATGGCTGTTCTTTATTCTGAAAGTACAACTTTTGTCTACAAACATATTCCGTTAAACATTTAAGTCCCTGGTATTGTACCATTTACTTCAAATTGTTGAATCTTTATCGCTCCTGTATTATATCTAATGTCAATTGTCATAGGATCAAGTTTCTTATATATTTGTAAATATATAAAGCCTGTTTTGTTTTCTCGAAATGTGTTTTATACTTTTGCTAAAATTTTAAACTTTTAACATTCTTTAGGCGTCATCTATTTCAAAAACATGGTGATCCAATTCTGGCATGATCGAGAAGCTGAGCAAGTGTCAGATCCTTTGCCATTCAACATCCATGAGCAGGATCGAGATGCTATTCGAGGCAACATAATTGAAGCTGTCATTCACACCCCTGACACCATCAGGTAAAAATATTATCTCTTTCTGTATATTTTGTATCAGAAAATAGGTTTGGTTTCTTGATGGACAATTAGAGAATGTTAATGAAGGAAGGCAAGCTGTGGGAATTGTTTGACAGATGCAAACATTGACAATTAATTCATCTGATACAGTGGAACCTTGGTTCACGGACTTAATTCATCCCTGAAAACTATTTCCCCACCCATACAAAATGTTGAGAGAGAAATACAGAGAGAGAGAGAGAATGCAGAGAAACTGACACAGATAGATATCACCATAGTAACTAACTACACAGCAAGTGCCACTTTCCCGCCAATACTCTCAGCTTGTTGCCAACCATTGCCTGTTCATTACTCGAGACACCATCTGTGAACCAAGACGTTTTATGTTCGGAAAAGTTGTTCATGAACCAATTACTTCATGATGAGAGGCATTTATGCATCGAGGTTCCACTGTATTATTTTATTTTAAATTGTTGCAGTTATTCTTCTTCATTGGATCATATTGATAATTTTGCTATCTGATTTAGTTGTGGATATTCTAAAGCATTTAATGTTTTTCCTTTTTCCTTTTATTCTGCAGCACCCAGCTGTGTGTATGTCTTAGTACTATGATAAAATATGATTATCCGGGAAGATGGCCTGACCTCACAGAGAAGATTTCTAGGTACATACAATCTGAAGACCACCGTACATGGATGGGAGCTCTCATGTGTCTCTACCAATTAGTTAAAGTTTATGAGTGAGTTTCTCTTGTTCATAGTTTTATAATTCTTTATTTAATTGTTTGTGTGCTTTGTTAATTGTGTTAAATGACTTGAAGAAGTAATGTTTCTCTCTTTATAATTCAAACTTTCTCAGATAACCTCTTCACCCACACATTCATGGGAGGGTTGTGGGGGTAAGAGTTCTCAAGCATGCCTTTCAGCGGCTCCTGTCAGAAGCAACTGTCTCCAATTAATTCAGCTGGATCCCCAAGCAAGACTAGCTGAGCTCATGGATGTTATCCAACTATCTTCCTTGGGGCCCACCCCTTGGCTCTCTTGCTGGCTGGTTTTGCCTGTAAAATCTGTCCAGCGATTCTTTCCCTAGACATTCTAACCACATGTCCGTAATATTGGAGCTGTGATCTCCTCTCAACTCAAAGTAGTAGCTAAGGTTTAAAACAGAAGAGTTAAAATCAACCCTTGTCGTGAATGTTTAAGCATGTTTTAGAATGGGACATATGGAAATAGTGCTTAAACAAAAAAAAAAGCCATACAAATGATTCATTTCAAATAGAAAAGGCACTACAAATTTCAAGGCATATAATGTTATGATATATTATGTTAGGATGACCAAAAAAAATCCTGCTACACAAATCTACCACAAACAATCATGATCAGATTTGTGTCTCAGAAGAGAACTTTCTAGGTGTAAACCCCATGGTCATTCGTGACCCCCTTTCCCATATTTTATAATTGAGCTGTTTTAACAAAATTCAGTTAACTTGTTTTGTTACTCTGATGAAACTGTTCAGTTTTTGTGATATAAAAATTGCCTATTGATGATGTGATATGAAATTTCTTGTAGTCATAGAAATGATATTAAATGAAAAAAAAAAAAATTTTTTTTTTTTTTTTTTACTATCTTTCTGTAGATGTAAACTGTATAACTATGAATATTTAACACATTTTTCTTCAGGTATAAAAGATCAAGTGACCGGGAAATTCTTAATCAAGCCATGGTGATCCATTTACCTCTCATCTATAAGATGATGCTCCAGATTATGCCAGATCCATCCATTGAATCAAATCTTTTACAAAAGCAAATTCTAAAAATATTTTATGCATTAATACAAGTAAGTTTATTTTGAGTCAGTAGAAACCATTTTCAACTGTCAGGTAAAGTGATTTGATTAGTACAGAGTATATATCCATATTAGATTATTTAGGTATTTGTTTGTTGTATTAAGTTTCAGTTCAAATCCTGTTGTGGTCAGTGAAATAAGTTTTAGAAATTGACACACGACCGTGACTTCTGGCGTCACGCAGTAATACAGGGTACCCGACCTCCCATGGGTACATGCTGAAGCATATAAACAATATGCCCCCCCCCCCCCCCCCACACCGCAAGATGGCCGTGGAGGTGCCACGGCAAAAAAGCACCCAGCCCACACTGTAAAGTGGACGTGTAGGCGCCACGAAAAAGCACCCAGCACTCACTGTAAATGAGGTTGGTGTTAGGAAGGGCATCCAGCTGTAGAAATCAAGCCAGATCAGTTCCTGTATGAGCAAGGCATGGTCAGCCGACCAGACACTGCCCACAACAGGACAACCCGTCTAACCCATGCTAGCGTGGAAGAACGGACGTAAAACGGTGATGATGAAATTGCATGTAGTGTATTGGCAGAAGGTTAACACTCTTGATGTGTTGTTTCCTTGAGCAAGACACTTTATTTCACATTGCTCCAGTTTACTCAGCTGTAGAAATGAGATGATAGGGACTGGGGTCCCTATCATCTGTAAAGTGGACATGTAGGTGCCACGGCAAAAAAAGCACACAGCACTCACTGTAAATGAGGTTGGTGTTAGGAAGGGCATCCAGCTGTAGAAATCAAGCCAGAATCAGTTGCCGTCCCACCCTTGCAAGCAGGGAAAAAGCGGACGTAAAATGAAATGTTGATGATGATGATGAGTAATCCTTGTTACAAACCATTTTATAGGCAAGACACAGTCCATTCCATACCCTATTTGCATTTCTATAGTCAAGTGATAGATAGAATCTAAGTCTAAAAATGTTTCATTTTTACTTAATGTAAAAATGTGTATGTATGTTTGAATATATATCTTCCATCATTGTCGGTTTAACATCCGCTCTCCCTGCTAGCAAAGGCTGGACAGCTCTATATAGACCAAGTCCGTACTGAAACAGAGCCACTGATCTCTCAAGCAATCCCATAGATTGATTGATAATTAAACTGAGATTATAGATGTCATAGGAAAAAGAATATTACCAAAGTTGGAAATTGAATTCACATTCTTGATATTTTGGCACTTTGTATATTTTATGCAGTTCATTTATTTCTAAGTTTAACCCTTTCATAACCACAGTTCTATTTTAATTAATTAATAAAGAATATTGAGGGATAAGATAGTAACTTAATGGAAGGTTCTTACATAAAATTATGTTGGAAGATTTTAATTTAAAATGGGTGATTTTATTTCATAGAACCAAAGTTGGTTTTGGTTGGGTTGGTAACTAAAGGGTTAACCCTTTCCTTACTATATTTCTATTGAAATACACTGCCTATGATTTTCAAATTGAAAATAATCAAGACCTATTAAGCTGGTGTTTGTAACATAACAAAGGTTCTTACATAAAATTGTAATGAAGGTTTTTATATAAATATAAATGTTAAAATGAACAGCCTGCATCCATCAAACTGAGGGTAGTTTGGTATCAAAAGAATTAAGTATAATCTTTTAAAAGCTATTATCAAATTCAAATAATCTCTCTGGTTTCTCTGTGTTTGAAAGCGGAGCTTGTTCAAGTGATAACTTTTTAAATATTGAAAAAATAAATTTCTTTTAAATTCTTTTCAGAATTTCCTCCCATTAAATTTGATTGACCAAGAAGTATTTACTCGTTGGATGGAGATAATACGGCAAATTGTTGATCGAGCAATTCCTGAGGTAAATAAATGTCCTTCTTCTGTAGAGTTTCCTGATAATTCCAAGCTCAACCTCTTGTAGAAATTGTAGACATGTGATGTTTTGATTGACTTTATAAACTTTGCTCAAAGATTAATCATGGTTGGCTGAGTTTAAGGAAATTGTGTTAACTTTTCAATGTTGTGGTTCCCAGTGTATTCTCTAACAAAAGAATTCTGTGGTAGTTGTAGGGGTAATAGTAGTGGTGCAATTCCTTGTTACCACGATAACACTACTTCCACAACCTGGGTAGCATTGCTTCACTTGGGTGGGTGGCTTCGGTGGTGGGTTATGGTTGCTATGAGTAGTTGTGGGTTGCACTGTGTGTGTATGTGTGTGTGTGTAGCTGTAGATGCTGTGAGAAAATATATTCCAATATCTTTGTTCCACTCTCTTGAAGGCTGCTAATCAAGTGGACGAAGAGGAACGACCTGGTCTACCTTGGTGGAAAGTTAAAAAATGGGCGTTACATATTTTGGCAAGAACATTTGAACGGTATGTAATGTGTTTTTGTTTTAATATCAGATTATTTTTTATAAAAACAATCCAAATTTATTACATCTTAATAATCCTTTTGAGGTTTCTTTTAAATGTTGCAGTAACATTTATGTATATATAAATAACCAATATACGTTAGCATTTGTTTATAGATGTGGCAGTACATATATATAGTTTTTTTAAGCATCATGCAATTAGATTAAAACCATAAAAAGCTCTAATGTAAAGCATAAGTCCTCCAAGCTGTAATATAGTTTATATATATATAAGTGCAAATATATTTTTTTACTTAACTAAATATTATCATTTTATGGTCCAATCGTGTGTGTGTGTGTGTGTATACAGTGTGTCCCAAAAATGTATACACATTTTGATTAGAATGCTGTTGAAGTGTGTATACATCTTTTGAGGACACCTTATGTGTGTGTATATATATATATATATGTATGTGTGTGTGTATATATATATATGAGGTTTGTAGCTTGCTTGAAGCATTGTTGAACAGGAAACACAAATTTAAATTTTGAAAGCCAGACAATGCATTATGGAGAACATTAGATCGCCAAGATAACAAAAGAATCTTACCGTAGCAAATTTATATATAATCTATTTAATTATTTTACAGGTATGGTAGCCCTGGTAATGTAACCAAGGACTACACAGACTTCGCTAATTGGTACCTGAAAAGTTTTACCTGTGAGTTTTCTTGTAAAATTTTTTTATTAATGTATTTCTCTCATTCTAATTTTTGGCTATTGGTATTATTGCTCCATTCCAAAAGTCATTTTTAACTCTTCCAATTCTTCCATACTTTTGTTTATTATTTCATGACTTCCAAATTTGAAATTTTTTATTAAACATCTGGATAAAAACTTAGGGCTTTAATTTAACCCTTTAGCATTTAAACCGGCTGTATCTGGCCAGAATTCTCTCACCTCTTTCTGTTGAAACCGGCTGTAACTGGCCACTGATACTGATTTCAAGGTATTGTTCTCAAAATAAATATCAAAATCTCAGATTTGATATTCTGTGAGGTAAAGCCTTTACCGTGAAAATGCAATAGTAAATATAATGTAAATGCTAAAGGGTTAAATTCAGTATTATGTTATTGGTATTTATGTATTAGCTTTAATCAATATTAAATTCTTGAAGATTTTGTTTAACCTAATAGTCACTATTGTCATCATCATCATCATATCAGTTGTTTTTTTTTTTTCATGCTGGCATGGGCTGGACATGCCTCGGTGTCTTATCACAGGTTGGGGTGTGCATCACCTTGCACACAACAACAGAGTAAACCACCCAGTTTTGTTGTGTATATCTGTTGTTTATTAGATGTAACTCATGCATTCTTGTGTGCATTTCATTAGAATATTGTAACGGAACCATTGAGATTTTGGGGTACTTTCAAGCCAGATTTTAGTGTTTTCATGGGCTTTATTGTAAAGATTTTAGCATGTTTAACCCTTTAGCATTTACATTACTCTATATTTACTATTTTATTTTTGCGGTAAAGGCTTTATCTCGCATAATTAATTATCTAACATAATATCAAATCTATGATTTTGATATTATTTATTTTGAGAACAATACCTTAACATCATTATGAGTGGCCGGTTACAGCCAGTTTGAACAGAAAGAGGTGAGAGAATTCTGGCCAGATATGGCCAATTTAAATGCTAAAGGGTTATAACATTTTTTAGCTATCACTTTTAGTTATTGAAATGCCTTCACTTGAAATTGTAAAGATTAGGGTTGTATAATTACTTGCTTAATACTTTTAAAATTTATTTGAATTTAGGTGGTATCATTCCTGTTCTCTTGAATTTACTTGATCAATATCGAAAGAAGATGTATGTTGCTCCCAGAGTTATACAACAGACACTCAACTATTTGAATCAAGGGTAAGTTCTCAGTGTTTCTTGTTTACTTCCTTACACCTGTCTCTTATAGTTAAAGGATTCTACTACCATCCTGATTTGTAAATAAGTATATCTGGATTAAGTAACTTTCTAGAAGAAATGGTTCATTGGATAGATGGACTGTACCTGTAATTCAAAGGGTCAGCTTTGTTACTGATTCACTCAACAACATATAGCTATGGAATATTCAGCCACTTATAAGAGTCAACTGAAAAGTTCATAGGCTGACTATGAAGGAGTGATGCTAGAGCTGTGAAATATTGCATGCATTAATTTCAACTCTTATCAATAACTACATTGCTTCTACATTTGGTCATTCATGAGAGTATCTTGCTCAGACTATGAACTTTTCAGTCGACCCTCGTATTGTTTCTTTCAAGAGACTTTGTTGAAAAATAAACCTCATTTGATTATTCCGTGAGAGTATCTTGGTCAGACTATGAACTTTTCAGTTGACTGTCATACATGCTAATTCAATGAATAAGCATTCAATTTGATCAAACAAACTAGAATACTTATCTTTGAAATTGCCAGAGATTTATTTATTTTACTTAATTACCTACTAGGTTACACTTACTGCTTTACCCACAAAAATTAGAATAATTTTAATCTTAGATTTATAAAACAAACTAACATATCTATTTCAGAATCAGCCATGCTTTCTCCTGGAAATGTATCAAGCCCCATATAGCAGTAAGTAATTTAAACAATATACATTTACATTACTCTATATATACTGTTGTATTTTCATGCTAAACACTTTATCTCATAATTATCTCATATAATATCAAATCTACGAGATTTTGATATTATTTATTTTGAGAACAGTATCTTAAAATAAGCATGAGTGGTCAGTTACAGCTGGTTTGAACAGAAAGAGGTGAGAGAATTCTGACCAGATATACTATGGCCGGTTTAAATGTTAAAGGGTTAATGTCTATTTTCCATGCTTGCATGGGTTAGTTTATATAGCTTACTGAATGTCAGTTTTAAAACCTTCAAAATGGGTGGTTTTATTTCATAGAATCAGTCGGTTTTGGCCGGGTTGGTAACTAAAGGGTTAAAGCAAGCGTTTATCAAGTGAAATCATAAATATATCACTAATGCATTAATTAGATTACATTGATATTTTGTTTTTAAATGGTGTTGGGCAATCTGAAGCAGTTTGGAAATAAAAGGTTTTGAGGAAGGCAAGTTTTAATGAAAAAGATTTCAAGCTTTCTTCACTGTGAGAATATTTTATTAAGTTCTATTTCTTTGCAGGTAATAATTCAAGATGTTGTGTTCCCTTTGATGTGTCATAGTAATGAAGATGATGAGTTATGGACTGCAGATCCCCATGAATATATTCGTATGAAATTTGGTAAGATTCCTTAATGTACCTTAGAAAATAGTGGTTAGTCTAAGTTTAATGTCTTTGTGTCTCCTCAATTATGCCTATTCTAAACTTATATGAACTAGCAGAAAAACCAACCTTCGGGTGGTTTTCTGCTAGCATGTGTAGTGTGTATATTGATATTATACACAAGTATATATACATGTACATATGATACATCAAATAAAATCGTAATTGACAATATAAACAGAAATTGAACGAAGACTGTGTTACACTGTCTTATGTAATCAGTAACATGATATATTAAAAAAAAGACGATATTATATATAAACTGCATTAGGAGAAAATTAGTGACAGAAAATTTATGTTTATTTAAGCGATTGCCACCAGAAGTGTTGACATTTGAAAATTTTAAAGAAGTGAATCTTTAAATAATAAAATATATTTAATGAACAGCCACGAAATTTAGTAGATAAATTACCTAATATTTATTCATTATTTATTCAAAGTAATCCAACTTATTTTACTAATGGGATAAAAAATTATAAACCGCACAGTCCCACGCTTCTTACTTTATTATAGTTTAGATTAGCTTGTTTATAAATATAAACTACTGTATTTGGTGGCTTATAAGACGCACTTTTATTTTTTCAAAATAATGTTCCAGAAAATCACTCGAGTCTTATGTCATGGGTCGTTTGGGTTCCTGGCTAGTAAGGTTCTAGTGCAACAGTGGCCCTTAAACTAAATCACAAACATCTCCGCAAATGTAAGCAGGGTGGCGATCACTTCTACATCAAAAATAGCAATTCTTTTTTAAGGTAACAATTTATAACAGTGGTAATTACTGGTACTTCTAAGGTAACAATTTATAACAGTTGTACTTACTGGTACTTCTAAGGTAACATTATATAACAGTTGTACTTACTGGTACTTCTAAGGTAACATTATATAACAGTTGTACTTAGCGGTACTTCTAAGGTAACAATTTATATAACAGTTGTACTTACCAGTTCTTCTAAGGTAACAATTTATAACAGTTGTACTTACTGGTACTGCTAAGGTAACATTATATAACAGTTGTAAGGGCGGTGGATTGGCAGTATCAGTAGAGGGTCGGACGCCATGCTTTCCAGCATAGTTACGTCCCTTTACGATCTGAGTTCAAATCCCGCCGAGGTTGACTTTGCCTTTCATCCTTACGGGGTCGATAAAATAAAGTACCAGTAATGTACTGGGTAATTGCTGGCCTTGTGCCTAAAGTAGAAACAATTATATAACAGTTGTACTTACTGGTACTTCTAAGGTAACAATTTATATAACAGTTGTACTTACTGGTACTTCTAAGGTAACATTATATAACAGTTGTACTTACTGGTACTGCTAAGGTAACATTATATAACAGTTGTACTTACCAGTTCTTCTAAGGTAACATTATATAACAGTTGTACTTACTGGTACTTCTAAGGTAACATTATATAACAGTTGCACTTACCGGTACTTCTAAGGTAACATTATATAACTGTTGTACTTACTGGTACTTCTAAGGTAACATTATATAACAGTTGTACTTACTGGTACTTCTAAGGTAACACTATATAACAGTTGTACTTACTGGTACTGCTAAGGTAACATTATATAACAGTTGTACTTACTGGTACTGCTAAGGTAACCTTATATAACAGTTGTACTTACTGGTACTTCTAAGGTAACAATTTATAACAGTGGTAATTACTGGTACTTCTAAGGTAACATTATATAACAGTTGTACTTACTGGTACTGCTAAGGTAACATTATATAACAGTTGTACTTACCAGTTCTTCTAAGGTAACATTATATAACAGTTGTACTTACTGGTACTTCTAAGGTAACATTATATAACAGTTGTACTTACCGGTACTTCTAAGGTAACATTATATAACTGTTGTACTTACTGGTACTTCTAAGGTAACCATAGCAGTGGATTGGCAGTATCGGTAGAGGGTCGGACGCCATGCTTTCCAGCATAGTTACGTCCCTTTACGATCTGAGTTCAAATCCCGCCGAGGTTGACTTTGCCTTTCATCCTTACGGGGTCGATAAAATAAAGTACCAGTAATGCACTGGGTAATTACTGGCCTTGTGCCAAAAGTAGAAACAATTATATAACAGTTGTACTTACTGGTACTTCTAAGGTAACACTATATAACAGTTGTACTTACTGGTACTTCTAAGGTAACATTATATAACAGTTGTACTTACTGGTACTGCTAAGGTAACCTTATATAACAGTTGTACTTACTGGTACTTCTAAGGTAACAATTTATAACAGTGGTAATTACTGGTACTTCTAAGGTAACATTATATAACAGTTGTACTTACTGGTACTGCTAAGGTAACAATTTATAACAGTGGTAATTACTGGTACTTCTAAGGTAACATTATATAACAGTTGTACTTACTGGTACTTCTAAGGTAACAATATATAACTGTAGTACTTACTGGTACTTTATATAAAATAACATAAGTCATGAAGAAAATTAAGTGATGATGCTTTACCATGTATGTATAACAAATGTTTATTTGCACACTTCTTATATTTTAAAAATGTACTAGAATATTACAACTAGAATTACGATGTAGAATGATAATAAAAAAATATTATGTACAAACTTTACACCCTTCACCTGACATTCGTAGTTTAAACCCATTTGTTTATTTTTTAAATGCTTGCCCAAATTGAGGTGTGTTTTATAAGCTGTCAAATATTACAATTAGATTGATGATGATGATGAAAAGGCGGAAATAATTGTATATGTTATTTTTGCTTCATTGCAGATATGTTTGAAGATTTCCTGTCACCTGTTGTTGCTGCCCAAACTCTATTCCACTCTGCAGTCGGTAAACGAAAAGAAGTCCTTCAAAAGGCCATGGGATTTTGTATGTCAGTATTAACACAACCCAATGTGGACCCAAGACAGAAGGATGGAGCACTTCATATGATTGGAGCTGTAGCAGACATTCTTCTTAAGGTTTGTTTTCTTTTTCCTTTTTTAAAATTATTATTTTTTTTTTTTTTGTTTTTAGAAATAACTAATGTATTTTTAGATATACGGGTTTGATAAATTGAATATCAAACATGTATTTGGTTATATTCAATTTACTTTTAATCCTGTAACTTTGTGTCTGTAAAGAAATCATTATTTTCAAGTTTGTGTAATGTTTGTCCCTGTAATTAAGGGCTGAAACACTTGGTTGAGGTAGGGAGTTTCTTTGAAGAAGACCTGCTATCAACCTCTCTTGAAGGTTTCTTACCACTGTCCTTGTTATTGTTCAGTGTTAAAATCGAATACATTATGTATTAAAATTTGACTTTCTCCTCCCCACAAATTGTTGGCCTTGTGTTAAAATCAGAAACTTTATATATTGAAATTAGAAAATGTAAAAAAATGGCTTATTTTTAATTACAGAGAAGAATTTATAAAGATCAAGCGGAAATGATGCTTACCACTCATGTATTTCCTGAATTTCGCAGTCAACATGGTTATCTAAGAGCTAGAGTAAGTATTTTTATCCAAGGTTTTAACATATTTGGTAATCATTTATTTAACAGCTTAGCTATATTATTTATTGCTAAAACTATTTTAAGTTTAAAAGAAATTTTGTGAATTCAAAAATTGTGTCACTTAGTGTTGATATCTTAATATTTCTATTTGTAGGCTTGTTGGATGCTCCACTATTTTAGTGAACTTCGATATAAGCAAGATAACAACTTGATGCAAGCACTTGAATTGAGCAAAGAATGTTTGTGTAATGATAATGAGCTGCCTGTCAAGGTTGAAGCTGCAATAGCACTTCAGATGCTGGTTACTCAGCATGATAAAGGTAACTTTCTTCTCTATTTTTTCATCCTTAATTTATCTTCCATTCTGTATAGTACATTGGGCTAGCCTTGGATGAATTAAGTAGCGTATCAGTTTTTCTATGAGAAGAGTTTGTTAGCCTTTCTCTCACTCAATCTTTCTCCATTTCTCAAGAGAGGACCTCTGTATTTCACAGAGTAATATAGCTGATTTCGAAGGAGGGAGAGAGGACTCGACTCTTGTGCTTGACTGCTACTTGAGAACTACACATAAGGAAAGAATGCAAATTTGTCTTGTACCTCCATTCAGGTGCCTCCAACTCGCCATTCATATTGTGCCCTCCCACCCATCTCATACAACACTAACCATTACACACAAAACATTGACTCTCAGGAATTCCCTTCCTGCATAATTGACTCACAACTTCCAACTTATTCTAGAGGGGTAATAGCTGCATATATCCCAGTAATCCCAGGTCTGTGAAGGCTTCTTAATCCATTAAGAAATATAAGAGCATCGACTGAAAAGTTCATAGTCTGACCAAGATACTCTCATGGTATGACCAAATGAGGTTTATTTTCCAACATAGTCCTTGGAAAGAAACAATGCAATTATTGTTAAGAAGAGTTGAAATTAATGCTTGCAAGATTTCATAGCTCTAGCATCACTCCTTCATTGAGTGACCAAAATACTCATGGTATGACCAGATGAGGTTTATTTTTCAAGATAGTTCCTAGAAAGAAACAATGCAGTTGTTAAGAGTTGAAATTGATGCTTGCAAGATTTCACATCACTAGCATCACTCCTTCATATTAATGTTCTTGTGTTTCAAAACAACATCTATTTAGTTGGTGCACCAGATTGAATGCGAGGCTCAAGATAATCAAACATAAAAAATGAACTTTGAAATAAATAAAAAAAAATTGTTTTTTTTATAGATTAAATTTTAATAATTCTCATTTTCTTCTCTTTCAGCTAAACAATTTGTACGTCCTCATATCAAGCCAGTTATTTTAGGTGAGTACATCACACTCATCTTCATTATTTCATTAAGATATTTCATTAAGATACTTGTTTAACCCTTTAACATTTACTTTACCCTATATTTACTATTATATTTTCACAGTAAAGGTTTTACCTCAAATAATTATCTCACATAATATCAAATCTATGAGATTTTGATATTATTTATTTTGAGAACAATACCTTAACATCAGTATGAGTGGCCAGTTATGGTCAGTTTGAACAGAAAGAGGTGAGAGAATTCTGGTTGGATACAGCCGGTTTAAATGCCAAAGAGTTAAGGCAACTCAGTTGTCTAGAATTTGTCTTTGCTTGACTCACTAATGAAGATGCAATGAATGTTTAGATCTCTAGTTTTTCTTTTTAAGTGTTCTTGATTTCCAGAAAATACCATTACTTTTATGGTGTATTGTATTACCCCCTCACCATCAGTTGCAGTATTTTGTTATAAATTACATATGTCTATATTTACAGAGGTACTAAGAATCATCCGTGAAACCGAGAATGATGAACTCACAAGTGTATTACAACGCTTAGTATGTAATTATGTTGAGGATGTGTTGCCTATTGCTGTGGAAATGATGACACATTTGGTAGGTTCACTGATGACAATTATTTCAAAATTATTTCTAAGTTAATTACTCTCTGGTCTCAAATAATTGAAGTTAGAATAAGCAGGAGGTGGTAGTGGAAAATCGATAATTTTTCTAAGTTGTCTCCCTTGATTATTTTTTTAAACCAGAATTAGTCGTTTAAGTTTACATACTGAGACCACAACATTCTATTTATAACATATGAGATTTCTCGTAATGTTCTTTTTTTTTTGTCATGTATAATGTTTTTTAATGTCTAGAGAAAATTAATTGTTGCAGGAATGCTACCACTTAAAATAAAATTTCGCCATAGATAGATTAGCAAAATTCACTGGGGTTGTGGGAGGTGTGGAAAAAAAATCTGAAAAAATTATTAAGTGGGATGGAGACAATTATTTGAAACCCGAGAGTAGTTAAACCTTTCTTTATTCCTCACTGTTTGGAAATCAAGATAAAAAAAAAAAAGAATTTAGTATAATCTATTAGAATTTGCTGGAAATATTCTGAAATGCTGATTTGTCTTCAAGATTTAATGACATTTTAAATATTTTTTTGTTTTAGGCTCAGACCTTCCACCAGCTACTGAATGCTGATATTGAATCATCTGAAGATAAAGTCATCACTGCTTTAGGTGTGCTTAACACAATGGCTACTATTCTAGATGTGATGGAAGGGAAGAAGGAGGTAGATACACAATGTCTTATTTGTCTATAATTACTATTTTGATCTTAAATATAATTACTATTTTGATCTTAAAAGCAGACGTTATATAGTCCTGATAATTATAAAATGTTGGATTCAAAACAATCGTTTATCTAAAATAGTTTTACAATAAATTAACTCCTTGAAAAATTCCGCTGTAAGTAGCTAAAGTATCATCATCATCATCATCATTTTACGTCCGCTTTTCCCTGCTTGCAAGGGTGGGACGGGTCTTATTCAGCACAGCATCTCCCCACTTGTGACGGTCCTTCGTCATCTTCACCGTGAGCTTCAATGATCTGAGGTCTGTTCTCACCACCTCCGCCCATGTTTTTCGTGGTCTACCTCTACCACGTCTTCCTTCAACTGGCATTTCCTGGCACTTCTTCACCCATCGGTCATCCTCCATGCGCATCACATGTCCATACCACCTCAGTCTCCTCTCCCGTACACTACATTCTATCCCTCTCAGACACAGTTTCTCTCTCAACACATTTATGCTGCGTCGTTCACGCACATTTACACTGCACATCCAACGGAGCATGCTTGCCTCATTTCTCTCCAGCCGTCGCATATCCTCTGCAGTTGCTGCCCATGTCTCACTACCATGCAGTATCGCGCTCCTCACACAGGCATCATACAACCGGCCTTTCGTACGCAGGGAGAAACCCTTCTTCGTCAACAGAGGAAGCAGCTCCCTAAACTTCTTCCAACCCGTCCTTATTCTAGATACTATGGCCTCGGAACACCCTCCTCCCATGCTAATCTGATCTCCTAGGTACCGGAAGCTATCCACCACTTCTATAGCGCCCTCCTGCATTTGAAAAATGTGTCTATCAATGTGACTTCTACTGTCTAATTTCCCTGTACATCTACTGCATACATATTTCTCCCTACCTGTTAGTTTGCCTGCTATCCCGCTACATCTCTTGTGTACGCTGGATCTGCATTGTGTGCATTTTATAGAATTTATGCCAGTTCCTTTTCTGCATATCGAACATGGCCATTTCCCTGACGGAATCAGTTTTGTCCGCTTTTCTACTCACCAACACTTTTGTCTTAGCTAGGTTCACTCTCAGTCCTCTTGCTTCCAACTGCTGTTTCCATAGCCAGAATTTATTCTCTAGCTCCTCTACTGATTCTGCTATAAGAACCAGATCGTCAGCATAGAGAAGTTCCCATGGACAGCCAGTCTTAAACTCCTCTGTTATGGCTTGGAGGACTATAATGAACAAGAGCGGGCTGAGGACCGAACCTTGATGTACTCCTACTTGTATCTGGAATTCCTCACTAAACTCCATTCCTACCCTGACTTTACTGAGAGTACCTCTGTACAAAGTTTGCACTGTCCTCACAAGCCATTCCTCAACACCTAGCTTCCTTAGGGACCACCAGATGACAGATCAGGGTACCCTATCAAAGGCCTTCTCTAGGTCAACAAAGGCTAAGTATAGTGGCTTATTTTTCTCTAAGAACCTCTCTTGCAATTGTCTCACCAAGAAGAGGACATCTGTTGTACTCTTCCCAGGCACAAAATCAAACTGCATCTCATCTAGTTTTACCCTTTCTCTAATTAGTTGTGCTAATATCCTTTCTGCCACTTTCATAACCTGATCTATCAGTTTTATACCCCTATAATTGCTCCTCTCCAGAGCATCCCCTTTACCTTTGTAGCAATTTATGAGAATACTGCTGCACCTGTCTTTGGGTATGACACCACCATATATAGCCTGATTGATGATGCGTGCAACCAGTTTAGTGACTACGTCCCCTGATGCCTAGCATCTCAGCAACTATTCCCGATGGTCCGGCAGCCTTACCATTTTTCATTTCCCTAATCGCCTCTTGGACCCTATATTCGTCAATCTCAATAGCTGGTCCCTCTGTCGGATCTACTAAGGGTAATTTCTCTCTCTCCCATTCGTTCTCCACATCCATAATGACATTTCCAGGCCTCCTTTTTCTGATCATTCGTGACACTAAGTACACCGGCATCATCCCGGACACATTTATCTCCAACAACATCCTGATTTGCATTGACACACTGCCTTGCAATGTGGAACACCGCACGCCTCTGATCTTCCCGTCGCAGAACATTGGCAAACCTCCTACTCTCCGCCTCTCCTGTTATAAATATATGTTCTGAATACTTGGGAAAGGATTTTTTGTTGGTTCTCTTATTTATTTTCTCCCCAGATGATGTCACAATTAGAAGGCATTGTACTCAATGTTGTTGCCTTGATTCTTCAACAAAATATCATAGGTAAGTTGGTTTCTTTTCAATCTTATCCCCTTTTCAACTGGTACGACATGTAACGACTGGTTCTCAGCCTCTAACCATGTTGTTTTGGCCACAATCCTGGGCTCCACTGTCCGCAATGCAGAAGAGAGGAAAATAGTCAAATATTAGGACCTGAACGACCGCTTCCATTATGCACTGGTATCTGTCAAGACCTCAGGCATCCTTAGTCCCCTCACCACTGATTTCCTCCATAAAATTGATTAATCTGTCCAACAATTAATAATCATTGATTTAACTGGCACTCAAACATAAATCTCCATTTTGCCAGGAAACAGATAGAAATTTTGAGTTACATAAAACATCCACTAAAAATAAAAGCAAGCTTTCAAGAAGCGATGGTGTAATTCTATATTAAAACGTATTAATTTAAATATATCTTGTCATTTGTACTAGAAAAGATTTGAGTTAAGGATTTGAATGATATTACATTGCGTATATTTCCAGGGAAATTAACTATTTTTTCATGTAGATAATTATTTGTATAATTTCTTATCTGAGACGCAACATGCAGCGGCACGTTCTCCGCCTCCAACCTAGTCGCTTCAGCCACAAACCCCAGTACCGTGGCCTGTAGTGTAGAGGACAGGAAGATAAGCAAATTCCTCTTTGCACCGGTTGCTGTCGTGACCTCAGACCCCATACAGCTGACCTCCGCCGTCAAATCAGATCGATAGGATCCCTGCGGGGTGCATGGGCCATTGTCAGCGGAAATGTCTTCGCCATTTTGTCTGCGAGGCACAGCTAAAACACCTCTAACCTAGATGTAGATTGTCACCTTCCCTTTTTCTTTCATTAACAATTTTAGCCCTTTCACCCCCTTTCCTCTCTTTTATCATTAATCATCTATTTAACCATATAAACATGATTTGCAAATGCCCTTTATATTTTATATACTTTAATGTCTTTTTTGAAATGTTTATGATTATTGTGGTTGCTTCTATATTTCTTGAAATTCTTTAATTTCAGATTTTTATGAAGAAGTTTTATCTCTGATCTGTAGTCTAACCAGTACTCAGATTTCAGCTCAAATGTGGCAAGTATTTGGGATGCTCTATCAAATGTTTCAGACTGATGGAATAGATTATTTCACTGGTGAGAATCTAATACACATTTATTTCTCTTACCTTGCGTTGTCCCACATTTCAACCAACTAATGACTAATCTAATACATTTTAATTCTAGATATGATGCCAGCTTTGCATAACTATGTAACTGTGGATACACCTAATTTTCTATCACAAAGAGATCACTTGGAAGCTGTTTACAACATGTGTAATACAGTAAGTATCATCTTCAAGAATTTATAATTATTATAATTTCATATTTTATCAGTAAAATGTATTAATTTGTTGGTTTTGTGAATTTTTCATCTATACTCATCATCATCACCACTGTTCAATGTCTATTTTCCCTGCTTGCATGGGTTAGATGGGTTGTCATGTGCTGTACCATGACCGGTCAACTGACCACATCTAGCTCATGTTTCATTTTCTGCTTGGTTTCTACGGCCAGAGGCACTTGTGGGTCTATGTATGTACATTTGTGTAAGCATTGTTTGTATAAATGCCTACACTGGATATCTTTCTATACATAGCTATAAATAGCTGAGGGTGTCTACATGTGTGTATGTGTAACATGTCTGTGGATTATATACTTAGTTAAGATATTCTTTACACAACTGCCATTAAAACCGTGTTGATATAATATAAACATGAACATAGACACAGATACAGACACAGGGTTGGGTTGCGAGAAACTAAAATTTTGTATCTTGATAATTTGTAGATGTGTGTGTGTGTGTGTCATCATTTCATCATTTCATTTTACGTCCACTTTTTCCCTGCTTGCAAGGGTGGGACGGGAACTGATTCTGGCTTGATTTCTACAGCTGGATGCCCTTCCTAACACCAACCTCATTTACAGTGAGTGCTGGGTGCTTTTCTGCCGTGGCACCTCCACGACCACTTTGCAGTGGAATGATAGGGACCCCAGTCCCTATCATCTCATTTCTACAGCTGAGTAAACTGGAGCAATGTGAAATAAAGTGTCTTGCTCAAGGAAACAACACATCACCCGGTCTGAGAATTGAACTCACAACCTTTAGATTGCAAGGCCAATGCTCTAACCACTAAGCCATGTGCCTCCATGTGTGTGTATATATCTATAAAAGTCGGGTCCATAACTCCTATGGGTTACCTTCAGCCAATCCTCTACAAAACATACGTAACAGGTCGATACACATTTTTTATATGTAAACAAAAGTTCCTTGTTTTTTTTTCTTTTCTATTATATACACTGTAAGGTCGCCGTGTAGGGGACACGGTGAAAAGGCTCCCAGTCCACACTGTAAATGTGGTTGGTGTTAGGAAGGGCATCCAGCTGTAAAAAAAAACCTGCCAGAGACGCTTCCGTGAGAGCGAGACATGGTCTCCTGACCATTCCCGCATCAAATGGAACAAAACCGTCTAACCAATGCTAGCGTGGAAGATGGACGTTAAATGATGATGATGATGATACACTCTGCCTGTGCATAGAGTGCTTGATTTGGTACCAACACCAGTAATTCACTCTACTTCCTACACTATATATATATGTATGTATATATATATATATATATGTATATGTATGTATGTATGTGTGTGTGTGTGTATGTGTGTATGTATGTATGTATGTATGTATGTATGTATGTATGTATGTATCCATCCATCCATCCACCCACCCCTTGCAAGCAGGGAAAAGCGGACGTAAAAGGATGATGATGTATGTAAAAGGTAAACAGAAATAAACAACATAATCAGTACAGTATATGGAAGGGATATATTAGGTTAACGCTTGATATAGCAAGAAGAGGGTCTTAACGTTTCGGACGCTAGTCCTTCATCAGAAGAAAGAATGAGAAATTAGAAAGATTGAAAAGACGGGCAGGGTGGAATTGGAAAAAATGTTTTTAGAGAAAAACCAACACTAGGAAAGCTGTAATGTCTTTGGCACAGCTGAAGAGCCTTTCTGGCTCTTTGGGAGGTTTTCTACAGCTGGATGCCCTACCTATCCCCATGTAGGTCTTATATCAAAGTTTTGAAAGGTGACTATTTACTATTTCTAATTTTCAGGTGTTGTTTGCTGATATAGGAGAAGATGCAGAGTGTCACGCTGCTAAACTTCTTGAAGTTATTCTTTTACAATGCAAAGGACAAGTTGATCAGGTAACTTTTTAGATTATTTTTATTACTGAATGATTGGTAGATACGGTACAGACTTGTATATCGACAGTCGATCGACCTTCGTTAAATCAGACCGAGGAAACAATGTTTCCATTGGCCTTTCCACGGTACAGACTTGTATATCGACAGTCGATCGACCTTCGTTAAATCAGACCGAGGAAACAATGTTTCCATTGGCCTTTCCACGGTACATACTTATATATCGACAGTCGATCGACCTTCGTTAAATCAGACCGAGGAAACAATGTTTCCATTGGCCTTTCCACGGTACATACTTATATATCGACAGTCGATCGACCTTCGTTAAATCAGACCGAGGAAACAATGTTTCCATTGGCCTTTCCACGGTACATACTTATATATCGACAGTCGATCGACCTTCGTTAAATCAGACCGAGGAAACAATGTTTCCATTGGCCTTTCCACGGTACATACTTATATATCGACAGTCGATCGACCTTCGTTAAATCAGACCGAGGAAACAATGTTTCCATTGGCCTTTCCATGGTACATACTTATATATCGACAGTCGATCGACCTTCGTTAAATCAGACCGAGGAAACAATGTTTCCATTGGCCTTTCCACGGTACAGACTTGTATATCGACAGTCGATCGACCTTCGTTAAATCAGACCGAGGAAACAATGTTTCCATTGGCCTTTCCACGGTACATACTTATATATCGACAGTCGATCGACCTTCGTTAAATCAGACCGAGGAAACAATGTTTCCATTGGCCTTTCCACGGTACATACTTATATATCGACAGTCGATCGACCTTCGTTAAATCAGACCGAGGAAACAATGTTTCCATTGGTCTTTCCACGGTACAGACTTGTATATCGACAGTCGATCGACCTTCGTTAAATCAGACCGAGGAAACAATGTTTCCATTGGCCTTTCCACGGTACATACTTATATATCGACAGTCGATCGACCTTCGTTAAATCAGACCGAGGAAACAATGTTTCCATTGGCCTTTCCACGGTACAGACTTGTATATCGACAGTCGATCGACCTTCGTTAAATCAGACCGAGGAAACAATGTTTCCATTGGCCTTTCCACGGTACAGACTTGTATATCGACAGTCGATCGACCTTCGTTAAATCAGACCGAGGAAACAATGTTTCCATTGGCCTTTCCACGGTACATACTTATATATCGACAGTCGATCGACCTTCGTTAAATCAGACCGAGGAAACAATGTTTCCATTGGCCTTTCCACGGTACAGACTTGTATATCGACAGTCGATCGACCTTCGTTAAATCAGACCGAGGAAACAATGTTTCCATTGGCCTTTCCACGGTACATACTTATATATCGACAGTCGATCGACCTTCGTTAAATCAGACCGAGGAAACAATGTTTCCATTGGCCTTTCCACGGTACATACTTATATATCGACAGTCGATCGACCTTCGTTAAATCAGACCGAGGAAACAATGTTTCCATTGGCCTTTCCACGGTACATACTTATATATCGACAGTCGATCGACCTTCGTTAAATCAGACCGAGGAAACAATGTTTCCATTGGCCTTTCCACGGTACATACTTATATATCGACAGTCGATCGACCTTCGTTAAATCAGACCGAGGAAACAATGTTTCCATTGGCCTTTCCACGGTACATACTTATATATCGACAGTCGATCGACCTTCGTTAAATCAGACCGAGGAAACAATGTTTCCATTGGCCTTTCCACGGTACATACTTATATATCGACAGTCGATCGACCTTCGTTAAATCAGACCGAGGAAACAATGTTTCCATTGGCCTTTCCACGGTACATACTTATATATCGACAGTCGATCGACCTTCGTTAAATCAGACCGAGGAAACAATGTTTCCATTGGCCTTTCCACGGTACATACTTATATATCGACAGTCGATCGACCTTCGTTAAATCAGACCGAGGAAACAATGTTTCCATTGGCCTTTCCACGGTACAGACTTGTATATCGACAGTCGATCGACCTTCGTTAAATCAGACCGAGGAAACAATGTTTCCATTGGCCTTTCCACGGTACAGACTTGTATATCGACAGTCGATCGACCTTCGTTAAATCAGACCGAGGAAACAATGTTTCCATTGGCCTTTCCACGGTACATACTTATATATCGACAGTCGATCGACCTTCGTTAAATCAGACCGAGGAAACAATGTTTCCATTGGCCTTTCCACGGTACATACTTATATATCGACAGTCGATCGACCTTCGTTAAATCAGACCGAGGAAACAATGTTTCCATTGGCCTTTCCACGGTACATACTTATATATCGACAGTCGATCGACCTTCGTTAAATCAGACCGAGGAAACAATGTTTCCATTGGCCTTTCCACGGTACATACTTATATATCGACAGTCGATCGACCTTCGTTAAATCAGACCGAGGAAACAATGTTTCCATTGGCCTTTCCACGGTACATACTTATATATCGACAGTCGATCGACCTTCGTTAAATCAGACCGAGGAAACAATGTTTCCATTGGCCTTTCCACGGTACATACTTATATATCGACAGTCGATCGACCTTCGTTAAATCAGACCGAGGAAACAATGTTTCCATTGGCCTTTCCACGGTACAGACTTGTATATCGACAGTCGATCGACCTTCGTTAAATCAGACCGAGGAAACAATGTTTCCATTGGCCTTTCCACGGTACAGACTTGTATATCGACAGTCGATCGACCTTCGTTAAATCAGACCGAGGAAACAATGTTTCCATTGGCCTTTCCACGGTACATACTTATATATCGACAGTCGATCGACCTTCGTTAAATCAGACCGAGGAAACAATGTTTCCATTGGCCTTTCCACGGTACATACTTATATATCGACAGTCGATCGACCTTCGTTAAATCAGACCGAGGAAACAATGTTTCCATTGGCCTTTCCACGGTACATACTTATATATCGACAGTCGATCGACCTTCGTTAAATCAGACCGAGGAAACAATGTTTCCATTGGCCTTTCCACGGTACATACTTATATATCGACAGTCGATCGACCTTCGTTAAATCAGACCGAGGAAACAATGTTTCCATTGGCCTTTCCACGGTACATACTTATATATCGACAGTCGATCGACCTTCGTTAAATCAGACCGAGGAAACAATGTTTCCATTGGCCTTTCCACGGTACATACTTATATATCGACAGTCGATCGACCTTCGTTAAATCAGACCGAGGAAACAATGTTTCCATTGGCCTTTCCACGGTACATACTTATATATCGACAGTCGATCGACCTTCGTTAAATCAGACCGAGGAAACAATGTTTCCATTGGCCTTTCCACGGTACATACTTATATATCGACAGTCGATCGACCTTCGTTAAATCAGACCGAGGAAACAATGTTTCCATTGGTCTTTCCACGGTACATACTTATATATCGACAGTCGATCGACCTTCGTTAAATCAGACCGAGGAAACAATGTTTCCATTGGCCTTTCCACGGTACATACTTATATATCGACAGTCGATCGACCTTCGTTAAATCAGACCGAGGAAACAATGTTTCCATTGGTCTTTCCAATTGCTAGTACTACTATCTATCAGTCGCAACTCCAGGTAGGAGTAATGTAAAATAAACTGTCTTGCCCAAAGACATAACTCATTGCCCAGTCCGGGAATCGAACTCACAACCTCACGACTGCGACTCTAATTCTCTAACCACTCAGCCACACGTCTTCAAATATTTGAATATAAGCTGAGGAATATGGGGCTGAAAATTGATGGTAAAATGGGGGAGGGGTGTTGGCTTATATATATACCATCTAAACAATGTGTTGATTAGCTGCTTTGGCTTATAAATGGGGGTTTGAATTTTTACCCATTTCTCAGCCATAAAATAGTGGGAAGGGGGGGTGTGTGTGTGCTTATATTTGGATCGGCTTATATCCAAGTATATATAGTAAGTTTTATTAATAAAAACATGAGAACTTTGTATACCATCAGTTGCTCCATAAATTAATTAGTACTTGAAATGAAATGAACTGTGCAATTGTGTTAATTCTAAATCTTTTCTCTTATTTTCAATTCGTAGGTTGTACCCTCATTTGTTGAACTAGCTTTAAAGCGATTGACCAAAGAAGTAAAAACATCAGAACTGAGGACTATGTGTTTACAAGTTGTTATTGCTGCTCTTTATTACAATCCACCACTGTTATTTGAAACTCTCCAGAAAATACATATTCCTAACGTTACATGTTCCATAACTTCACAATTTCTCAATTACTGGCTTGGTGACATTGACTGTTTCCTTGGGTAGGTTTCTCTTTTACTTAAAATTATTTACTTTTTTAGTTATAACTATATCGTATATTTTTAGTTATAACTATATCGTATATTTTTAGTTATAACTATATCGTATATTTTTAGTTATAACTATATCGTATATTTTTAGTTGTAACTATATCGTATATTTTTAGTTATAACTATATCGTATATTTTTATTTATAACTATATCTTATATTTTTAGTTATAACTATATCGTATATTTTTAGTTATAACTATATCGTATATTTTTAGTTGTAACTATATTGTATATCTTTAGTTATAACTATATCGTATATCTTTAGTTATAACTATATCTTATATTTTTAGTTATAACTATATCTTATATTTTTAGTTATAACTATATCGTATATTTTTAGTTATAACTATATCGTATATTTTTATTTATAACTATATCATATATTTTTAGTTGTAACTATATCATATATTTTTAGTTGTAACTATATCATATATTTTTAGTTGTAACTATATCGTATATCTTTAGTTATAACTATATCTTATATTTTTAGTTATAACTATATCGTATATTTTTATTTATAACTATATCATATATTTTTAGTTATAACTATATCTTATATTTTTAGTTATAACTATATCTTATATTTTTAGTTATAACTATATCTTATATTTTTAGTTATAACTATATCGTATATTTTTAGTTTTAAC
>OZ024752.1:39021776-39039276 GCA_964016885.1 Eledone cirrhosa
CTGAATTGAAATCCTGAATTGGTCAACTTTGCCTTTCACCTGTTATACACCCATGACTTTATACCTATCACCCCCCCCCCCCTCCCACATCATTCCTGTCCTTCCACTACCCATTGTCATTTACCCATGGCATCATACTTATCATCCATTCCCCCTCCCTTCCATATGGTAAAGAGGGCTCTTTCTTTGAGTGATGACCAACAGTCTCTCTGGTGCTGGTGCCACAAAACACACCCGGTTTACTCTATAAGTTGGTTGGTGTTAGGATGGGTTTCTAGCTATAGAAACCATGCCAAAAAAAACCAGGTTGATAGGACACTTCAGTTGTGTGAAAGACATGCCATCTTCCCTAGTGCTGGTGCCACAACAAAATCACTGAACTCTGTAGAGTGCTGGAATTCCCTGGCTCATCTGTGAGATCAGTGGCTCCAATTATGTATTGACTTAGTGATGACTTGTCTAACATTAGTTACCTGGGAAAATGGACATTAACTATTTAGCATTCACATTAATTTGTCAAATGTCATGTTTATCTGTTCACATTATTTTCAGTTAATTGTACTCAAGAGGGTTATCAATTTTATTTGTTTGTAATTTTCTTAATTTTTTATGTGCAGGCTTGAAATTTTGTCAGATGTTAAAATATCAATAATTTACAATTATATATTTTTGCCTGATTTATTTTTGTTAAATTTGATTTTATGGGCAGGTGAAATTAATTAATAGGGGCATTTGAAGTATCAACCAGGTGCAAATACTGGTTTAATTTTAAATACGTTGTTTTCGGCATAATACTTGACATATAAGGATCACTAAACCTTATATCAGTGTTCCAGTAATTCCACAGTCTTGGAAATTGTTTTATACTGAACATATTTACGGTAAAAAATACTTGCATTTCCGCAGCATCTGTTGGTCGTCAAACAGATCGGGTTTTCCTCGATTTGAAATCTGTTGTTGGGTATATCGATTAATCTCTTCTGCCACAACTTCGAAGAAAGTTTGTGGCAAAAACAAAAAGAAATAATCCAGTACTTTAGCATCAGGAGGTAATGTGTGTTGTGGACCAGTATTTTGAATAAAATCAGGAACATGTATTGGTGTGGTATTTTTCAACCATGTTGCTGTAATATTTTCAATGGCATCCTGGAGATCTTCGTTTTCACTTTCCAAACAACAATCATCGTTGGATGAAATTTCAGAAATGTAAACATCTGATTCATTTGAGGATAAATCACTAATATTATCGTTTGTTTGTTGTTTATTTTCAATGTCGTCGTGTGTAAAACCTTCAAAGTCGGTATCGCTACTTTCATAAGCCATGTTGATACACAAAAATAATCTGTTCTACTTTTAACGTTAAAAAAAACACTTGTTGTTTCAAGTTGTTTCACTGTTAAGTGTTAATTTTTGCGGTAAGGGCCTAATCTCGCAGTAATCTCGAATTGATGAGATTTTGATGTTGGTATTGTTTATTTTTAGAATGATATATTAGTGTGGGTGTTGGCCGGTTTAGGCCAGTTTGAACAAATGAAGGGGAAATAATTGCAGCTGGTTTGGGCCGTTTTGAACACTAAAGGGTTAAATGATGATGACATTGTGTTTTTATAAAACACAAGTTACTATGCTAGCACAACTATCAAATCCCTTTTCAAATGAGTTACCTACATGCTAAGGGCTGTACATTTAGTCCTGGGTACTCAGTTATCATGGTCAGCTCCAAATGATTTGGCTGTATAGGAAGCTGTATTTATAATAGTTACTTATATAATTATACCAGATGATGATATCTCAAACTGTATTTATGATGATAGATTAGTTTGCTGTTTCCCCATGGAATTGATTCCAACCTATCTTTTTAGTACATCAGACAGTATATCCTACTTGGTACATTTTCTAATTTGACTCTCACCTATCTTTTTTAGCTCTTCAGACAGCAGATCCTACCTGGTACAGTGCCTTGACTACTGGTCTTCATGATTATCAAGCTAAAGAGCTGGAAGAAGTATTTCGTTTGTCTGAACAGCGGAGAGCTGCAGCAGGTGAGTTGAGGCAAATATAAAAAGAACTGATACAGCTTTAAAGATATGGGGAGGCGTGTGGGAATTGGCTTTTTTAAAAAATAAACTGTGATTGGAAAGAGAAGGGCAGTACTCATGCCCCTTTTCAGGGCCTCTGAGACTGGTGGCAGGGAAGGAGGAAGGTATCCCCATACCTGAGAATTTGTCCAAATGCTTGCTACATATTGGGGCACCACTAAAGGTACCCAAGAGCAAGGTGGTGGTCTTAAACTGGGCGATGGATTAAGTCTACAACCCAAATTAAGTCTCATTTATTTAAATTGATTAATAAACTGCACCCATGTTTTTCAATATCTGAGATATTGAGAAAATATGAGTTAGTACATGCAAATGTTCTGTTTTTTCTTTTTAGTGCATATTAAGAAATGATCATTTTTAAAGTGACATACTTCAAATCTTATTTCTTTTGTGACTCGACCTGTAATCAGTTTGATAATCTATGAAATAATATATATATATATATATATATATATAAAAATATAATATATATATCATTTGCTGTATAGCTTTAGTTAGATGATATATATCTGTTACCATATTGATTTAATTTGATATATGAAAAATATATTATTTCATAGATTATCAAACTGACTACAGGTGTATATATATATATATATATATATATAAGGTTGCTGTGTTGCTTTTTAGTTTGATAATCTATGATATATATATATATATATATATATATATAAATAAATAAATATATATATAAATATTACATATATATGTATATATATGTATACGAGTTGCTGTGTTGCTTTAGTTTGAGAATCTATGATATATATATATTTATATATACACTCACACATACATTTTATATATATATATATATATATCAGTTGCTGTGTTGCTTTCTGATAAACCTCAATGGTGTTGTTACGACTATATCTCTTGTTTCTATTTCTATCTTTTGGACATGTTGACACTAATTTCTGGTCACTTTTCTCTGCTGATTTTCCAATAATTCAGTGAACAGTACCTAATCTTCCTACCACCGATGATTAGTTGGTAAAGCTGCTTGGTAGAGCTCAGGCTAGGGTGGAGATGGTTTTAATTAAAAGATGGAATCGATAGTATGTTCTACTATCTTGAAATAAGTCATCTTGTCTGTAAAAAACACCATTTGTTTTGAGCTTATGTCATTGAGTAGATTATTAAATTACCATATATACTTGACTATAAGCCAACCCTCTATTTTATGTCTGAGAAATAGGGAAAAATCCAAATCTTGTTTATAAGCTGAGGCAAGAAATCAACTTATGTTTAGATGATACAGTTTTGAAATTCTCATGAGTGGAGCATAATATATTTATGAAGTTTTGATATTTTGATATTTTAAATGTTGTGTTGTTTAACCCTTTAGCATTTAAACCGGCCATATCCGGCCAGAATTATTTCACCTCTTTCTTGTTAAACCAGCCATAACTGGCCAGCCACTCATCCCGTTGTTAAGGTATTGTTCTCAAAATAAATATCAAAATCTCAGATTCAATATTATGTGAGGTAAAGCCTTTACTGTGAAAGTACAATAGTATATATAATGTAAATGCTAAAGAGTTAGAGTACAGTTTTTGTTTCACAACTCCATTATGTAAGTTTTTTTTTTACCAATTTCCGATTGTTTTGAAGGCCATATTCATTGAAAATATCTTTAAAAAATAATAGAAAAAAATGTAAATTTTACATCAAAAGTGAAACTGGTGTAATATTGAACTCTAAGGTGAAACCAGTGTAAAATATTTTAGAATTTCATTTACGCAGAATTTTGAAGTTGTTGAAAATGGCAAAATATTGACCTCAAATATAGACATCGATTTTTATTTTTTTGTCACATATTTCTCGGCTTATATATGAGTATATACAGTAGATATAGCTGGTGATTACTGACTAACTTTGTAACTGGTACAACCCTTTGTGAAAGTAGGGTTGCATAGAAGGAAACCTGTCATTACTGCTTGAGTGAGTACACAAACCATTGTTGTTTGATTAGATGGTTCTTGAATTAGATAGGATACCCATTGCTGAGATTTGTACTTAGAAATGTTATATTTTGTTGGGATAAAACTGAACTATTCTATGGCAGTCTAAACCTAACAGCTATTTTTGTTAAGTGACTGAATAATCCAGTGGTTCACATTCTTAAAAAGGTATTTCATACCTCTCATCAACCTCTCATCAATTTTGCATTTCACAAAGATGATTTCTTGTGCCAAACTATTTATTAGACATGTTATTAGACATATGTTATTAGACACATGTTATTAGACAGATGTTATTAGACAGATGTTATTAGACAGATGTTATTAGACAGATGTTATTAGACAGATGTTATTAGACAGATGTTATTAGACAGATGTTATTAGACAGATGTTATGAGACAGATGTTATGAGACATGTTATGAGACAGATGTTATTAGACAGATGTTATTAGACACATGTTATTAGACAGATGTTATTAGACATGTTATTAGACATGTTATTAGACAGATGTTATTAGACAGATGTTATTAGACATGTTATTAGACACATGTTATTAGACACATGTTATTAGACAGATGTTATTAGACAGATGTTATTAGACAGATGTTATTAGACAGATGTTATTAGACAGATGTTATTAGACAGATGTTATTAGACACATGTTATTAGACATGTTATTAGACACATGTTATTAGACATGTTATTAGACACATGTTATTAGACATGTTATTAGACACATGTTATTAGACATGTTATTAGACATGTTATTAGACATGTTATTAGACAGATGTTATTAGACAGATGTTATTAGACAGATGTTATTAGACAGATGTTATTAGACAGGTGTTATTAGACAGGTGTTATTAGACACGTGTTATTAGACACGTGTTATTAGACACGTGTTATTAGACAGATGTTATATTAATGCTACTGTTTGTGATTAACTAGCAGTAACACTAATATAAATAACTTGGTGCATAATAGAGGTGTACATGAAGCTATATCTATGTCTAACATTCTCATATGGCTATTGTGAAAGCCATGACATGATCACATCTTAAAATATTCACAATGAGACTTTAGTATGTATATTATGCCTCCATATACATCCCTATTACTATTTGGGGTAATTAGTTTTAAAGATTTTGATTTAGTTTTATCAGCATTATATTAGTTTAAGGCTGTAATAATCCTAACAAGTATGAGTGTGGCATTAGGAGATATATGGAGTGATGCAATTCCTATCTTAAGCGCTCATATTAATGTAGAATTAGCTTCATTGGTGTTGAATATTTTAGTAAACTGCTTGGTCATAAAATTTATTTGAGAATGTTTAAAGAATTAAGATAACATCTCTACTAAAATATTCTAAAGTTGTAGATGTAGGGGCATTTTGTTTTGTGATGGAAAATATATTATCCTGAATGTCAGATTTTTCTTTTTATACTCATATTTGAACAAAACATGTTTGTTTTCTATTTTAAAACTGAGGAAACAATCTTTGTTTTCGCAGAATCAAAGAGGATTGAACAGAGTGGAGGATATGTTTTTGCCAATATTAACGTGCCGGCGTCATTCAACTTTGGCCAGATGGGTCCTTGAATCTTCTCTGATTGCTGGTGTATCACAAAGAAACTGTTCTTTTGCCAATGGACATCTGTTATGCCAGCAACTATGCATGTACATACCTGTAAACAATGCCGAATGGCAAGTCTTTATTGCAAAACCTGAAACTTTGCTATTGGGCCTAACTGGCTCAGTGGGATTGGCTGCTGCTGCTGCTGTTGCTTTCTCTTACTTTAGGATATTTTATTTCTTCAAATGTATTTTCATTTTAATAGCTTCTTCTAATCTGCTCTTAAATTACAATCCTGTCTTGTTATCACTTCTGCTCTATCCAAATCCCTTTTCCTTTTCACTCAAAGAACCTTTTCTTTTCAGCCCTTCAGACAGCAGATTCCCCCCCTACCATCACCACCTTTCTATCCTGCCACACCTATCCAAGTCTGTTCTTCACCCCCCCCCCCCCTACTCCTCTCTTTTTTTTTTTTTTTTAAATGCATAATGCTTATTCCATGCTGGTGTTAATTCACAGTGGAGGAAGAAAGTTTTTGCACATAGAAACTTTCATTAAAACAAAACCCAGTTCTTATGGATTAAACAATGGTTCATTTCATTTGCTTCTTATTTCCTCTGCTTCCCTTTTATTTAATCTCTTCCTCTTCTCTTCTATTCCTTCATTTCATATTATATATTATTCCATTTTATTTATTGTTTTAATTTTTACATCCCTAGTATTGATTTCCACTGAAATCTCTCCCATTTAAAAGAAAAAAAAAAAAAAAATAATCATCTCTACTACAAGAAACAAAAACAGCCAAATCCTATTGACATAAGCGTATTTTTAAGCTCCTATCAACTTGTTGCCTTTCTCTCTTGTGTGATTGCTTTGTTTATTGGAATGATTTGCAATGAGACTTATTTTTTTTTTTTTAAATGACAACCCTCTCCCCCTCTCTCTCTCCCTCCCAAATCCCTCTTTCTCTCTCCCTCCCTCCCAAATCCCTCTTTCTCTCTCCCTCCCTCCCAAATCCCTCTTTCTCCCTCCCTCCCAAATCCCTCTTTCTCTCTCCCTCCCAAATCCCTCTTTCTCTCTCCCTCCCAAATCCCCCTCTCTCTCTCCCCCTCCCAAATTGCCCTCTTTCTCTCCTTCCCAAAATTCTACCCTCTCCTTCCCCCAAAATCCTACCCTTTAATTCTCTTCACGAAACCCCACTCTCTCCCTCCCTCCATAAAACCCCTTACTCTCTCCCCCCACGAAACCACTCTCTCCCTCCACAGCCCCCCCCCCCAACAAAACAAGAAAAAAGAAAAACCCCTTATATAAAAATGTAAACAACACACAGTACATAGAAGAAAGCCTGAAGCAGTCGACCTCCCTTTTCCTCAAATATTTTGCTACGGATTTCTTCATAACAGCAGTTTCATTTAATGATAGGCAGTTTTTGTTGTATTACACACACACACACACACACACACACACACACACACACACACAAGCTCACACACACACACACCATATTATATTATGACTGTTTAACTATTATATTATAATGCGTGTTACAATGTCTGTTGATTAGGTACTGAACTCTTTATATGTAAAACATGAGTTATTTCCTACTGCCAGCATTGCATTGTATATTTTCTAGGTATAACACTTGAATTTTAGTTGCCTAATGAAGGCAATATTATAATAACTATTGTTTATTGTCATAATATGAAACCCCCCTCTCCCTCAATTCGATGCCTTCTAGTTTCAGTTCATTCCTTATTTGAATTTTTTGTGCTGAAATTGAAGTGTGAAAATATTTAGGTTATCTGAATATGTATGGTAAAGTGGTAGGATGTATTGTAACTCTTTACATTTACCAAGGAAGACATCACTGAAAGAGAAACCCTTGGAAATGTTCAGTTCATTGCTGCTTCTTATCTTAATCTAATTATGTATGAGAAGCTCATTATGAACAATGATACCTTGTTAGCTTACTTTTCATGTATCTTTTGTGACTTTCTCCATTTTTTTTTTTTTTTTTTTTTTTTTTAAATATATATATATATATATATATATATATTTTTCCTCCAAGCTACTTGTAGATTCCAGGAAGGCTGATCTATTGATCTCCCCTCCTTCACTTCTGTCTTGCTGGAGGGCATTAGTCTACATCTTTGAATTTAGTTAAATGGATTTACGAATTTGACTTTATTTTGCCATTTCTTCCATCTTATCTTCAATTAGTTTATTTCCCTTTACTAGCTTATATTTTGTGATTTTATATATATATATATATATATATATATATATATATATATAATAGTGAATGTATGTATGTGTGTGTGTGTGTGTATATATATAAAAAAATATAGTGTATATATATAATTATATATTTATATTTATTTATATATATATAGATCACACAAGTAGTTTTGATGAGTGTTTTTTAATTTGATTTTAGTTTCTTTTACTAATTAATTGTTGGATCTTATTTCTTATATGCAATACAGACAAAAGGAAATGTCCATCTTTAGATAATATTGACATTTAAAAGTAAATTTAGTAGAATTAGCAGTATAGTGCCGTCTATGAATATTGAAACATTTTATATCAACTATTTCAGATGTGTGTATGTGTATATATTTCCGTATGTGGTTGATGGCTGAGGGAAAAAGAGTACTTAATACCGAAGTAGTTTTTTTATTACAAGATTATCTGATGAGCCTGTGATAAACAGGCAAAACTCCAGAGTAACAAGACTCACTATTTAGCTTTAATAAAATGAATATATATATATATATATATAATAATAATTAGTATAATCGAAGTTGCAGCTGCACAATAGCAGATAAACAATCGAATATATATATATATGTGTGTATATATATATATATATATATATATATATATATATATGGAGGCACATGGCTTAGTGGTTAGAGCATTGGCCTTGCAATCGAAAGGTTGTGAGTTCAATTCTCAGACCGGGTGATGTGTTGTTTCCTTGAGCAAGACACTTTATTTCACATTGCTCCAGTTTACTCAGCTGTAGAAATGAGTCCCTATCATTCCACTGCAAAGTGGTCGTGGAGGTGCCACGGCAAAAAAGCACCCAGCACTCACTGTAAATGAGGTTGGTGTTAGGAAGGGCATCCAGCTGTAGAAATCAAGCCAGAATCAGTTCCTGTCCCACCCTTGCAAGCAGGGAAAAAGCGGACGTAAAATGAAATGATGATGATGATGATATATATATATATATATATATATATATATAAATTTTTTTATTATCTATTTGAGATAAACATCAAGTATCATGTATTCAAATTGATAATTCAATATACCAAACTTACTGATGCATTAGTTAGGATTTTGTTTAGCATTTACATTACTCTATATATACTATTGTATTTTCATGGTAAAGGCTTTACCTCACTTAACTATCTTGCATAATATCGAATCTATGAGATTTTGATGTTGGTTATTTTGAGAACAATACCTTCATATAGATATAAGCTGCCAGTTACAGCTGGTTTGAACAGAAAGAGGTGATAGAATTCTGGTCAGATATGGCTGGTTTAAATTCTAAAAGGTTAAGAGTGTCTTGTAGAAACATTTTCCAGCTTAGAAATAAGAGATGAGTTTATCTTCTGGTAATACAGTCCAAATACCTATATATAAGCTAATTCTGTTGTTACCTTTATTGAAATCACAGCAGATTATCCCTGCAACTTCAATATTTAGCTAATATTTACATTTCATACATTGTTAATTTTATCTTTGTTTTCTAAATTTGATATGTAATAGATATATGTACATATATAGATATATGTACATATATATATATATATATATATATACATATATATATAAATGGTTTCGGTTAGGGTTAGAGGTAGTACCAATGTCAGATAGTGAGTGATTCACAATAACCAACATTTAGTTTACCTCATGTCTTTAAAGTCAGTACTTCTGTCTCAGTATTTATTTTGACTGCGTCTCAGTTGTTTAAAATCTCTTGTTGCAAATAACAACGTTAAGGATAGTATCTTTTGTCTTTTGTTAGATTAAGATATTTATATATATATATATATATATATATATATATATATATATATATATATATATATATATATATATATATACATACACATCTATCTATCTCTCTTGATAATATATATCTACATGCGCGCACACACGCACACACACACACACATGTATGTTGGTATGTGTATATATATATATATATATATATATATATATATAATATATATATATATATATATATATGTATGTAATGTAGATATGTATATATATGTATGTAATGTAGATATGTATATATATATATATAATGTATGTAATGTATGTGTGTGTATATATATATATATAGTATTGTGTGTTTAACTTGTTATATTTTTAAATTGTTTAAGTTAATACAGTTTTTAAAACTTTACTGAAAATGTCAATATTATGGAATTTAACATTTTTTTAACTCTTAACATCCTGCAATAATTTAGGACAGAATATCTAAAAGAAAATTTGTTAATTCAATTGTTTATAGTATCTTTACTAGTGGCCAGATTGTTATAAAAATTTGCAGTAATCTAAAGACTTAAAATTTTTAATGTGATGATGCAGTCATAGTGTGTTGTTTTGTACTATTTAAAGAATGTTTTGCTAATGTGGTTTCATGCGGTACAGGATGTTAAGTGTTAAATTAACCCAAGGATGCAATCTGATCCAGCTATGTTTATTTAACCTTCATGGTATTGGTTTTCTCTAATATAATGTTTATTCCGCTGTAGAGTATGGAAGCAGGGAGATTTCATTGATGGCATTTGGTTGTTAAAGATTTAAAAGAATTTTTTTTTTTTTTTTTTTTCTTTTGCTTATTTTATTGAAATCTCTGGGGAAAGGGATGACTGTTAGACTTCTTTTTTTTTTTTTTGTTGCATATAATCCCCCTTGGTTAAATAGTTTGCAAGATATCAAAAAATCATTATCACGTTGATAAATATAATTGGCAACGATGAATTTCATTTTTTTGAAAATTTGTAAATATTTATATACATAATGTATCTTCACAATTTACCAAGATGAACTGAAATTTCTCTCCTCACTTCCCTCTCCTATGGCCATGCTAATCAGATGTAATTAGATGTATACAATAAAAAAGATGACTTGTGAATTCCAGTTCCCACCTACATGTTGTTATAAAATGTAGGAGTCAGAATTAGCTAGAAATCCGTGACATTGTTGAAACAAGTTCTTTTCTTTTTCTCATTTCTAAATAGTGTTAAGCTAAATACTCTTTCATCTATACTATATAGTCATTTGATAGCGCTTGAGACTTACTCATGTTGTCATTGACAACTTGCTAGCAGTTTACTAACAAGCCAAAAGACTGAATTCTTTATTCGGTTTTAGTTTTATCTTAGATGTAAGATAACATTTTAACATTCTTAAACATATTTTTCTCTCCCCCCCGTATTGGCAATTTCAACCGGTTTCAAAGTATTTTCCTTTTTCCACTTCAAGATGTAGACAACACTATATATTTACTTCAAATACAGGAAACAATGAAAATTAGGATCAGCACAGGGTATTTTTGTGCAATTTGCAGCTCTGTTGATTAGAGTGCACCGGTCAGTCCACAGCCAATAGAAGTCTGGAGTTGTTTTTTTGGTACTTATGGAATCCCATTATTCATAGGATATGAATAATGACTTAATATATAAATAATATTTTTTTATATACAATATGAAAAAAGTTTAAAAAAATTACCAAGAAAACATAGTTCACCAATTTTTTTTTAAATTGGTTAAGATTTGTTGTTCTTGATATTTGTGTACAGGGAACAGGTATTCAGCCAGTTCTTACTACATTGACAATATGCCATATACTGAAATTGTCCACCTTATTGGCTGAAAAAGATGTCTGTGATAAATTAAGAGATTTAAATTTAAAAAAAAATCTAACAAAAATATGGCAATTTATGGCTTCAATGTTGATAGATTTGGTGGTTTTTAAAAGTATGGCAGGTTTTATAAAAAAGAAAATTAAGTCCTGCTCAATTTTGAAGCTATTTGAATATTGCTGTATCAATATGCAATATTCAAATCCTATTTGTCTATTGAAAGTTATATATGTGTTTATGTATATAAGTGTCTACACACACTCACATACACATGTAAGTATTACATTTTGCTAATGTAGTCGTTTACTTGGTTACAAGTAAACATATAACATTTAAAAAAAAAAAAACCACCCTCCACAAATGTAGACTTTTAAAAAGTGTCTACCAGTTTAAAACGTTGGTTTGTAGAGCCATATGATGTGACGTTCATCATCCCCTCCCATATACTATATTTCTTTACAGCTAGTTTCATAACTTCTTATCTCTCCTTCAAACACTTGCTTGCAATTTTTTTTTTCTTCTCTTTATGACTAACAATGTTGGTAGTAGTAGTGTGTGTATATATGAGAGAGAGCGAGAGAGCGAGAGAGAGAGAAAGTTAGCCGAGTGCATGCATGTGTGTTCATGAAAGATTTGATCTGTGATAGCTGTTGAAGTCGGGCTGTGATTGCTCCTATGGAAAACCTGGTTCTTATTTTTTTAGACCTGGTTCAGTTGGTTGGTTTAATTGACTCTGCATTACCGGCTGATCTGTCACCAATCTGTTTTCTATTGTTGCTGCTGCTGCTACAATATTACAACAACTGTTACTATTACCCATGATTATATATACATAAATATATGTGGGTATAATATATATATATATATATATATATATGTATATATATAAGTATATATATATATATATATATATGCATGTATATATATATATATATATGCATGTATATATATATATATATATGCATGTATATATATATATATATATGCATGTATATATATATATATATATATATATGCATGTATATATATATATGCATGTGTGTATATATGTATATGTATATATAGTATGAAAACCATCACTACCATCACCATTGTCGCTGTCGCTGCCTTTGTAAATCTTTGATGCCTGGTTTATTTACCGTTCTCAGCTAGTCATCATATCCAGATAATTATTTTTATCCTGCTTCTAGATTAGGATCACAACCACCACCACCACCACCACCACTACTACTACTCTTATTCCTACTACTATTACTACTACTCTGTATCAGTGATGATGATGATGATAACACTGAGTGATGTTAAGTACTAATCTTCTGCAAATAAAATTCTTTTAAAGATTGTTCTTAAACTTGTTTACTATTGTTTACATATTAATGTCATATAAAATGTTTTAAATTAATCTCTGTATTATTTCATTTCTCTCTCTGTTTTTATTTTGTTTTTGTTCACCTGGGTGTTTTATCATATTAACCTGGCTGTAATGTAAAAGACCTGTCTTCCTGTACAAGCACTGTGACACTAAAAGCAAATGTAGTGAGTGACCTGGGGCTAAAGTGTTGGTGATCAAACAGGGGTCAATATTGGGTTTGATAGGACCTTTTAATTTGGATGAGCATGTGAAAACCTCTAGTAGTGGTGCCACAATAAAATCCACCCAGTACACTGTGTAAAGTGTTAGTGTTGGCGCTGAATACACTTTGTAAAGTGGTAGTGTTGTAGTCATAAAATGCATCCAGTACACTCTGTAAAGAGGTAGTGTTGGAGTCATAAAATGCATCCAGTACACTTTGTAAAGAGGTAGTGTTGGAGTCATAAAATGCATCCAGTACACTTTGTAAAGAGGTAGTGTTGGAGTCATAAAATGCATCCAGTACACTTTGTAAAGAGGTAGTGTTGGAGTCATAAAATGCATCCAGTACACTCTGTAAAGAGGTAGTGTTGGAGTCATAAAATGCATCCAGTACACTCTGTAAAGTGGTAGTGTTGGAGTCATAAAATGCATCCAGTACACTCTGTAAAGAGGTAGTGTTGGAGTCATAAAATGCATCCAGTACACTCTGTAAAGTGGTAGTGTTGGAGTCATAAAATGCATCCAGTACACTCTGTAAAGTGGTAGTGTTGGAGTCATAAAATGCATCCAGTACACTCTGTAAAGAGGTAGTGTTGGAGTCATAAAATGCATCCAGTACACTTTGTAAAGAGGTAGTGTTGGAGTCATAAAATGCATCCAGTACACTTTGTAAAGAGGTAGTGTTGGAGTCATAAAATGCATCCAGTACACTTTGTAAAGTGGTAGTGTTGGAGTCATAAAATGCATCCAGTACACTTTGTAAAGAGGTAGTGTTGGAGTCATAAAATGCATCCAGTACACTTTGTAAAGGTAGTGTTGGAGTCATAAAATGCATCCAGTACACTCTGTAAAGAGGTAGTGTTGGAGTCATAAAATGCATCCAGTACACTTTGTAAAGAGGTAGTGTTGGAGTCATAAAATGCATCCAGTACACTTTGTAAAGAGGTAGTGTTGGAGTCATAAAATGCATCCAGTACACTTTGTAAAGGTAGTGTTGGAGTCATAAAATGCATCCAGTACACTCTGTAAAGAGGTAGTGTTGGAGTCATAAAATGCATCCAGTACACTCTGTAAAGAGGTAGTGTTGGAGTCATAAAATGCATCCAGTACACTCTGTAAAGTGGTAGTGTTGGAGTCATAAAATGCATCCAGTACACTTTGTAAAGAGGTAGTGTTGGAGTCATAAAATGCATCCAGTACACTCTGTAAAGAGGTAGTGTTGGAGTCATAAAATGCATCCAGTACACTCTGTAAAGAGGTAGTGTTGGAGTCATAAAATGCATCCAGTACACTCTGTAAAGAGGTAGTGTTGGAGTCATAAAATGCATCCAGTACACTCTGTAAAGAGGTAGTGTTGGAGTCATAAAATGCATCCAGTACACTCTGTAAAGAGGTAGTGTTGGAGTCATAAAATGCATCCAGTACACTCTGTAAAGAGGTAGTGTTGGAGTCATAAAATGCATCCAGTACACTCTGTAAAGTGGTAGTGTTGGAGTCATAAAATGCATCCAGTACACTCTGTAAAGAGGTAGTGTTGGAGTCATAAAATGCATCCAGTACACTCTGTAAAGAGGTAGTGTTGGAGTCATAAAATGCATCCAGTACACTCTGTAAAGAGGTAGTGTTGGAGTCATAAAATGCATCCAGTACACTTTGTAAAGAGGTAGTGTTGGAGTCATAAAATGCATCCAGTACACTCTGTAAAGTGGTAGTGTTGGAGTCATAAAATGCATCCAGTACACTTTGTAAAGAGGTAGTGTTGGAGTCATAAAATGCATCCAGTACACTTTGTAAAGAGGTAGTGTTGGAGTCATAAAATGCATCCAGTTCACTTTGTAAAGAGGTTGTGTTGGAGCTGCGAAAAAACATACCAAGTACACTTTATAAGATGTTAATGTAGGTGCCATGACAAAATACACCTAGTACACCATGTAAGATAAGGTGGTTTATGTTAGGAAGAGCATCCAGCCATAGAAACTGTGCCAGATAGGGAACATGAGCAAAAAGGGTTGATTAAACCTTTTGTGTGCAAAGTGAAGATTAATCAATAATGAAAAACATGAAATAATGGAAAATAACCCAACATTACTCTATATTTACTATTACATTTTCATGGTAAAGACTTTACATAATCATCTCACAATATCGAATCTGAAATTTTGATATTAATTTGAGAACCATGCCTTAACATAAGTATGAGCAGCTGGTTGCAACTGGTTTGATTTAAAGGGGAGAGGATTCTGGCCTGATATGGCCGGTTTAAATGCTAAAGAGTTAAACATTCTTTTAATTGGGACAATTTAATCTTTTGGAGCAAATTCTTAATGGAAATGGCGGAAATTAAATTTGAATTCCATCCTTTGTCCTGTTTGTGGCAAGACAAAACGCCCAGTCCACTCTGTAAGGGGGTCGTGCTGGTGACAACAAAAAGCACCCAGTCCACTCTGTAAGGTGACAACTGGGACCTGTCAGAGAACCAGTTAAGCATGGTCTCCCCAAACTATATCCGAAGATCACAATCTTCCACTGATAGTTTCTGGCAATAATGGTTTCTTAGTCACAAGGCCAGCAATTTGGTGGGAGGGGGAAGTCGATTAAATCAACCCCAGTGCGTGACTGGTACTTTATTTTATCGACCCCGTAAGGATGAAAGGCAAAGTTAACCTCGGCGGGATTTAAACTCAGATCATAACGGGCCGTAACTCTGCTGCAAAGCATGGCGTCCGACCCTCTGCCAATGCGCTTACCAAGGATGCCATTGTAACTCCTTTAAAACAGTTCGTACAGTGTAGTGGTATAGATTACTTTCACGAGTGGCCTGGCGTGTTGACATTTGGGGGACTTCAGTTGAACATTTTTCTGTATCTTTTGCACATTTTCTTTCCAATCTGGATGTTGAAGGGCGACCGCTTCTGATGTGATTTATCACAGACCCTGTACTCATCAGCTTGGAATAACAGTTTCTTATGGTTCTGACATCTACTGAAGCACAGGGTCCATGAACACTGTGCCACGGACTGCCGCACTTCAAAACGGGATGCTGAGGCCGCTTATGCAGCGTCAGACGTGCCATTCTGGACAGCACTTGTCACTCTAGACCTCCCCTCACTCCAGAATTTAGCAATGAAATTCTACCACTTTAGGGATTACAATATATTTTGTTTCATGCAAATGTGGTGCCGCGACAGGTTTGAGGTCGAGCCCATGGCAGTGGAGACTTCTGGTGTCCTTGGCCCTAGGGCTACCTTCCTGCTCTTCCAGCGTATCTCACCATCCTCCGGGGAAACGCCTTCTCCATTCTGTTAACCGGCCGCGGGCCTCCATTTGCTCATAATAGTGAGAGGAGAGAGACGGAGGCAATGACAGTGGAAGTTTGGTTCTTTTGTGTTCGGACCCTGTGTATGTTTCACGGACACTGAATAACTCATGTTTTTGTTTTGTCTCCTAGTTTGTAATTGGAGTTGTTGCTGTTGTTGTTTAGTCCACGGTGAATCAAGTGCGAACCGATCTATGATCAAAAACGTGCCTGAGTTAACAAAGGTTATACGATTTTCAGGGACATTCGGCGTAACACTGTTATAAGGCCAGTCGTTTGAAATATAATTACATTCTCTCCGACGGGCTTATAAACAGTTTCCGTCGACCCAATTTCACTCACAAGGTATAGATCGATCCGCCGAGGCTATGATAAATAACACTTGCCCAAGATGTCAGGCAGTGGGATTGAAACCGGTACCTATACCTACCTTATGATTGCGAAGCGAACTTCTCAACCATTCAGCCAAACGACATCAACACCAACAACATGAATTAATACAAAAAAAACCCCTGCTTACTGCCTGAACTAAGATCACGTGAATATAGAGAGGACACCATATTAATAGCGATAAAAGAAACAAAAGAAACATAAACAGCACAAAAGCAGCAACAATGACAATAGCATAAAAAGTTACCAATCCGTTAAAGATTGAATATTTTACAGAAAAAAAAAAAAAAAAAAAATCAACAGAAATTAAGGGAAATCACAACCAATATAGTTTTGATTAAATATTGCTATTTGAGCGGTTGATGTTAACATCGTTAACATATTTGTTCATGGCGTTCCTGTAGTTATTGCCGCTTACTAATCATTTTTTTTTTTCGGTGGGGGGGGTTTCTGGTCAAAAGAATGAATAATTCTGATTGGTTTTAAATTAATTTATAAAATTTAATCTTTAAAGGGTTGGAACTTTTAAAAAATTTATTATTTTTATTAAAAAAATTCTTTTTTAATTAAAAAATTTTTTTAAAAATTAATTTCTCTCCAAAAGGTTGATAGATTGGTAGTAGAAACAATAGCATTTTCTTCAAAGGGCGGTGGATTGGTAATAGTAGAGCGTCGGACAACGTTTTGCGACATA
>OZ024752.1:39046776-39054276 GCA_964016885.1 Eledone cirrhosa
TCGACCCCAATGCGTTACTGGTACTTTATTTTATCGACCCCGTAAGGATGAAAGGCGGGATTTGAACTCATAACATAAAGGGCCGTAACTCTATGCCGCCAAGCATAGAGTCCACTCTCTACCGATTATAGTAATAATTGTTTCTACATTTGGCACAAGGCCAGCAATTACCGCAATACATTACTGGTACTTTATTTTATCGACCCCGTAAGGATGAAAGGCAAAGCTAACCTCGGCTGGATTTGAACTCATAACATAAAGGGCCGTAACTCTATGCCGCCAAGCATAGAGTCCACTCTCTACCGATTATAGTAATAATCAATCATATTGTTTCAAAAGCACCGGGTCCTATTGAACTTTCGACACTAAGCAACGTCTCCATATTTTATTATTGATACGGGGAGTATTCTATATTCATTTCTCAGAACTATGCCAATGTTTCATCTCTTTTATTGTTCTCCAACGATTCCCCATACACTTGACATTAGCTTTGGCTGTAAGTTCATTAAAAGGGCAGACAATTACAAACAACTAACATACCCACACTAGCACACATACACACTAGCACACACCCACACTAGCACACATACACACTAGCTCAAATACACACTAGCACACATACACACTAGCTCACATACACACTAGCTCACATACACACTAGTTCACATACACACTAGCACACATACACACTAGCACACATACACACTAGCTCACATACACACTAGCTCACATACACACTAGCACACATACACACTGGCTCACATACACACTAGCACACATACACACTAGCTCACATACACACTAGCACACATACACACTAGCACACATACACACTAGCTCACATACACACTAGCTCAAATACACACTAGCACACATACACACTAGCACACATACACACTAGCTCACATACACACTAGCTCACATACACACTAGCACACATACACACTAGTACACATACACATTAGCACACATACACACTAGCACACATACACACTAGCTCACATACACACTAGCTCACATACACACTAGCTCACATACACACTAGCTCACATACACACTAGCACACATACACACTAGCTCAAATACACACTAGCACACATACACACTAGCTCACATACACACTAGCTCACACCCACACTAGCACACATACACACTAGCTCACATACACAGTAGCACACATACACACTAGCTCACATACACACTAGCACACACCCACACTAGCACACATACACACTAGCTCATATACACACTAGTACACACCCACACTAGCACGCATACACACTAGCACACATACACACTAGCTCACATACACACTAGCTCACATACACACTAGCACACATACACACTAGCACACATACACACTAGCACACATACACACTAGCTCAAATACACACTAGCACACATACACACTAGCACACATACACACTAGCACACATACACACTAGCTCACATACACACTAGCTCACATACACACTAGCACACATACACACTAGCACACATACACACTAGCACACATACACACTAGCTCACATACACACTAGCTCACATACACACTAGCTCACATACACACTAGCTCACATACACACTAGCACACATACACACTAGCACACATACACACTAGCTCAAATACACACTAGCACACATACACACTAGCTCACATACACACTAGCTCACACCCACACTAGCTCACATACACAGTAGCACACATACACACTAGCTCACATACACACTAGCACACACCCACACTAGCACACACCCACACTAGCACACATACACACTAGCACACATACACACTAGCTCACATACACACTAGCTCACATACACACTAGCACACATACACACTAGCACACATACACACTAGCTCACATACACACTAGCACACACCCACACTAGCACACATGCACACTAGCACACATACACACTAGCTCACATACACACTAGCTCACATACACACTAGCACACATACACACTAGCTCACATACACACTAGCACACATACACACTAGCACACATACACACTAGCACACATACACACTAGCTCACATACACACTAGCACACACCCACACTAGCACACATACACACTAGCACACATACACACTAGCACACATACACACTAGCACACATACACACTAGCACACATACACACTAGCACACATACACACTAGCTCACATACACACTAGCACACATACACACTAGCTCACATACACACTAGCACACATACACACTAGCACACATACACACTAGCTCACATACACACTAGCTCACATACACACTAGCACACATACACACTAGCACACATACACACTAGCTCACATACACACTAGCACACATACACACTAGCTCACATACACACTAGCACACATACACACTAGCTCACATACACACTGGCTCACATACACACTAGCACACATACACACTAGCACACATACACGCTAGCACACATACACACTAGCTCACATACACACTAGCTCACATACACACTAGCACACATACACACTAGCTCACATACACATTAGCACACATACACACTAGCTCACATACACACTAGCACACATACACACTAGCTCACATACACACTAGCACACATACACACTAGCACACATACACACTAGCACACATACACACTAGCACACATACACACTAGCTCACACCCTACACTAGCACACATACACACTAGCTTACATACACACTAGCTCACATACACATTAGCTCACATACACACTAGCTCACATACACACTAGCTCACATACACACTAGCACACATACACACTAGCTCACATACACACTAGCTCACATACACACTATCTCACATACACACTAGCTCACATACACACTAGCACACATACACATTAGCACACATACACACTAGCTCACATACACACTAGCTCACATACACATTAGCACACATACACACTAGCACACATACACACTAGCTCACATACACACTAGCACACATACACACTAGCTCACACCCACACTAGCTCACATACACACTAGCACACATACACACTAGCACACATACACACTAGCACACATACACACTAGCACACATACACACTAGCACACATACACACTAGCTCACATACACACTAGCTCACATACACACTAGCTCACATACACACTAGCACACATACACACTGGCTCACATACACACTAGCACACATACACACACAGTCACACACTAGCAGACACACACATCCACACACACACACACACACATCCACACACATCCACACACAATCACACAGTCACACAGTCACACACTAGCAGACATACACACACACATCCACACACATCCACACACAGTCACACAGTCACACACAGTCACACACTAGCAGACACACACACACACACATCCACACACATTCACACACAGTCACGCAGTCACACAGTCACGCAGTCACACGCTAGCAGACACATACACACACATCCACACACATCCACACACAGTCACGCAGTCACGCAGTCACACAGTCACACACTAGCAGACACATACACACACATCCACACACATCCACACACAGTCACACAGTCACACAGTTACACAGTCACACACTAGCAGACACACACACACACAGCAACATACACATACACACACCTATATAAACACGACATACACACACACATACACACACCTATATAAACACGACATACACACACACACACAGCAACATACACATACACACACCTATATAAACACGACATACACACACACAGCAACATACACATACACACACCTATATAAACACGACACACACACACACAGCAACATACACATACACACACCTATATAAACACGACATACACACACAGCAACATACACATACACACACCTATATAAACACGACATACACACACACACACACACAGCAACATACACATACACACACCTATATAAACACGACATACACACACACACACACACACACAGCAACATACACATACACACACCTATATAAACACGACATACACACACACATACAGCAACATACACATACACACACCTATATAAACACGACATACACACACACACACACACACACACACACACACACACACACACACACACACACACAGCAACATACACATACACACACCTATATAAACACGACATACACACACACACACAGCAACATACACATACACACACCTATATAAACACGACATACACACACACACACAGCAACATACACATACACACACCCATTCTCTCATTCATTATGACAACTAAAGATGTATAGACGCATCACCACCATCACCACCACCACCACCACCACCATCACCACCATCACCATCACCACCACCACCACCACCATCACCATCACCACCATCACCATCACCACCACCATCACCACCACCACCACCACCACCACCACCATCACCACCATCACCACCATCATCACCACCATCACCACCATCACCACCACCACCACCACCACCACCACCATCACCACCACCACCATCACCACCATCACCACCATCATCACCACCATCACCACCACCACCATCACCACCATCACCATCACCATCACCACCACCACCACCACCACCACCACCACCATCACCACCATCACCACCACCACCATCACCACCACCATCACCACCACCACCACCACCACCACCATCACCACCATCACCATCATCACCACCATCATCACCATCATCACCATCATCACCACCATCACCACCATCACCACCATCACCATCATCACCACCATCACCATCACCACCATCATCACCATCACCATCATCACCATCATCACCATCACCACCATCACCATCATCACCACCATCACCACCATCATCACCCCCATCATCACCATCACCACCACCATCATTAAAAATATGGTATGCCTTCTTCAGACAAAATACAATACATAAGCTGTTTTATAAATAATTTTTGACATACCTTTTAAATAATGCAACTTCCATTTAAAAAGTTGATTTGGTAGTGAAACTGTTATGACAGTTATATAGAAAGAAAGACGAAGATGAGAAGAAGAAGATGAAGAGATGTATGTAAATAAAAAGAAGAAGGTGAAGAGATGTATGTAAAGAAAAACAACAGAGCGAGACAGAGAGACAAGGAGATATGGGAGAGAGAAATACATTGAGGAAATGAAAAAAAAACATAGTAGGCAGCTTTTGGACAGATGCTCAACGTATATGTGAGGGAAGGGATACAGTTAAACTAGCCGACACATAAATCACGTCCAGTGTATAGGGGAAAAAAGAAAGAAAGATGATATATTTAAAATATATTAAAAATATATTATGTCTCATCCATTTGAATTATCAATTTTTATGAATTAGGTATTATAATGTAAATATCAGTATTCATGAATGAGACACATATCCATAATGTGTGAAAAAATGACCACATGCTTAGTTTAAAAATTCTTAGGTCTATAAGCAAAATCTGAGATAAAACTTCAAACATAAGTATATATGCACTCTCATGAAAAAAGAAAAAGAGAAAAGAGAAGGTTATCTCAAATTCAAGTTGATAAATATAGACACACATGTGAACCTACGTGATATGCTCCACAAATTCTTATATTTCGTGAAAAACGTCATTGCGTTACAAAAGATTCCACCCTACATATATTTACATATATATATACATATATATAGACATAAAATATATAAGATATACATTAACATTTAAAATAACATTCCAGCCTCACTTGCATGATTATCGATCAAGCATAGAGTAGACAACAGATATCAATATTAAAAATTAAAAACGCCAAGAATATCTTCGTCACTCCACAGAGTATCTAGGGACGCAAGAGAACATAGTATGCCACGCATATCGGTCACATAAAATCAGAATCAAAAGCAAACAAAACCAAAATTGTTCACCAAGCCTTATTTAGCAGAAATCATTCAAAACTTATTCAACAAATGCTCTTATATCTATTATAGAAGTTTATCCAGCTTAAAAATTTATTCAAAAGATTGGGAGCAACGCCAATATTAGGGTAGTTTAATTAATCTCATTAATTATATATTCATGCAGAAAGGTTTTTAAGAAAAAAGAATTGAAGGAATCGAAAGATTTATCGCCAAGTTTCATAAATAGTTAAATATCTTAAGTAAATATACTACATTTTATACTACATTTTAAATGTATATTTATATTTAAACGTTGAGTTCAATCTATGTCTGCAGCAGCTGAATAAATTGGTTCGTAAATTAAGGACATTTTTAGATTTTAGTATAAAGAATATCTCCTCCGCGCAGAGGTCACATGTCTCAGAAGAGGAATTAAAAAGAATCCCTTTTGAGACTATATTCCAAACCATCGAATATCCAACTTTATCATGTTTAAGTTGCCAGAGTAACCCTGATAGCGATGTTGAAGATTTTTTATTTGGATCCGTGAAAGAATTTTTGTGATTATTATAGCGAAGTTTAAATTCTGTCGAAGTGGAACCAACATAATTAAAAGAATTTAAATCAGTTTTAACATTACAGTTGTATATTATATTTTTAACTAAGCAATTGTTATTTAGCGGACATTTAGATCTATCTCTACAGTTACAGTTTTTTACTTGAATATTGTTTAGGCTATTTTCGGTATTTTGGCTAGGTTTTAGATTCCTATTATTTATTCTATTAATATTTTGTGCTAAATTTTTGGTGGACGAGTACGTTAATTTTATAGTATGTCTATTGAAGATTGAGTGATACTTATGTGTTCTAGGGAAGCGTTTGTCAAGAGCATTAAAAAATAGTTTAGCGATGTGGGTTTTAATGTTTAGTGAGAAAGGGGGGGGGGGGCAAACCATATTATATTTCTAGTTCTATTTCTTTTCTGGTTTTTAAAATTATTGTAGTGCTTTCTATTATAGTTGTTAAAGTTGTTACTGTAATTAAAATTGTTGTTATTTTGGTTAGTTTGTCTATTATCGATGTACATACTTTTATCACTATATCCTGCTATAGCTAAAGCTTCATTATAATACTGGGCTTTTTCGTCAAAAATATTTTTATTGGAAGAGATTCTAGAGATACGTTTTTGAACAGAGTTCACTATAGTATTTTTGACAGATCTGGGGTGATTGGAGCTAAAATTGACATAATTCAAGTTTTCATTTAACTTGTGGAATGGATAGTGAAGACATGTGTTGAGATTAAATGTTACGTCTAGGAAATTGACTATTCTATGGTTATTCTCAATTTCTATTTTTAGATTAAGGTAATTAAAAAATTGTATAATTTGTTTTCTTTTCCTATTTAGTTCAGAGTTATTATTTTCAATAAGTAAAAGCATGTCATCTCTATATAAACCTCCGGTAACACCGGGTATTTTCCTATGCAGCGAATTAATTATAAATAGGCCCACAAGGTCCGTTACCTGAGCTGAGTCTGATGATCCCATAGTAATGTCAAAATTATTATCTCTATCTGCCCTAGTCCATAGTTGGTTATTAAATTCTATCAAAGTTTTCCTTGCCGATAATATAATGTGCATTTCATTGCTAGTTAGGTCT
>OZ024752.1:39059276-39061776 GCA_964016885.1 Eledone cirrhosa
CATATATATATATATATATGGTAAGCAATATACATAGAGGTCAAGCTCATTGGACAGACAAAGTATGCAGTATCTATTCTATCCTCGACTAAAACTGTAGATATTAATTTTCAAATATAAAAACAATAAGTAATATTATAAAGATGTTAATCAAGGTATAAAGCTGAATGCATTATTCAGTAAATGGTTAATATTTTTCTGTGAAAGAGATACAAATTTTTCACAGCTTTTAACTTCACTGCATATACCAACATGTGACGGAATTATACCCACGCATCCTGAGTGAATTTTTTTAAGCGTATAGTAAACGTATAATAACATGAAGTCAAAATGTATTTTTTGCTTTCACTGTTTATCATTACAGAGTGAGAATTGTGTGGGTATACATCGTCTGCCTGTGGTAACTGAGTTAAGTTTTAGAAGTGATATCAGTCCCAGACTCAGCTGCTTCTGGCTGACAGGATCTCATTTTCTCCACAAACATATCACCTTTTCTGAATACGAAGCCAGAAAGATGAAACTGGATATAAAATTAATGTAAAAGTGGCTTAACAGAACAAAAAATGGTGGGCGATTGGAAAATTTAGTGTTCGATATAGGATTTTGAGTATTATGACGATATATTTTCAACATATGCTACCCCTCTATACAAATAAATATTCATAGGAGATAGGCAAAAAATCTGTATAAAAGCGAAACAGAACAGGAGGCTAAATGGTAATAACAAACCAGTAATAAACTTTTACCAAACGTTTTTGGTATGGTTTTGATTATTTACTTTACAAGTGGATGGTGGAAATTTTTCCAATTGAAAGAAAGTGGGTGATGACGCAATTTAGGGGTCGGGAACCCTTACTATAGAGTGTTCTAAAGGTCTTGTCACCTAGTCATCGACTTAGATCTGGCTGAAGAAAATGGCAATAATCTCAAAGAGATGATTGAAACATGCAAAAAACAAATTGAAACTTTGTGAGTCGTTAGTTATTAGAAGGTTAGGATTTTTTTCAACACGCTGATGCGCGTGTGTGTATGTGTGTGTATGTGCAAATGCATACCTTTATATGTATGTGTGTGTATGTGCATGTGAAAATAAATGCATACATTTATATGTATGTGTGTGTATGTGCCACTGCATGCATTTATATGTATGAGTATATAAATATAAATGTGCAAACACAGACACACTTTAAAAATACACATTCAGACATACATACATTCACACATTCACACAAACACACACATACATACATTCACACAAACACACACATACACACATTCACGCAAACACATACACACATTCACACAAACACACACATACATTCACACAAACACACACATACACAACATAACAAACGAAACGCCATCCGCTATTTTCTTATAGTTTTTCCACCACCCCCTCCCTTTCTTTTACACACACATACATTCACGCAGGCAACAAACGCAAAGAGAGAGGAGTAGTATGAGGTAGTCAAACTACTCCCCTCTCTTTACGTGTTGTGACAGAATCACAGAAATTTATTTACCTACTAGACCACTCGTGACCCGTCGGGTCACGTTCGCTTCAAAATATAAAAAAAAAATCATGTTCACTTAAAAATAATTTTTAAATAATAAAAATAGACACAGACATGTATATAATGTGAAATGAAACTGGAAGGCCCATATATATACGTGGATGGTGGATGGGTGCTACACGAGTATGTTGAGGATGGCTCTGAACATTAATCAGTATACACTGAGGATGAAAAACTCAGAGCTGTATGGGAGCATCCCAAAAGTCAGCTCAAAAGTGACACAGAGGAGACTGAGGTTAGCTGGACATGCTCACCGACATCCAGAGTTGACATTGCACTCAGTGATCCTGTGGGAGCCCCTACATGGATACACTAGAAGAGGAAGACCAAGGTTAACGTATGTTGATGCCCTAAGGACAGACACTGGTCTGTTGGAGACGCAGGACATGGCAGCGATAATGAGGGACAGAGACCGCTGGAGAGAACTCGTCCATGGATCTTGGGAATTTTACCCGCCTTAGAAAAATGTATATATATATAAATGTGTGTGTGTGTATGCATATATATATATATATATATGTATGTGTGTGTATATATATATATGTGAATGTCTGTGATATGTATACACTGGTCATAGACACACACACACATATATACACACATTCACACACACACACACACACACACATATATATATATATATATATATATATATATATATATATAACTACTCCACCGTCTCTCTCTCTCTCTCTCTCTCTCTCTCTCTCTCTCTCTCTCTCTTCCATTCTCCTTCTCTGTTTCCTTCTCTCTCCCTCTCTATGTTTCCCTTTCAATCTACTCTCTCACAACCACTATCTCTTTCTCTCTATCCTTCTCTCTCCCTATTTATGAAGGTATCCAGAAAAACCCATATCTTGGGAACCCGTGCTCCGATTTACGCGAAACTTGTTTTTTCCATTTGTATTCCCATTTCAGGGGCAACT
>OZ024752.1:39069276-39074276 GCA_964016885.1 Eledone cirrhosa
CCTCGTTATCGAGTATGGCCATTGCACAATATAACATTATTAATAATTATCAATTAATTCTATCGTGCAATGCCTGTCCGTGAAGATTTTTTTTAAGTGAGGAAAGACTGTGCACTGAGCCAATCCCACTCTCTGGGCGACAGTAGCTATAATCCAAAACGAAGAAAAGATCAACATCATCGGTAACTACTGAGCCGCAGGTTTTATATCGGAATTATCTCAGTTTCCTGAGTTATCTTCTCCTAGAATAATGCCCTGACATACATACATACATACATACATACATACATACATACATACATACATACATACATACAAAAAAATTGACCAATTTACAGAAAAAGTTCTGCATGGATTCTTGAGGCGTAAAACACAGACCATAGAGGGGATAAACCACTCAAAAAGCCTGGCTTGGAGTTCCGACAAGTTTATGACATCACACCTTGAGGGATATCTCTATGCAATACAGGAACAAGAACTCCCTACCAAATATCTGCTGAACAAAAGAGGAGGGCCAGCAGCTGACAATAAATGTAAAACAAAGATCGAGGATGTAAGCCACATTGTTGCCAGCTGCGAAAGAATGTCATCTCGCTACTACCTCCCCATGAGACACGATGGGATAGCTAGAACTATCTGGAACGCACTTCGGAAAACAAAATTAACAACAAACGAGGAAGAATATATTGAGACAGATGGCACTAAGGAATACTGGTGGAACCTGAAAATAAAAACTGCCACCAAATTAAAGCACAACCGGCCTGATATTGTAGTTTGGGACCACACATTGAAAACGTGTTCTGTTGTGGAGATCAGCTGCCCACTTGATGTAAACGTTGTCAGAAAAATACAGGAGAAGGAGGACATCTACGGACCATTGATGAGGAGTTTACAAATCCAGTATCCAAGATACACCTTTAGCTTCATACCCATCATTATTGGTGCTACGGGTTATATACCAACCCGCTTGGACCAAAGTATGACCGAACTTGGATTTGCGGACAAAAAGCGCAGCTCCCTAATTCATAGTCTACAAATGGCTGCGATAGCTGGCACCTTCAAAATTTGCAAAACATTCTTGCGATTCAAGGGATGACAATTTCTTTTCTTTTACAACCTTGCCACCAGGAAGGTGGCCGGTCAAAAAAATATACTCGAAATTAAGAGAAAGAGAAAACATATATACATACATACATGCATACATACATACATACATACATACATGCATACATACATACATACATACATACATACATACATACATACATACATACATACATACATACATACACACATACATACATACATAAATATATACATACATACCTATATACATACATACATACATACATACATACATACATACATACATACATATATTTAGACTGGGACACGCGCGTAACAGGTCGATACACAATAAATATATTTTATATGTAAACGAAACTTCGTTCTTTTTTTCTATTACATACACTCTGCCAGTGCGTAGAGTGCTTGTACCACCCCAGTAATTCACTGAACCACTTAAACTATATATATATATATATACATATATATATATATATATATACATATACATATATATATACATATATATATATATACATATATATATATATATATATTTGATCATGCTTTTATATTTATTTTTATTTCATTCCTTTTATTTTGATCATGCTTTATTTTTATTTTTATTTTTAATTTCATTCGCACCGTTTCCTTTCGCTATATGTCTCTCCACCACTCCCCTACACACCCTTTGAACTCTGTTCCCACACACTTCTCACCTGAGGAAGGGCTTATGCCCGAAACGTCGTTCCCCACCACCACCCCACTCTCCAGAGCGTGAAATTAATAAACATTCGTTGTACTGCCTCTCTGTTTTGTTCCTGTTCAAATTTTTCCATTATATATATATATATATATATATATATATATATATATATATATATATATATATATATATATATATATATATATATATATATATATATATATATATATATATATATTGTTATACTTGGGGAGGGTCATATTTGCGTAATATTGCCAGAATTAATAACAGAACACACTCACTGTTTGGTTGGTTTTCGCTTCTCGCTGTCTTTTATATCTGCGATCTAACTTACTCGGTCCTCAATGTTGCCATTGACTGACCGACGGTCAAAAATAATACAGATACAATATAGACACAAACACATATATATAGTTTACATAATTTACATAAATCTTTCGTTGCACATCTGCAACATCGTTAGTGGTGTTATATATATATATTTTTTCCTCCTGTTGTGTTGTATGTCTACGCCATTTTTTATTCAGTCTGTCTATATATTTATTTATTTATTTGCTTGTTTGTTTATTTTATTTTGTCTTCTTTGCGCATGCGTTTGCGTGTGTATATAGTGTTATGTGTGCTATGTGACTAGTGTGTATAGTGTTGTGTCTGCTGGGTGACTAGTGTGTGTTTATGTGCTTGTTGTTATTGTGCTTGTGTATGTATTTATTTATCTTATTTTATTTTATTTTATTTATTTACTTATTTATCCTTCTCTTAGGTCAGTGTTGTTTGTTTGGGTGTTGTTGTTGTTCCACTCATTCTTTCTGTTTAGCTTTGGTCTTCTAATTTCTATTTCACTGGCCTCTCTGATTTACCTATCTGCTGGGTCATTCCTATGTTTAGATATTATTCTAATTTCTATGTTGTCTATGTTACCGTCATGTTGTTGTCTAGCATGTTCGTATAGTACTGACCCGTTTTTTCGTCCTTTTAGTTCCCCCCAGTGTTGGTCTATCCTTTCACCTATGCTACGAGCTGTCTCACCTATGTATGTTGTTGTCATGTTTCTGCAAGTACCCTCTGTACATCTTATGCTATAGACTACGTTTCTAGTTTTACAGTTTATCCGGGGGTTCACCTTACATATGATACATTTCCTATTAGTACAGTGGGTTTTCTTAAAAGGGTAGGTTTTGCTGATCAGGGATTTTATGGTGGTTCCTGGCTTTTCTACCACCTTTATTTTTAAGTGGGTCTTTCTCAGGGCCTTTCTACACTGGTTAGCTAATTTCCCTCCAGGGGTGGCGTCCACAAACATGACACTCTGATATCTCTGGTTGTCGTACCATGATGTGGCCTTCCCTATCTTATGTCTAGCCCTATCTAAGCTATTCCATGATTTGCTCCTGTATAGTGGGCAAATTCCTTTCATGTCCAGTTCTATGAGGGTCTTATACTTTTCCATGGCTCCTTCGTATACTCTGACTCTGTCTCTTTGGTTGTAGCCAGAGAACTGCATGCGGTCGATGAAGTGTTGGATGTGTCTTTCCATTTCTGTTGGGTCGCACATGCTGGACACATTCTTCATCACTCGTACCAAATCTGCGATATATATGTGTGTGTGTGTGTGTGTGTGTGTGTGTGTGTGTGTGTGTGTGTGTGTGTGTGTGTGTGTGTGTGTGTGCGCGCGCGTGCGCGTGCGTGTGTGTGCGTGTGTGTGTAGGAGACGCGGTAAAAAGGCTCCCAGTCCACTCCGTCAATGTGGGTGGCATTAGGAAGGGCATCCGGCTGTAGAAACCCAGCCAGAGACAGTTCTATACAAACGAGACACGGTCACCCGACCAATCTTGTTTCAAGTGGTACAAACGTGTCTAACCCATGCTAGTATTGAAGATGGACTTTGGATGATGAAGAGGATGATGCTGATGATATGTATGTATGTGTGTATGTATGTATGTATGTATGTATGTATGTATGTATGTATGTATGTATGTATGTATGTATGTATGTATGTTATATCTCTTTCTCTTAATTTCGAGTATATTTTTTTGACCGGCCACCTTCCTGGTGGCAAGGTTGTAAAAGAAAAGAAATTGTCATCCCTTGAATCGCAAGAATGCTTTGCAAATTTTGAAGGTGCCAGCTATCGCAGCCATTTGTAGACTATGAATTAGGGAGCTGCGCTTTTTGTCCGCAAATCCAAGTTCAGTCATACTTTGGTCCAAGCGGGTTGGTATATAACCCGTAGCTCCAATAATGATGGGTATGAAGCTAAAGGTGTATCTTGGATACTGGATTTGTAAACTCCTCATCAATGGTCCGTAGATGTCCTCCTTCTCCTGTATTTTTCTGACAACGTTTACATCAAGTGGGCAGCTGATCTCCACAACAGAACACGTTTTCAATGTGTGGTCCCAAACAACAATATCAGGCCGGTTGTGCTTTAATTTTATGTATGTATGTATGTATGTATGTATGTATGTATGTATGTATGTATGTATGTATGTATGTATGTATGTATGTATGTATGTATGTATGTATGCATGTATGTATGTATATCAGGTCGCTCTCGAGTGCTACTGGTAACATGTAACCCAGTACAACCTGTCTCATGGCCGGGTCGTCGGCGACTAAACCAGCAACCCCACCAAACTACCTTGGTGAGGAGGGTAATATTTGGACACCCGGCGGGATGAAATACTAGACCCGGCAAAGGGCGAGGAACTCAGCAGAGTCAACGGCCATCAAAATAGTAGTTCTTTCCCCCCTGGGAGTGAAATCCCCCAGTTGTTGTCACAACACCTTTCTAGGAAAGGGAAACTCTGAAAGAAAACCTGTCGCTTCAGAAGCATCCGATGATGTTGGCTAGTTCTCCCTGTCGATGCTCAGAGAGTGGGATTAGTCGAGTGCAAGGCCTTTCCCTACTTAAAAAACCTTCAAAGCCCAGGCATTGCTTGTTCAGGATTTGTTACAGGTTCGTGTGGCTGGCCATAGCCTAAAAGTGCACCAAACTCTATAATCTGACAAGCGATTGCAATACTCTTAGCAGAGCTTACAGCCATCATGTATGTGAGAATGCATTTATATATATCGGTGTGTGTGTATATATCTATCTATCTAAGGCGGGTAAAATTCCCGAGATCCATGGACGAGTTCTCTCCAGCGGTCTCTGTTCCTCATTATCGCTGCCATATCCTGCATCTCCAACAGACCAGTGTCTGTC
>OZ024752.1:39081776-39084276 GCA_964016885.1 Eledone cirrhosa
ATGACTGCTATAGCCCTTCAGAAAGTGATGACTGTTACAATTTTCTTTTGTCCCTTCTGTATATATATATATATATATATAAAATATTAAAAAAATAATGAATAAAACAAAGAAACAGTTCCTTATATTAAACAAAAAAAGTTCATTATTTAACGATCGTTTCTAGGACATATATGTGTTAGAATTGGCATGCATATTCAAAAGATCTATGTACAAAATTATACAAACTATCAAGGAGAATATACATACCATCACATATGTATATTCTCCTTGATAGTTTGTATAATTTTGTACATAGATCTTTTGAATATGCATGCCAATTCTAACACATATATGTCCTAGAAACGATCGTTAAATAATGAACTTTTTTTGTTTAATATAAGGAACTGTTTCTTTGTTTTATTCATTATTTTTTAAATATTTTATCTTGACTCTGTATTCCGTTTATCTTTCACCGAAAGTGATTTTTGAATGCATCTCTTCTTTCCATGATATCCGGATTACATTGAGTTCTTCATACGGATTGGACACTACCGTAAACTTTTGGTAGATTTCTCTCTCTCTCTCTCTCTCTCTCTCTCTCTCTCTCTCTCTCTCTCTCTCTCTCTATATATATATATATATATATATATATATATATATATATATATCAGAGACCTTTTGCCTAAGTAATAACAAAAGATTATTGTACAATTGTAGTTCAGAGCTTCTCCATGACTCAATTTTTCAGACTCTAGCCCTTTCACCTCATTTATGATGTTGATGTTAATGATCTTAGGAATGACTAAATTCAATATCTTCAATATCTACAAATTGGGAGCCTTTATGTTTACTGAAAAGAAATCAATAATATGAACACAATCCTTGATAATCTCTTTCCATAAGAAGGCAATATTAATCAACGTTGTAGAAAATCCCTCAAAATGTCAGCTTGGTCAAATACCCAATAAAATTACGCTAGGAATAGTAATCAACAAACTGACAGAAATCACATAGAATTCAAACAAAATGGAGTACAACAAATCAGATTTTTAACATCTGACCATTCAATTATGAAACATTGTCAACACTAATGGGGGAAAAACTGACATAACTCTACTGAATACGTTTGATCGTATTAGATAAGTAGAGCTCTACTATGTGAAACGGAACATACATGTAGATAGCGATCAAATAGAAGTATTCTAATTCACTGAATCAGGGTTCAGACAGTTCTGTTCTTCTGGAACGTGCTGATTTATCAACACAACTGTAGTAACATATTCTGCAGAAAGTATCACCTCGCACCTGAACCATTTTGAAGAGATCTGCTGAAGAGGAGGAAGCTGGGTGGACTCTCCAAACTTTAAAGAAGATCTGCTGATCACGGTGAAGAGGGAGGAAGCTGAGGTGGTATGGGCATGTTACAAGATCGGACGGAGTCTCGAAACTTTGAAGAAGATCTGCTGACCACGGTGAAAAAGGGAGGAAGCTGAGGTGGTATGGGCATGTTACAAGATCGGACGGAGTCTCGAAACTTTGAAGAAGATCTGCTGACCACGGTGAAAAAGGGAGGAAGCTGAGGTGGTATGGGAATGTTACAAGATCGGACGGAGTCTCGAAACTTTGAAGAAGATCTGCTGACCACGGTGAAAAAGGGAGGAAGCTGAGGTGGTATGGGCATGTTACAAGATCGGACGGAGTCTCGAAACTTTGAAGAAGATCTGCTGACCACGGTGAAAAAGGGAGGAAGCTGAGGTGGTATGGGCATGTTACAAGATCGGACGGAGTCTCGAAACTTTGAAGAAGATCTGCTGACCACGGTGAAAAAGGGAGGAAGCTGAGGTGGTATGGGCATGTTACAAGAGTCTCCAAACTTTAAAGAAGATCTGCTGACCTCGGGTATATAAGCTCCTATAACGGGGAAAATCGGGCAACAACACGGGTGGGAATGGAACCCATACCAAATATTGTCCGGATAAATGTGCTAGATCTAACAGAGAGAGAGAGAGAGTGAGAGAGAGAGAGAGTGAGAGAGTGAGAGAGAGAGAGAGATAGATAGATAGATAGATAGATAGAGAGAGAGAGAGAGAGAGAGAGAGAGAGGGAGGGAGAGAGAGAAAAAGAGAGAGAGAGAGAGAGTTTACCTGAGTGAACATTAAAAGTTCCCTTTTATTTCCAACACAATGTTAGTAATGTGTTCTACATACAATATCCATTTGTGACTTATTCAATTTTATTAGTTCACTGATTTCTGCTATCTTTTTTTTTAATGTAATTTCTTAAGACTGCAGAAGTTTAAGTTTCATCAAATGGTCATTTCATTACTCTCTATGTTGGAATTCCTATAATATTTAAAAATAGAATTGGAATATTATGGAGAGAGAACGTTGCACCTGAGCTGATTGTTAAGATACCAGATTACTATTCAAATGGTGAACAATAGTATGGGATACAGTTACCCGTGTTGTACGTTGTTTAGAATGTGAAAGACGTGTGGATTAGTGGTTAGATCGTCGGG
>OZ024752.1:39086776-39091776 GCA_964016885.1 Eledone cirrhosa
CTTGCAATCACACATACACATATATATGCTTGCAGCCACACACACATACACACACACATACACACACGCACACAGGCTGACACACACACACACACACACACATACATACAGACACACACACAACACATACATACAGACACACACACATACAGACACACACATACACACACACATACATACATACACACACACACCTACAAACACACACACACACACATACGGACACACACACATACACACACACACACCTACAGACACACACATACACACACACACATGCAGACACACACCTACAGACACACACACCTACAGACACACACACACCTACACACCTACAGACACACACACACACAGATACACACACACCTACAGACACACAGACACACACACATACATACAGACACACACACCTACAGACACACACACACACTTACAGACACACACACCTACAGAGACACCCACACACACACACACCTACAGACACACACACACACACCTACAGACACACACACACACCTACACACACACACACCTACAGACACACACACACACACACACCTACACACACACACACACACACACACACACCTACAGACACACACACACACACACACACACACACACACACACACACACATACACACACACACACACACCTACAGACACACACACACACACCTACAGACACACACACCTACACACACAAGTATATATTAATTGACAGACACAGAATAAGAATGTTAGAATGTCCACGAATAAATTTTAATAGAGGCCAATTGATGAAACATAAAGAAAAGAAAAGAAAAACAACATTTGTAGCATCATCATCGCCAACATGAAACAACAACAACCACCACAACTACAACAACAACAACTACAACAAAAACGACAAGGATGACAACAACAACAACAACAACTACTACAACTACAACATCAATAATGACAACAACTACAACAACTACAACAACCACCACAACTACAACAGCAGCAACTACTACAACTACAACATCAATAATGACAACAACAACTACAACAGCAACAACAATTACAACAACTACAACAACTACAACATCAATAACGACAACAACAACAACAACAACAACAACAACAACAACAACAACAAGTAGAAAAACCAAAATCGGACTCAAACTAAACGGAACGAAACACACTTGTTTAATCGATGTTTTCTCACATTTATTTTGTTCTGTTAATCGAATTGAACAGCACAAGATGATTTTGATTGAGGAGGCTAACAGACGTGAAGATGACACAACGATATCTATCTATCTATCTATCTATCTATCTATCTATCTATCTATCTATCTATCTATCTATCTATCTATCTATCTATCTATCTATCTATCTATCTATCTATCTATCTATCTATCTGTCTATCTATCTATCTAGAAAGGAGTACAAACTCTTCGTACTCCTGGAGATGAGGGTTGCACATTTTTTCGGGGGTATGTGTTACCCATATGAACTGTCTCCCACTATTGGGGAAAATCGACTAATTTTTTAAATTGCATTTGTGATAACATTTTACACGTTTTTATTGTATGTAAACTTCCCCCTTTGTATTTGTCTCCTTCTTTTGTGCTCCTGTGGCTAATAAAGAAACATATCTATCTGTCTGTCTATCTATCTATCATTCCTGGAGATAAGGGTTGCACATTTTTTTTTCTGGGGTATGTGTTACCCATATAAACTGTCTCCCTCTATTGGGGAAAATCGACTAATTTTTTAAATTGCATTTGTGATAACATTTTACACGTTTTTATTGTATGTAAACTTCCCCCTTTGTATTTGTCTCCTTCTTTTGTGCTCCTGTGGCTAATAAAGAAACATATCTATCTGTCTAAGGGTTGCACATTTTTTTTTCTGGGGTATGTGTTACCCATATAAACTGTCTCCCTCTATTGGGGAAAATCGACTAACTTTTTAAATTCCATTTGTGATAACATTTTACACGTTTTTATTGTATGTAAACTTCCCCCTTTGTATTTGTCCCCTTCTTTTGTGCCCCTGTGGCTAATAAAGAAATATATCTATCTATTGGGTCGTCAAGTACGAAATTTGTAGAAAAAAAACAAAGTTTCATATGCCTCACTACTGGCCTGGCAGTGTTACCGAGGAGCTCTACCAGTTCGAGACAGAGATCCTGCCAAAAGGACCTGTCCAAGATGCGAGCAGGACATCGAAACCGTCCTGCATGCAATTGTTCGGTACCCAGGGGTGACCGACCTGTGGAATTATGTCGAACAGCTACTGTCACGTGTGGGACGCATCCAGTTGTCAGCCGAGTCCATCGTGAGGATCACCCCGCCACCTTCATTTAAGAATGAAGGAGAGGTGGTTTTCCTCTGTCTGGTGGCTATGGCGAAAGAGGTAATATGGTGGAGAGGTTAAACGGACTGAGGGCAAACACCTTTCTCTTCGGACAACAACTCATCCCCTTCTTTAAATACCACTTCAGAAGGAAGGTGAGAGTGGAGAGAGAGGTGCTACACCCCAGTAAATTCGCTGAAAAGTGGGTGAATGTGGCGAAAATGGCCCGAGTGAATGGACCTTCTCTGTATATAAACCTGTAGGTTGAGGAAGACAATCGATTTTCTCCAATAGGGGAGACAGTTCATATGGGTAACACATACCCCCGAAAAAATGTGCAACCCTCATCTCCAGGAGTACGAAGAGTTTGTACCCCTTTCCTCTCCTCCTCTTTTTCCTCAACCTACAGGCTGATATAGAGAGAAGGCCCATTCACTCGGGCCATTCTCGCCACTTTCACCCACCTTTCATAAAACTTGCTGGGGTACAGCACCTCTCTCTCCATATCTGTAGATAGATAGATTTCTTTATTAGCCACAAGGGCGCAACAAGAAAAGGGGACAATACAAAGACATGCCGGGGATTTTACATACAGTCGTGTAAAAAATATAAAAACAAACAATTTCAACAATCGAAATCCCCAATAGAGGGGAGGCGCCACAAATGGGTTGTTTAATACCCCGTCGATAGAACAACCCTCAACTCCAGGAGCGTGTTGTGCAAGTGCTCCTTTTTTCCTTTTGCTCTCTTCCTCAACCTACAGGCTTATAAACAGAGAAGGCCCAATCACTCGGGCCATTTTCGCTTCATTCACCCACCTTTCAGTAAATTTACTGGGGTGCAGTGCCTCTCTCTCCACCCTGATTCTCCTTCTAAAGTGATACTTAAAGAAGGGAATCAATTGTTGTCCGGAGAGAAAGGCATCTGTCCTCAGTCCTCTCAACCTCGTCCACCATATAACTTCTTTCACCATAGCCACCGTACAGAGGAAAACCGCCTCTCTTTCGTTTTTGAAAGAGGCTGGCGGTTTGATCCTTACTATGGACTCGGCAGTCAACTGGATTTGTCCCATACGCGACAGCAGTTGTTCTGCATAGTTCCACAGGTCGGTTACGCCCGGGCAGTGTACAATTGCGTGCAGAACTGTTTCAATGTCCTGCGCACATCTTGGACACGTCCTCTTGGAAGGATCCCTGCCAGGGCGTCCGTGCCTGTAGATCTTGTCACGAACCGGTAGAGCTCCTCGGTAGCACTGCCAGGCCAGGGACCTCTGGAAGTTGTCCATAGGTCCCGGGCGGAAAGTCCTACCAAACAGACTGGTGAGCTCATCGTCTTCGACGCCCAGAGTCTCTCCGAGCACGTCGTCGCCCTTGTAACGTACAATCCCTCTATATAATGTCGAAGTGGAGTCTCCACTGATTACTGCGCCCGATTGCCAGAGGACATATCTATCTATCTATCTATCTATCTATCTATCTATCTATCTATCTATCTATCTATCTATCTATCTATCTGTAGATAGATAGATAGATAGATAGATAGATAGTATCAGCAATGGAAAGACAAATGGTCCGATTTGAAAAGGCAAATTGAAAAGGTAAATTGTTGGTCTTGTGCTTAAATCAGGAACCATTATTTAAAATCTCCCCATTTTGCCTCATTTCTCCCCGTTTTGGGGGCACTTTTTATCATGGTACTCCACGTTTGGGTTTTTAGAAGTTGGCAGGTCTGTCTAGTGGTCAGCCAGGCAGAAGTTGGATACGTCACTGAAATAATATATTAACCATGTCTTTCGGCTGACAACGTGCAAGATATCTTTTCTCAACAAGAGCCAAGAGCTCCCTTGTGGTCACAACGTCAAAAAATATTCGAAATGGGGAAACCATTAAAATATGCTTTTAATGATTATGTTGTCACATCAAACACTAAACTCCAGTCCCCCACAGATATTTACACGACATTCACACGTATTTATATAACTCAAAACGCTAAAAAAATACTATCCTAAGAACATTATCTTTCCTACAGAGACAAAAAACAAAACAAAACCAAAAAAAAAACGAACAAAAAAAACACAAAAAAAGAGACAACAATAACAACACATATATAAAAAGCAGTAGCAACAGTCAGAATTTAATTAACTCAAACATTGTGATAGATTTACCCACACGAGAGATAAATGACAGATAAAATATATATATATATATTTTTTTTGCTTCTGTTATTGGTAGTACCAGTAATTAGAGGAATGCAGAGTAAGACTGGACAACAGAAAAGAGGCAATATATGCAGAAACATGTACATGGCACTAAACATCAACTATTCAGTCTGTTCAATGTCGGATTATTAAGGCTGATAGTGAGGGCGGTGGATTGGAGGTATGGGTAGAGAGTCGGACGCCATGCTTTGCTGCATAGAGTTACGGCCCTTTGCGGTCTGAGTTTAAATCCCGCCGAGGTTAACTTTGCCTTTCATCCTTACGAGGTAGATAAATTAAAGTACCAGTCACGCACTGGTGTCGATTTAATCGACTTCCCACTCCCCCCAAATTACTGGTCTTGTGCCTATACTAGAAATCATTATTATCAGCCATGATAATTGTTTCTACTTTAGGCACAAGGCCAGCAATTACCCAGTACCAGTAATGCACTGGGTAATTGCTGGCCTTGTGC
>OZ024752.1:39096776-39099276 GCA_964016885.1 Eledone cirrhosa
ATATACACTCCCACATACACTCACAGACACATACACACTCACACATACACACACACACGTACACTCACACATACACACACACACATACACTCCCACATACACTCCCACACACATGTACACACCCACATACACACACACATGTACACTCCCACATACACACACACACATATACACTCCCACATACACACACACACACACATATACACTCCCCCCACACACATATACACTCCCACATAACCACACACATATATACAGTCACACACACACACACACACACGTGTACACTTCCACATACACTCACACACACATGTACACTCCCACATACACACACACACACATATACACTCACACACACACATGTACACTCACACATACACACACACACACATGTACACTGACACATACTGATACACCACCACAAATACTTACAGACACACATATACATTTACACATACATATACACCCCCTACAGTACTTACATACACATATATACACACATATATATACCCTGTATATACACACACACACACACATATATATACACACATACACACACACATACAGTATATATATACACACACACACATATATATATACCCAGTATATACACACACATATATATATATATATACCCCTCTATATATACACACATATATATATATATATATATATGTACCCCTGTATATACACACACACACATATATATATATATACCCTGTATATACTCACACACACATACATATATATACCCTATATATATACACATATATATATATACCCTGTATATACATACACACATAGTGGATGCCAACTCGTTTTCGAGTACGGCCACTACTTTATATCCATGTAGGAGAACTCCTACCGATGCGCTGAACAAGTGTGACTTTTTAGTCCAGCCAGCAACTTGAAAACTCTGGTACAAACACTACACTTGTGACAATTACTGACACATAGTGCTGGGCCCTTGGTACCATGTGACGACAAGAGCAGAGAGATCTCCAGATATAAAGCAATGCCTGTGCCGTGAAGCTTTTATAGTGAGCAAAGGCACTGCACAAAGCCAGTCCCACTCTCTTAACCAAGACGATATTTACCAAAAAGAAGAACAAGTCAACATCATTGGATACCATCAGAGTTGCAGGTGTTATATCAGAGTTTTCCTTCTCCTAGAATTCTGCCTTGACAAAGGCTAAGGGGTCATCTCTCCCATATATATATATATACATATATATATACACACATACATATATATATATATATATATATATATATATATATATATATATATATATATATATATATATATATATTTTATAGAAGGAGCTTCTACAGGACTAGTACTGTTTCATTCAGATGAAATCTTCTTGAGCTTCCTGAAGATTTCATCTGAATGAAACAGTACTAGTCCTGTAGAAGCTCCTTCTATAAAATAAAAAAAATTTACTCTGCCATGTATTGAGTACCTTACTTACTGTGGTTATCCCCGACTCAACCCGGGACCTACGTATATATATATATATATATATATATATATATATATATATATATATATATATATATATATATATATATATACCCTGTATATACACACACACGCACAAACATATATAAATATATATATATATTAGAAAGATCGAGTATCGAAAAATCGGCGCACGAGTTAACGAAAAACGAAATCCGATATGAGCGGCAGAGGGCTCAATAATTCAGATGAATCAGAGCTATAACTATCGTTAAAATACCGTCACATATAGAACAAGTCTACAATCAACCATACGATTTAAAATCGATAAAGGAAGATTCGGGCCAAACAGATAAAAAATATCAATAAAACAATACGTCAATAATTTAAATGAATGTAAAATCATACCCGGACCCACTAGAAAGGTGTTAAATCTAGCTTCATGGGTTTCTGTAAATCCTTAGACAGTACTCTATCAGCTCACATATAAATATAAAAGCCTACTAGAATAAGTGGAATGGAGTTTACGTCGTCAACGAGTTTTATCCTGGCGGCAAAGGAGTCAACTAGCGGTGAAAAACGCACATGGCATTAGACAAGGGAGATGACCCCCATATCCGCGAAAATAATTCGAGTGAATGTGGAAATACACATATCGAATTAGAGTGCTCAATAGACATGTTAAAATAAAACAAAAGCTATTCATCACTCAATAGAATCGACAAAATATGAGCAATAAAATTAACTGGTGGATAGCTATGTCCAGAGCTAAATATATTAGAAAGATCGAGTATCGAAAAATCGGCGCACGAGTTAACGAAAAACGAAATCCGATATGAGCGGCAGAGGGCTCAATAATTCAGATGAATCAGAGCTATAACTATCGTTAAAATACCGTCACATATAGAACAAGTCTACAATCAACCATACGATTTAAAATCGATAAAGGAAGATTCGGGCCAAACAGATAAAAAATATCAATAAAACAATACGTCAATAATTTAAATGAATGTAAAATCATACCCGGACCCACTAGAA
>OZ024752.1:39104276-39109276 GCA_964016885.1 Eledone cirrhosa
TATGTTTGTTCTTCTGGTTTTATAATTTCCCAATTTTTTTTTCCCAATAGAGAGAGAATCGGTTTCTAACATAGACACAAGACTCTCTCATTGGAATTTACACATCAACTAGGTAGATTATGTATGCATGCATGTGTAGATATGGATGTTATTGTATGTGTGGATAAGTATGTTTTGAGTTGTATGTGTGCATGTGTATATGCTTTGTATCTGTACATGTGTATATGCAGTTATTAGATGCAATATTTTTTTCTAACTTGTTCTTTCTGTTCCCGTGAAGCCTAGCTTCTCAAGATTTGTATTGAGGCAGTTACTAACATACCCCAGTGCCCCAATAATCACAGGCATAAATCTGAAGGTGTAATCAGGGTGGAGTATCTGCAGATTTCTCATCAGTTCTGCATAAATATTCTCCTTTTCGCTAATCTTTGATATTATATTGGCATCTGCTGGGCAGCTAATTACTGTGCATGCTTTCTGCTCCCTGTTCCATATCATAATATCTGGTCTGTTATGCTTGCATTTTATTGGGGTTTTTACTGGAACATTCCACCAGTACTCTTTCATATTATGTACATGGATGTCTTCCACATTGCTGTAGCTTTTAATGTGTTTATTATCGGGGCTATCTTTTTTACGAACTGCATTGTACAGTGTTTTGGCCACTACATCATGCCTCATAGGTAGATAGTACCGCGATGACATCTTTGGACAGCTGCTGATGACATGGGTGATATCCTCGATGTTAGTTCTGCAGAGTCTGCACTTGTTATCACATCTAGGTGTTTTGCCTGCAGCCCTATCTCTTTTGTGAATCAGGTATTTCGTGTTAATCTCCTGTTCTTGGATTGCAAAAGCGTATCCTTCAAAGTGGGAGCCAATATAGCGGTTGTTGGTCCAAGATAGACTACTTTCCTTATCTATATTACTCTCTCTCTCTGGAGCTTCCTGGCAACATATCCATGCATGATTTTTTGCTGATAGGTATGCAGTTTTTCATCCATGGATTCACTGCGATACTGCTGAGTGACTTCCCTGGGTGTGAGTTTTTGATTATCACACAGGGAATATCTCTCGAGGAGTTCCTTCCCAACTCTCATGATCTTATCTGTTTCATGCAGATAGACTTGCTCGAGAGACGGGCTGCTACGCTTCGAGGTTCGTAGATGTTGTCGGAGAGATTTGATGCGACATTCAAATGTTGTCTGAACTGATGTTAGGCCTCTGCCTCCCTGCTTACGTTTCAAGTAAAGGCGGTCTATGTCACAGTTGATGTGGAAGTTTCCGGTGTTGCTTAGTATTTTTCGAGTTCTAACATCAACTGCTCGGGTTTCGTCTATCGTCCAATTGAGTATTCCAAACGTTGGTGTTATGTGTATGTCTATGTATGTATGTATGTATGTATGTATGTATGTATGTATGTATGTATGTATGTATGTATGTACACACACACACACACACACACACACACACACACACACACACACACACACACACACACACACACACACACACATATATATATATATATATATATATATATATATATATAAATAAATAATCGAGAATCGAAATCTCAGCCCACGAAATCACGAAACACAATCTTCGAAATGTGTGGCAGAGGGCTCAATAGTTTGGGTAAACCAGAGCTATATATATATAAATAAATATATATATATATATATATATATATATATATATATATATATATATATATATATATATATATATATATATATATATATATATATATATATATATATTTAAAAGAATAGAGGTGTAACACACAAGTTATGATATATTGGTAAATGGAAAAGAAAATGCTGACAAATTGTTCACAGTGAAAAATAGTTTAATTAGGAATAAGTGAGAATTCTCACTTATTCCTAATTAAACTATTTTTCACTGTGAACAATTTGTCACCATTTTCTTTTCCATTTACCAATATATATATATATATATTTATATATATGTACATATATATATATGTGTGTATATATATATATATATATATATATATATATATATATATATATATATATATATATATATATATATATATATATATATATATATACGTATACATATAAACAAAAAAAAAGGAACGATCGACTTTCGTCAAATCGGACCGAGAGAACAATGTTTCCGTTGGTCTTTCCAATTGCTAATACTATCTATCGGTCGCAACTCCAGGTAGAAGGAGCAACGTGAAATAAAGTGTCTTGCTCAAGGACATAACGCATCGCCTGGTCCAGGAATCGAACTCACAACCTTACGATTGCGAATCCAATTCTCTAACCACTCAGCCACACGCCTTCACTACATGTACATATATACACACACACACACACACACACACACACACACACACACACACACACACATATATATATATATATACAAAAAGGTGACGTGGTTGCCTTAACACCGTACGGCATAAAAATTCAGGCTGTTCAGTTTGTTTACAAACGAACAAAGCGGCGTTATAATAAGCGTCCGCTAAACTGATACGTGCATATATGTATGTGTACCTGTATGTATATGTATATATATATATATATATATATATATATATATATATATATATATATATATATATATGCATGCTACTGTACGTCTGTATACATATGTGTATGTACGTATACACACATACTTACATATATATATATATATATATATATATATATATATATATATATATATATATATAAAGGTAAAGGGTGTAAGATATACGATGTCATTCACTATCAGGTAAACACTACCAAGTAGATGAAGCGTTATTAACAAACTCGAAACTGAGAGGTTTTCGACCAGATTTCTATTTCCATTTGAATTTATTTGCATTTACATCACTTACATCCATCCATTCCTATACTACAGATACCTTAACAAGTACCAGTAATGTACTGAGTAATTGCTCGCCTTGTGCCTAAAATAGAAACAATTATTGATTTAAAACAGCGGTGCGGTCTCCAACCTTTTTTATACCACGGACCGGCTTCATGCCAGACAATTTCTCCAAGGGCCGGTAGTTGCACATATATGTTATTTAAGTGCATTTCGATAAAGAGAGCAATAATAAAAAGAGCAATTTATTAAAGAAAAAGTGCATTGAGTCTATAAATATTGAACATTATACAAATCTTTTAAAATTAAAGTCCAATATTCAATATATTTAGGCGGCGAATTGGCAGAGACGTTAAGACGTCTGATAGAATTCTTTACGGTATTCATCACACCCCATTGCATCATTAATGTTATGTTGTCATCATTTGAACAAAACCTATCAGCTCCCGACAGAAGTAAAATACACTGAATAGACATGGCCTGTACTGTGTTTAACTGGGTGTTGTGTTAAACAAATGGATTCCCTTAAGTACTAAAGTATGTGTGTTCGCTTCTAACAGAAGGTGTGTGTTTTTTTTCATGTTATAAAAACTCGAGAGATTCTTTGTTGTCTTCCCCGTCGCTGTTTATTCCTGTTATCAGTGTTTTTCAGTAACATAACAATGCATTTAACTTGTCATGTATTTTAATGTAAGTTAAATTCAATTGAGAAAATATAATTGTTTATTTTTATTGAAGTGGATATATATTCAAAGCCGGCGCTGCTATATAGGCAAACTAGGCAGCTGTCGAGGGCACTGATTTCAGAGGGCGCATTTCTCCAAAACAACAACAATTTTGAAAAAAAAAGTAAATAAATAAATAAATAAATAAATAGATGAATAAATAATAAAAAAAAAAAAAGATTTTCGCTCTCCATGGCTGAATACAATAAATGTAATCTGAGTTTTTCAGATATTAATAATAACATTCGATTCGTTTGCAATTATGCAAACAAGCTTCATAATTGCATAATTGCAAACGAATCGGTGGATTGGCAGTATCAGTAGAGGGTCGGAGGCCATGCTTTGCAGCAAAGAGTTACGGCCCTTTATGGTCTGAGTTCAAATCCTGTCGGGGTCAACTTTGCCTTTCATTCTTTCGAGGTCGATAAAAAAAGTACGAGTCCAGTAGAGGGGTTGATTCTTCCACTATAGAAAATAATCGCTGTGTTCAAACCTGGAGAGGGTTGGGCGTCGCCTGGTTTAAAAGTGCCCTAGACCCACCGTATGGTGGTGCCTCTATCACTTCACAAGGAGTTATGGGAGCTTTATCCTTTCTCTCTCTCTATATATATTAAAATAACAGATTAAAGTTTAAGCAAAGAATCGCTGCTTTCACCCTTAATGGGATCTTCTGAAACAGTTTCAGAAGATCCCGTTAAGGGTGAAAGCAGCGATTCTTTACTTAAACTTTAATCTGTTATTTTAATAAATATTTGCTCTACGGTTCTTACATATATTTGATATATATTTATCCTTATCGAGCCCTCTTTGGATTTTAGCCTTCAAATTTATTATTATTACTATATATATATATATATATATATATATATATATCTATATCTAAGGCGGGTAAAATTCCCGAGATCCATGGACGAGTTCTCTCCAGCGGTCTCTGTCCCTCATTATCGCTGCCATGTCCTGCGTCTCCAACAGACCAGTGTCTGTCCTTAGGGCATCAACATACGTTAACCTTGGTCTTCCTCTTCTAGTGAGATCGGTGTGGAAGTCGGACCTTCGTAGAGACCTGAAAGTCCGCCTCTTCATTGCTGTAGTGGAGTCTGTGCTGCTGTATGGGTCTGAGACTTGGACACTGACCAAGAAACTCACTCAGATGGTGGATGGGTGCTACACGAGAATGTTGAGGATGGCTCTGAACATTAATCAGTATACACTGAGAATGAAAAACTCAGAGCTGTATGGGAGCATCCCAAAAGTCAGCTCAAAAGTGACACAGAGGAGACTGAGGTTAGCTGGACATGCTCACCGACATCCAGTGTTGACATATATATATGTACCAGTCCAGTACTGGGGTTGATTCTTCCTCTATAGAAAATAATCGCTGTGTTCAAACCTGGAGAGGGTTGGGCTTCGCCAGGTTTAAAAGTGCCC
>OZ024752.1:39114276-39124276 GCA_964016885.1 Eledone cirrhosa
AGTCCTCCATATACAGCGGCACAACAACTCCAACTCTACATTGACCGCCTACAAACTTGTGAGCCAACGAAGAAGAAGAAGCTTTTTTGGTGGGCGGGGAGGCAGTCAGTTGATCTGCTAACAATAGCAGCCAAATTTGTCTCAAATAAAATCACACTCTTTTCAAAAAAAAAAAAAAAAAAAAATGGCGCATTAGATAGTCCTAGATGTACTTTGTTTGGAATAATCGACAAAATCATCTCGGCTGCATGCTCTGTCAGAAATAAACAACAGCAGCAACAGCAGCAACAGCAACAGCAACAGTAGCAGCACCACCACCACCACCACCACCACCACCACCAACAACAACAACAACCTCCAAACAAATACACTAAAAGTAGCACCTAGCCAATATCCCATCTCTGTTCTTATTGGCTACTCCAAAACATGTCAGACGCAACCAACCATAACACTCGGTAGCACAAATAAATACACCTGAGATTCACAAAGAGAAAATGGCAAGAATTACCTACAACACCTATTACAACATTGAAAACACACATGGGAAATACAGAGGAAACAAAGCAAACCAGTGCAGAAATACAGTAAGAGCACTCAAAAGAACGACATTTGGTCAATACAAAGAGATATTACTACAGTTGGTTGACATTAAAAAAGAACAACGCTATTATACAAACAAAATATAAGATCCATCCATGAATTATAGCTGTTCTTCTTACGAACTTAATCTTTCTATAACAAAACTAGAAAGATAAGAAAATACCACTCTTCGCATCTTCATTATACTCACCAACTTCGATAACTACTTGTATTAACAGTTAGAAAATCTTCAGAAATCGAAAACTGGGGAAATCCATCACTATTTATTTTAAAGTTCAACAAATAGGATTATTCAGATCATCTATCGCCCTCAACTGCATACCATTAGACCATCAAATCTCTTATATATATATTTGATGGTTTGATATATATATATATATATATATATATATATATATATATATATATATATATATATATGTATATTTGATGGTTTGATATATATATATATATATTTGATGGTTTGATATATATATATATATATTTGATGGTTTGATATATATATATATATATTTGATGGTTTGATATATATATATATATATATATTTGATGGTTTGATATATATATATATATTTGATGGTTGGATATATATATATAAGGGATTTGATGGTTTGATATATATATATATATTTGATGGTTTGATATATATATATATATTTGATGGTTTGATATATATATATATATATTTGATGGTTTGATATATATATATATATATATTTGATGGTTTGATATATATATATAAGGGATTTGATGGTTTGATATATATATATGTATATAAACATCTCTCTCTCTCTCTCTCTCTCTCTCTCTCTCTCTCTCTCTATATATATATATATATATATATATATATACAATATATTAACAAATGGAAACTATATTTATAAAACCATATTTATTTCATTATACATATTTCAAGGACACCAAAGCAAATTATGGTGCGCTTTCATCAGATAAAATATAATATAGATCAGTTTTATAAACAAATATTGACATACCCTTAAAGAATGCGACCATGTCGGTTGGAAGCTCCCGGATAGTGGGGTTACTCATTTTATTATTGGTCTATTATGCAAATTAGTGTCGGAGAGGTTTAAATCCCAGTACATTAATTTGTTGAGTGCTTTATATCAGTTATAAAATTATTTGCTTGTTGTATCCCAACAAATTAAATAGAACTTCTACACACACACACACACACACACACACACACACACACACACACACACACACACACACACACACACACACACACACACACACACATATATATATAAATATATATATAAACAAATAGTAAAAAGGAAAAAAATACAGTAGAAAATGGTGGAGGGATATTTTCAGTATAATATCAAAACATTTATTTATAAAGTAGGGATTTCCGCATTTAATCGTGTACCGGTTTCAACATTATATGCTTTTTCAACGACGGAAGTGTAAAGTGCAGTTAAATTGCATATTTATACGAATAATAATAAAATGGAGAAGAAAAATTATTAGTTTTTACATACATATTTAGAGAGGAAAGTTCATATTTCTGTCCGAAGCTCTGTTTCGCTCTCTGCTAGTGTTGACCATCAGAGGTGGCACCGCCTTTACAGTGTGGACTGGGTGCTTTTTGTTCTGTCACCGACACAGTGGACAGAAACGGGATACATTCTATATGAAGAGATCTGCCGTGCTATAATAGATACACAAGAAAATCCAATCTTCACTATACGCTTTTAAGATATCTTCATATATAAATTAATAACAATCTGATAACACATTAGAAGTAAACAATACTTTTAAAATGAAAAAAAAAAAAAAAACGAATCCTCTGGACATAATATCGCACACAGAAAGGTACACCTTTGTAATCCAGCATGTAATTACTACCAAATATCTTAACGAAAGTGGACTGGAATAACTTGAAGCTAGAAGCTATCGCCATGAAAGAGGAACTCGGCATTGACGATATCTCGCATCAAAAGGAGCTAAAAAAAAAAAAAAAATCCTTAAAATAGTATATCCATATCATATCGAATAATGGTTTCTTATATAGGAACAAGGCCAGCAATTTTGGGGGAGGGGAAAGTCGATTAAATCGACCCCAATGCGTGACTGGTACTTTATGTTATCGACCCCGTAAGGATGAAAGGCAAAGATAACCTCATTTGAACTCAGATCATAAAGGGGCGTAAATCTATGCTGCAAAGCATGGCGTCCGACCCTCTACCGATACTGTCAATCCACCACCCTATATCATATCGAATAATAAACAAAGAAAGAAACAAACAAATAAAAAGAACATTAAAACAAAATGTAATAGAAGCACTTTAAGCGGGTAATTAAGAGTATTATGGAGGTTGTAGTGGTAAGGTATTTTTTGTATATGATAAAGAAGCTTGTATGTAGAAAAATAGTATAAATGAGAAGCAAAATAATGTTATGGTTTTTGTATACACCACCATTTTCACATTCAGGAAACGTATTATATAGTTTATATGTCCTTAGACACACGTGCATGCCCCACGTGTAACTAATGTATACAATAACTACTACAACTGACTAACAAACTATCCTCTTGCATTATTTACGTTAACTGCCGACTATATTTTAATTTTTGCATTGATGTTGTATTTTAATTTTAATTGTGCTTTGATTCTGTTTTAATGTGATTTGTTTTTGAATTTTTAATTGCCATTCAGAAATAATATAATATATGTCACCACACTGTACATCAATATATACATATGTATCTGTATGTCTCTTGCGTTGGAAAGGAGGTCATGTATGTGTACAAACATTGAAAAATGCTCCGAAGATTCCAATCCTCGGTTTGGATGAAACAATTGTAAGCGAATAAATGCTTTGAACATAGCTTTGATTCCTGTGAATTCTATATAACTGCTCTGTAGAGCAACTGATGTTATTACATTGAGCTATTTATCTTACTGGTAATAAGGTAGTAATAGATTACTGACTTTCACTGTTTATGATTTAAAATATATATAACTATAAAAAGTTTTAGTATATACATAACCTTAAATAGTATCCTTAATACTATATATATATATATATATATACATATGTATCTAAACTATAATAAAGTAAGAAGCGCGAGATTGTGTACGGTTAATCATTTTTTATTCCATTAGTAAAATAAGTTGGATTACTTTGAATAAATACTGAATAAATATTACATAATTTATCTACTAAATTTCGTGGCTGTTCATTAAATATATTTTATTATTTATTTAAAGATTCACCTCTTTAAAATTTTCAAATGTCAACACTTCCGGTTGCCCATCGCTTAAATAAACATATTAATTTTCTGTCACTAATTTTCTCCTAATGCAGTTTATATATAATATCGTCTTTTTTTAATGTATCATGGATTACGTTACTGATTACAGAAGACAGTGTAACGCAGTCTTCGTTCAATTTCTGTGTATATTGTCAATTACGATTTTATTTGATGTATCATATCTACATGTATATATACTTGTGTATAATATCAATATACACACTACACATGCTAGCAGAAAACCACCCGAAGGGTGGTTTTTCTGCTAGTATATATATAATTGTTTCTACTTTAGGCACAAGGCCAGCAATTACCCAGTGCATTACTGGTACTTTATTTTATCGACCCCGTAAGGATGAAAGGCAAAGTTAACCTCGGCGGGATTTGAACTCAGAATGTAAAGGGACGTAATTATGCTAGAAAGCATGGCGTCCGACCCTCTACCGATACTGCCAATTCCCCGCTAGTATATATATAATTGTTTCTACTTTAGGCACAAGGCCAGCAATTACCCAGTGCATTACTGGTACTTTATTTTATATATATACTAGCGGTGAATTGGCAGTATCGGTAGAGGGTCGGACGCCATGCTTTCTAGCATAGTTACGTCCCTTTACATATAATAATATATATATAAAAAATCCTGATTTTTACTGCGGGATATTGTTTATTTATTTATTTATACACATTTTAAAATTCATTCTTCTTTTTTGTTAGAGGCTCGTGGGGACGGTGTCCTCAACCCCCCCCCCCAGAAGCAACCATTCCTAACTAATGCAGCTGGATCCCCAAATGAGACCAACCAAGCTCATGGGTGGTATCCAACCATCTTGCTCACCAGTTCTTTCCTGAGACATTCTAACCAGATGTCCATAGTATCGTAGCTGTGATCTCTCAATTTGGTGAAGTTGCGGCTCTACCTAGAGTGACTCTCTGATCTCAGAGCTACAGATCTGTCCAGTGATTCTTTCCTGAGACATTCTAACCACATGTCCATTGTATCGGAGCTGTGATCTCTCAATTCGGACAAGTAGCAGCTCTACACGGAGTGACCCTCTGATTTCATAATTACGCACTCTGTCCAGTGATTCTTTCCTGAGACATTCTAACCACATACCCACAGTATCGTAGCTGTGATCTCTCAATTTGGAGAAGTAGCAGCTCTACTTGGAGTGACCCTCTGATCTCATAGTTACGCACTCTGTTCAGTGATTCTTTCCTGAGACATTCTAACCACATGTCCATAATATCAGAGCTGTGATCTCTCCATTCGGAGAAGTAGCAGCTCTACTTGGAGTGACTCTCTGATTTCAGAGCTATTTAATCTGTCCAGTGATTCTTTCCTGAGACATTCTAACCACATGTCCATAATATCAGAGCTGTGATCTCTCCAGTCGGAGAAGTAGCAGCTCTACTTGGAGTGACTCTCTGATTTCAGAGCTATTTAATCTGTCCAGTGATTCTTTCCTGAGACATTCTAACCACATGTCCATAATATCAGAGCTGTGATCTCTCCATTCGGAGAAGTAGCAGCTCTACTTGGAGTGACTCTCTGATCTCAGAGCTATTTAATCTGTCCAACAATTCTTTCTTGAGACATTCTAACCACATACCCACAGTATCAGAGCTGTGATCTCTCAATTAGGTGAAGCGACTCTTTGATCTCTGAACTACGCACTCTATCCTGGTAGGGTCACGTTGGGACAGAGTCCCCAATCACTCCTCCCAACAGGTGATGTTTGTATTTTATTATTTAAAAACCAACTAAAGGGCGGTGGATTGGCAGTATCAGTAGAAGGTCGGACGCCATGCTTTCCAGCATAGTTACGTCCCTTTACGATCTGAGTTCAAATCCCGCCGAGGTTGACTTTGCCTTTCATCCTTACAGGGTCGATAAAATAAAGTACCAGTAATACACTGGAAAATTGCTGGCCTTGTGCCTAAAGTAGAAACAATTATTTAAAACCTAACTACTTTAGCTCATATAATCCTATCTAAGTTAATTTATTAACCTTATCTTCATTCCTTTATCTAATTTCACTTCTTTGTGAATATTTTAATAAATATTTGTTTCTACTTTAGGCACAAGGCCAGCAATTACCCAGTGCATTACTGGTACTTTATTTTATCGACCCCGTAAGGATGAAAGGCAAAGTCAACCTCGGCGGGATTTGAATTCAGATCGTAAAGGGACGTAACTATGCTGGAAAACATGGCGTCCGACCCTCTACTGATACTGGCAATCCACCGCCCTATATTTTAATAAATATTGTAAGTCACTTCGTCTCTGACACTTTCATATTCTCTCTCGACAGGTTTCACACCCTTCATGATAACTTAGTGCCATTCTTTCTCTTAAATACCCATTTCTTTATTCCGGCCTTTCACGTGCTGTAATTTATTTGCTTGTCCTTTAGCCCTAACTCACTCTCATGGTTATCTGTCTTGGGTAACAAAATACTTAACAACAAACAATATGCTTAACTACTACTACTACTACTACTACTACTACTACTACTACTACTACTACTACTACTACTACTGTCACCACCACCACCACCACCACCACCACCACCACCACTACTACTACTACTACTACTACTACTACTACTACTACTACGGCCACCACCACCACCACCACCACCACCACCACCACCACCACCACCACCACCAACACCACTACTACTACTACTACTACTACTACTACTACTATATTACTACCATTACCACCACCACCACCACCACCACCACCACCACCACCACCACCACCACTACCACTACTACTACTACTACTACCATTACTACTACTACTACTACTACTACTACTACTACTACTACTACTACTACTACTACTACTACTACCACCACAATTACTACTACTACTACTACTACTACTACTACTACTACTACTACTACTACTACTACTACTATATGTCAGGTCACCAGTTGGTGCTACTGGTAACATGTATCCCAGTACAACCTGTCTCATGGTCGGGTCGTTGGCGACTAAACTGGCAACCCCACCAAGATTTCTTGGTGAGGAAGGTGACTTTGGACATCCTGCAGGACTAAAAACAAAATCTGTCAAAGGGAAAAGGAACTCCTGGGAGCTCTTAAGAGCTCTTGGAGTCAATGGCCATCCAAAACCAGCACGGCCCGCCGAAAGGCGCTGCAGTGCCGGAAAAGTCAACTTCCTGCTACTAGTATGCTGGTAAGCTAGTACAACGTATCTCCAGACGGATAGAGTGGGTCCGTAGCTTTGGTTAGCGACTACTCTAGTGCTTGCAACACGAACAATTAGGGCGAGGGTATAAATGCCAGGTTGGTATCTGGCACCGGGTAACCCACCACACGGAGGAGAAAGTACCTTCTTCAAGACTTGGCTGTCAAATTCTTTCACATTATTTGCTATTTGAAGTGGGGTGGATTGGCAGTATCGGTAGAGGGTCGGACGCCATGCTTTCCAGCATAGTTACGTCCCTTTACGATCTGAGTTCAAATCCCGCCGAGGTTGACTTTGCCTTTCATCCTTACGGGGTCGATAAAATAAAGTACCAGTAATGCACTGGGTAATTGCTGGCCTTGTGCCTAAAGTAGAAACAATTATTTGCTATTTGAAAAGATGATGGATTTCGCAACTGACTGCACCAGGATTCCTGTTCCTCAGGGAACCACACTATATGGAGGACAGGGAATTCTGGGGCATGAGAGTGAGATCCATCATCTCGACAGTAGTCGAAGAATGATGATGACTACTACTACTACTACTACTACTACCACAATTACTACTACTACTACTACTACTACCACCACTACCTCGATCTTGAATGGCTAAAAAGCAAAGTTGACTTCGGTGGGATTTGAACTCAGAGACTAGTGAGCCGAAACAAATACCTCAAAGCATTCTATCCGACATTCTAACGACTCTGTCAATTTGCCGCCTCTAGAAGCGACAGATCTGCAGTGAAATGACATGTCAAAAAAACCCAGTATAAAATGGAAGATTTAATTGACTTTTAATAAATGACTCCCACATTTCTTTAAAATCCTTTGCTCGTGGATAGGGCCAAGTATTTTGGCAAAACATATTTGTGAAAAACATTTTTCACGGTTGAGGTATATATGAAAATATCACTCTTGATAGGTGCAATGTGTCCGAACACAGAAGAGCCGAACTCCCACCGTCATCTCCCCCATCTCTCTCGCCCTCCCCATCTCTCTGTATGGTGAGCAAATAAGGTCCCACGTGCTGGCCGCCTCCTCACAGCCCCGGCGGACAGAATAGAGAAGGCGTTTTCCCCGGAGGATGGCAAGGGAGATGCGTTGGAAGCGCCATTCCATCTCGCGAGGCTCACACCTGCGGCCGGCCAGCTCAGCGCCTATGGTGGTAAGTAGGGAGGTAGCTCTAGGGCCAAGGACAGCAGAAGTCTCCACTGCTCAGGGCTGTCACGACAAAAAGTACCCAGTCCACACTGTAAAGTGGTCTTGTAGGTATCACAACAAAAAGTACCCAGTCCACACTGTAAAGTGGTCTTGTAGGTATCACAACAAAAAGTACCCAGTCCACACTGTAAAGTGGTCTTGTAGGTATCACAACAAAAAGTACCCAGTCCACACTGTAAAGTGGTCTTGTAGGTATCACAACAAAAAGTACCCAGTCCACACTGTAAAGTGGTCATGTAGGTGTCACGACAAAGAGTACCCAGTCCACACTGTAAAGTGGTCTTGTAGGTGTCACAACAAAAAGTACCCAGTCCATACTATAAAGTGGTCATGTAGGTGTCACGACAAAAAGTACCCAGTCCACACTGTAAAGTGGTCTTGTAGGTATCACAACAAAAAGTACCCAGTCCATACTGTAAAGTGGTCATGTAGGTGTCACAACAAAAAGTACCCAGTCCACACTGTAAAGTGGTCATGTAGGTGTCACGACAAAAAGTACCCATTCCACACTGTAAAGTGGTCATGTAGGTGTCACGACAAAAAGTACCCAATCCACACTGTAAAGTGGTCATGTAGGTGTCACGACAAAGAGTACCCAGTCCACACTGTAAAGTGGTCATGTAGGTGTCACAACAAAAAGTACCCAATCCACACTGTAAAGTGGTCATGTAGGTGTCACAACAAAAAGTACCCAGTCCACACTGTAAAGTGGTCATGTAGGTGTCACAACAAAAAGTACCCAGTCCACACTGTAAAGTGGTCACCTCCTCACAGCCCCGGCGGACAGAATAGAGAAGGCGTTTTCCCCGGAGGATGGCAAGGGATATTTACTTGAAGAGCCATTCCAACTCGCGAGGCTCACACCTGCGGCCGGCCAGCTCAGCGCCTATGGTGGTAAGTAGGGAGGTAGCTCTAGGGCCAAGGACAGCAGAAGTCTCCACTGCTCAGGGCTGTCACGACAGCAAACCTGTCGGAGAGCGACCGATTCAATACGTTTATAGATTAGTATGAACTGATCGCTACCTGCAGCTAGTTTTGATTACAGGAACTGCAGAAGTGTCAACCAGAAATCTAAAATATTTTGTCTCCACCTCAAAGAGAATTTCATAGTTATTAGTAATTGATGACACCTGAACGTTTATGTTTTTACATGAAATTTTAGAAGCATGCTTTCTCTTTCTCCTTTTCTTTTCATTCCATTATCTCTCATTATATAGCGTGCGATTTAAATTATTTTCATCTTTTTCATTGTTGTATATATTTACACATATTAATTCATTTAAAATGTCGCACGCTGTGACCATTTCAAATATTAAGCTCAAATGGTTGCGACTCATTGGTGGCTCAGCAGGCAATCTGTTCGCCCAGCTGCTAGGCTACAAATTGTTATATAAACTATTAAAAATCATGCTAGAAACCTTAGTAAATTGGTATTTTCCTGTCGATAGCTATTCTACAACTAACAAATATATTTTTACATGCATGACACTACAAATTTATCCAGACTGACATCAAACTGAAACTATATATAATTCCTTGTGGAATTATATACTGAGACTAGGGGCGATGAGTTGGTAGTATTGGTAAGGGGTCGATAAAATAAAGTACCAGTAATGCACTGGGTATTTGCTGGCCTTGTGCCTAAAGTAGAAACAAGTATTGGTAGAGAGT
>OZ024752.1:39131776-39134276 GCA_964016885.1 Eledone cirrhosa
TCATGGTAAAGGCTTTACCTCACATAATTATCTCACATAACATTTACATTACTCTATATTTACTATTATATTTTCATGGTAAAGGCTTTACCTCACATAATTATCTCACATAACATTTACATTACTCTATATTTACTATTATATTTTCATGGTAAAGGCTTTACCTCACATAATTATCTCACATAACATTTACATTACTCTATATTTACTATTGTATTTTCATGGTAAAGGCTTTACCTCGAATAATTATCTCACATAACATTCACATTACTCTATATTTACTATTGTATTTTCATGGTAAAGGCTTTACCTCGCATAATTATCTCACATAACATTTACATTACTCTATATATACTATTATATTTTCATGGTAAAGGCTTTACCTCACATAATTATCTCACATAACATTTACATTACTCTATATTTACTATTATATTTTCATGGTAAAGGCTTCACCTCGCATAATTATCTCACATAACATTTACATTACTCTATATTTACTATTATATTTTCATGGTAAAGGCTTTACCTCGCATAATTATCTCACATAACATTTACATTACTCTATATTTACTATTATATTTTCATGGTAAAGGCTTTACCTCACATAATTATGTCACATAACATTCACATTACTCTATATATACTATTATATTTTCATGGTAAAGGCTTTACCTCGCATAATTATCTCACATAACATTTACATTACTCTATATTTACTATTGTATTTTCATGGTAAAGGCTTTACCTCACATAATTATCTCACATAACATTCACATTACTCTATATATACTATTATATTTTCATGGTAAAGGCTTTACCTCACATAATTATCTCACATAACATTTACATGACTCTATATTTACTATTATATTTTCATGGTAAAGGCTTTACCTCACATAATTATCTCACATAACATTTACATTACTCTATATTTACTATTATATTTTCATGGTAAAGGCTTTACCTCACATAATTATCTCACATAATATCGAATCTATGAGATTTTGAAAGTATTTATTTTGAGAACAATACCTTAACATCAGTTTGAGTGACCAGTTACAGCCAGTTTCAACAGAAAGAGGTAGAGAATTCTGGCCGGTTTTGGCCAGTTAGAACACTAAAAGGTTAAACAAGCGGCAAATTGGTAGAGTCGTTAGAACGTCGGATAGATTGCTTTGCTGTAGTCGCTTTGGCTTTCTGCTTTCTGAGTTCAAAACTCACTGAGTTCAACTCTACCTTCCATCCTTTCGAGGTCTATATAAAAAAAGTAACGGTCAATTCTTCTTCTATATTTCTTTCCCACTTACTCTCTAACACTTTTTATCTCCTTCGCTGGAAGTGTTCATGCCTTTAGAAAAGATGGGCTCTGCCAGGTTTAAAAACTACCCAAGACACGTATTAAAAAAAAAAAAAAAAAAAATCAGACCTGCCAACTCTCCCCGTCCGACGGGGAGATCTCTCACCCACTTTGGGATGAGTGAGAGATGTCTTCTCTTGTGAAAACGCGTATAGCTTTCATTGTGTAAAATCTCCCCATTTTGCATGCCTCATTTCTCCCCGTTTTGGGGTACTTTTTTTCATGGTACTCCCCGTTCGGATTTTTAGAGGTTGGCAGGTTTGAAAAATGCCCATGTCACTATAGCGCCCCTACGACTCTTTCAGGAGTTTCGAGTCTTTACATGCTTACAATATTCTACCAATACTGATTTTATCGACCCTGGAGATACAGGTTGGCAAAATCTACTTTTACAGAATTCGAACAGTGACGAGACTGCGATGAGACTAAATAATATAAGGGAAGTTTTCTACTTGTGTGCGTGTGTGTGTTTTCGTGTTTTCGTGTATATATATATAACCATCGTCTCAGTGTGTTTGGCCTTTTAACTTATGTTGTAGTTCTAGTTCACTATATATATATATACAAATATAAATTAGCGAGAATCGTATTTCGGCTATTGGAAATTAGCGAAAAGCAACTTCCGAGATGTGTGGCAAGCGCTCCATAGAAGCTAGTCAGTATATATATGCCCACACACATCTCGGAAGTTTCGCTAATTTCCAATAGCCGAAATACGATTCTCGCTAATTTATATTTGTATATATATAAAATAGTGAACTAGAACTACAACATAAGTTAAAGGGCCAAACACACTGAGACGATGGTTAAACCATTATCCGCACAGCCATAGAAACGACCAAGTAATTCGGGTCAAACAAATAAAATATGATTGAAAATTAAACCCGGACCCCTGGAAGGTTGGTAAAATCCAGTATTGGGTTTCTGCGACTCCTAAATTAGGTACTGTCTGCTTAGACAAATAATTGTTTCTACTTTTGGCACAAGGCCAGCAATCACCCAGTGTATTACTGGTACTTTATTTTATCAACCCCATAAGGATGAAAGGCAAAGTTAACCTCGGCGGGATTTGAACTCAGAATGGCAAGGGCCGTAACTCTATACGTCAAAGCATGGCGTCCGACCCTCTACCGACACTGC
>OZ024752.1:39139276-39146776 GCA_964016885.1 Eledone cirrhosa
ACTCCATTTTCACGTTGCTCCAGTATAACTCAACTGAAACAGTACCAACAGCAATAGCTGGAGTTTAACCCTGCGATGGACTGGCGTCAAGCGTTTAATAATGGGCCACATTGTTAGGTCTTTTAAGTACGGTTACTCAATAGAGTGCATAACTCGGAGATCAGAAAGTCGCTCCAGGTAGAGCCCCTACTTCTCTAAATTGAAAGACCACAACTCCAATATTACGGGTATGTGGTTAGAATGCCCCAGGAAAGAATCGCTGGACAGATTTTACGGGCAAAACCAACCGGCAGGAGATCCAGAGGTAGACCCCCCCCGAGCTAGTTGGTTGAATAACATCCATGAGATCGGCTGGTCGCGCTTGGGGATCCAACCGGATCGATTGGAAACGGTTGCTTCTGACAGGACCCGCTGGAAGGAGTGTTTGAGCCCCTAACGACCCTTTCAGGACAAAGAAGAAGATGAAGGGTTTTTTTTACCGAGAACGATCAACGACATCAACAAGACTACATATCTAACTTACTTATACTTTTGTTGTTTGGCCGCGGGCGCAGCACTCCTGCCTCTTTGCCCTTGGCCCAAAGCCCAATCACCCTCTCCACACCCTTCTCTTCTGTGACACCAGAGCTCTTGCCATCCCGTCCCTTTCCCGTTGTTTTTCTTCTTTCTTTCTCTCTTTTTTGTGTTCTATATTTCCCTATTTTTTCTTTCCTTTTGTTCCCCCTTCTTTATTTTTTCTTACTAAATAAGGTTCGTTTTTTTGGAGCGCTTTTGAATAAATAACATTCAACACGAAAATAAATATTCTTTTTTAAAACTGCCATGTTATAAGTGTTAACATAAATAACAGCCATGTGGCTGGTATCGATTCTGTTGATTATATTCCTGCTCTACAATGCAAGCAAGCATTTGGATTGGCAGTATCGGTAGAGGGTCGGACGCCATGCTTTGCAGCAAAGAATTATGGACCTTTATGATCTGAGTTCAAATCCTGCCGAGGTTAACTTTGCCTTTCATCCTTACGGGGTCAATAAAATAAAGCACCAGTAATACACTGGGATAATTGCTGGCCTTGTGCCAAATGTAGAAACAATTATTTCATTGGCAATAATCGGTAGAGCGTCAGACAATATCCATTGTGGTATATAGTTACGTCTCTTTACGTTGGGATTCTGGGTCTTCTGGGTTGTGGTAACAATGTTTCTTGAATTATTGTTGCAAGGACCCTATATTTGATGATTACATCTTATATATCTATAAAGGTGTTTTTAATTCTGTTAATCATCCATCGTAGAATTTTGAAATATTTATGCCATGTTTACAAAGTTTATTTTTATATGTGAAGCATGTAATGTTAAATGTATTCTATATATTTGGAAGAGGTAAAGAAGGTTTTTACCATTGTTGCTGTTATTGTTGTAGTCATTGTTATCTTTCCTATAGAGTGGAATATTTTTTTTTATGAGTATTGATAAATAGCATTGTTTGGTCGTGTTTATGTGTATATTTTGTAGTCTTTGTAAGATTAGTTATTTTTATAGCTGTTTTACATCTTTCAACGATCTTCACACATGATGATAAATATCTATTTCTGTGTTGAAAAAAAAAACATCGTTCGACTAGAATTAAAGCCGTGACCACCATGTCTTCTTTTGTGGCGTATTATGTTTCTTATTAGTTTATCCTATATTTTCAAACATTTTAAGATTGTAATATTTGAGGAAACTTTGGCAAGCAATTTATTGTAGGTTAAACGACTGCCAAGTGGCTTCATCATCGGGATATTTGCTTGCCGTAACATGAGGAAATATTTAATGTTTTGGGCAGAGTCGTCCACCGGAGCCTTCATCAATGTTTAGTTACATATTCTACAGCATTGCTATATTTTGTTTATCTAGCGTATGTCAAGAAGGAAAAGGGTTTTCCTTGCAATTTGCATTTCTCTGAATTTGGAGATTTCCTCGAAAAAAGTTTCATCAATAATCTCAATAATTTTATTTTTATAATTATATTTTCCAAATTTTGTTTTAAATATGCAATCAAAATATGGAAACGTGCCACATCAACAGTTTTATGGACGAAACTGCATTTAGATATTGTCTGGAAGCCATTTTCTAGTCTTGGATCGGTCAACATATTTCGTCTCATGCTATTAATGTTATTGAGAAAAAAAAAAAAAATGTTAAGATGGCGTACAGTTAACGACACGCCATCTCTTGTAAACCCGAGTCATGTTTTGTCAAAATACTATGTCAAATTAAAAAGCAAGTTTTTTTTCTTCTCCTTTCTACAGCTTTCAACCACTCACAGAATGAACAGAATCGTTTTGCTAATATTAATAATATCCTATGCTACTGTCGCCATGACTTTGACACTAGAACCATTGGTTGGTCCATCGGAAAGAGAATCCACGTAAGTTGACATTTTTTTAATTTTTGTCGATTTTTATCCAAAGTGTTGATCTACGAAGGTCAAAAGCTATTAAGAAATGAAAACAAAATACCAACTGATATTACCGATTTTATTTCTATTTCATTTCGATTTTCATTTAATCGACTTCGATTTTCGTCTAACCGATTTCTTTTGGGTTGATTAAGTTAAATGGGGAGAATGATGACAGTGATGTATAATTTAGGGGAAACGAAATATAATAATTCTTTCTACTTTTGGCACAAGGCCAGCAATTACCCAGTGCGCTACTGTTACTTTATTTTATCGACCTCCGCAAGGATGAAAGGCAAAGTTAACTTCGGCAGGATTTGAACTCAGTCCGTAAAGGGACGTAACTCTATGCTGGGAATCATGGCGTCCGACTCTCTACCGATACTGCCAACCCACCGCACCGGAAACGAAATATATTAATGATAAACAACAAAGAAAAAAGAGATATACAGAAGAACAATATATTATTTAAAAGAAAGGAAAAAAAAAAAAATGATAGGATTTGCGATGGTACACACGAATAAGGAGGAATATAGATATTGGCCGAAGTGGCAAGTAAAGTGTGAGAGTGATAAGGCCAAAGACGAACGCTAAACTGAGAGGACACACGCACACACACACACACAGACACACACACAGAGACACAGACACACACACACACACACACACACACACACACAGAGACACAGACACACACACACACACAGAGGCATGTATGCATGCACACATACAATTAATTTACGTTTGTGCAAAGTTTGGTTTTCTTTTCAACATTCCTTCGTTATTTTTTTAACGAATGATATAAACTTATATGAAAATAAAAACATCATGTATTCGCAGCCATTCTATTACAAAATGCTGAGGGGATAAAGTTAACATATATAAAACCTTGACGGCACATTGTATCTTTATTGTATAAATTTACAGAAGAATAACGTTGCAAGTATGTTTTAACTAAATTCATAAATAACATAAATGCGTAAATAACACCAAAAATTGCTCGCAATTCATTCAGAAGGACAAATATGTCAAAACTGTATATAATGACACAAAAAGATAAATTCATGAACAAAAATGATAAAGGAAAGAAAGAAGGGAAGACAAAAAGAAAAAAAAAAGGGGGTAGTGGTGGCGGTGGCAATTCACCACCAAGTGCGACAATTGGCAACACCTCGCACCTTGAGAGTTAACCTTGTATCTTCCAAGAGATACGAGGTTCAATTCCTCGTAACAGCTGATGGCAACTTTCTCCGTCCTTAAGGATCTTCATCCTATTTTATAAGCTATTTTATGGCACCTCCGCATATAAGCACACCGCTCTTTATATTACTATGTAAAGATATATACTCTTTTTCTCAAATTTTTTTTCTCTCAAATCTCTACTCTATTTAATAAATGACGGTGTGAGTAATATCATGAATCGTTTTAGTCCAATACAGACGTAGTGAATTTATTTACTAATTTTTATTAATAAATCTTAGCTATACAGACGATCTGGCCATCATGAGTTACTCTAGAACTGATCTGCAAGACTTTCTGTATATACTGGCCAAACATTCGCTGGAGGCTGGCTTACACATCAACATCTCCAAAACAAAATGTATGACAACTGATAAAAACAATGCCAATCTCCAACTCACAATCTACAACCAGCAAATTGCTCAAGTTACGGAGTTTGTATATCTCGGTCACAAACTATCATCAAACAACAATGGAATGGTTGCTACGCAATATCGAATCGCTCTAGGTTGGGCAGCTTTCAACAAGAACAAAGAAGTACTAACATCAAAACGGGTTTTGGCTAAGATCTTTGATACTTACATCCTACCAGTTGTGTTATATGGTCTTATCTGTGTTAATTGGACGACAAGGTCGCTTCAGAAGCTCCCTACATTCCAGAACCACATCATGAGACTTATGACTGGCAAACGGCTCAGCGACCGTATCTGTATCAGTGAGCTGCTCAACATTACCAGACTTAGACCAATTACATCAATTGTCAAGTCAAGAGTACTCAAACTATACGGTCATATAAAAAGATCAACTCGTGGTGTGAGTAGGTTCTGCCTGGAAGGAAGGTTGGCTGGTAAGAGAAGCAGAAGCCGGCTGCCAAAATGATGGCTTGATAATGTCAACTTATGGAGTGGACTTGATCTTTGCTCTTTGAACTCTGCTGTTGGTCATCGAAAGGTATTATATATTCCTGGAAGGAAGGTTGGCTGGTAAGAGAAGCAGAGGTCGGCAGCCAAAACGATGGCTTTACAATGTCAACTTATGAAACTGGACTTGATCTTTGCTCTTTGAACTCTGCTGTTGGTCATCGAAAGGTATTATATATTCCTGGAAGGAAGGTTGGCTGGTAAGAGAAGCAGAGGTCGGCAGCCAAAACGATGGCTTTACAATGTCAACTTATGGACTGAACTTGATCTTTGCTCTTTGAATTCTGCTGCTGGTGATCGAACTTTGTGGAGAGAGATATCAGATGTTAATGCGCAGTCTGCAACTGGCGGAATTTAGTGTCACAAGAAGACATTTATATATTTTCAAATATTTACCTTCTGTTACATACAGTGACAAACTTATTTTGACGTGTAACGCTGTAATATTTATCTACTGTTACCCACAGTAGAGGGTTTGAGAAAGTATCAGATTGGTGACTGGCGCGAATAAGACCACCAAAACTGCAATATAGTGAGAAGTACGAAAAATAAGCGACAAACATCTATCTCCAAATTTATATATCTTTAACGGGTAACACTCTAGTATTTACTGTTACTCCCCGTAGCATACATTTATCTAAAAATCTGTGTATCGTATAACGTATGTATGTAGACATGCATAAATGTATGTATGTATGTATGTATGTATGTATGTATGTATGTCAGGTCACCAGTTGGTGCTACCGGTAACATGTATCCCAGTACAACCTGTCTCATGGTCGGGTCGTTGGCGACTAAACTGGCAACCCCACCAAGGTTTCTTGGTGAGGAGGGTGACTTTGGACATCCTGCAGGACTAAAAACAAGACCTGTCAAAGGGCAAAGGAGCTCTTAAGAGTCAATGGCCTTCCAAAATCACCGGGAGAGATGACCCCTTAGCCTTTGTCAAGGCAGAATTCTAGGAGAAGGAAAACTCTGATATAACACCTGCAACCCTGATGGTATCCAATGATGTTGACTTGTTCTTCTTTTTGGTAAATATCGTCTTGGTTAAGAGAGTGGGACTGGCTTTGTGCAGTGCCTTTGCTCACTATAAAAGCTTCACGGCACAGACATTGCTTTGTATCTGGAGATCTCTCTGCACTTGTTGTCACATAGTACCATGGGCCCAGCACTATGTGTCAGTAATTGTCACAAGTGTAGTGTTTGTACCAGAGTTTTCAAGTCGCTGGCTGGACTAAAAAGTCACACTCGTTCAGTGCATCGGTAAGGGTTCTCCTACATGGATATAAAGAAGTGGCCGTACTCGAAAACGAGTTGGCAGCCACCATGTATGTATGTATGTATATATATATATATATATATATACATACAATTCCCTAATGCATATACCAGTTGGCTACTAGCATTGATGTTATTCAGTAGCAGTCGAAATCTCCCCCTTCCTTAATTGCCACTTTATAATTAATACTACTACACTAAATGACCAGCCCTGTCCATTGTTCAATTGGTCAAATTTTTTATTTAGATAAAATAAACCATTTACTCATTGTATTCTCATTAGAAACCCTTTATATACTTGTTTAGCAGTAAATTGAATTACCATCTGTCATATACTATCCCCTCTCCTCTTCCTCTATTACAACTAATATAAATACTTCAATTTTTCTGATTTTTTCCAATTTATCCAAAATCTCTGAAGAAGTGACAACTGATTATACATTTGCTATCGAATACTTGCTCACATTATATGATTACGCAAGCAGCGATACATAGGTATTCCGTCTGTTACAGAAACATATGTCAATACCTAATAAATTCCTTTTCTTTAAAAAAAGCACTTTCATTTTATATTCATCTTCTCTCTCTCTCTCTCTCTCTCTCTCTCTCTCTCTCTCTCTCTCTCTCTCTCTCTCTCTCTCTCTCTCTCTCTCTCTCTCTCTCTCTATATATATATATATATATATATATATATATATACATATATATATATGTATATATAATTGTTTCTACTTTAGGCACAAGGCCAGCAATTACCCAGTACATTACTGGTACTTTATGAAAGGCAAAGTTAACCTCGGCAGGAGTTGAACTCAGACTGTAAAGGGACGTAACTATGCTAGAAAGCATGGCGTCCGACCCTCTACCGATACTGCCCATTCACCGCCCTTTATATATACACGTATGTATATATAATAGAAGAAAACGAAGAAGTTTCGTTTACATATGAACAATATTTATTGCGTATCGACCTGTTACGTGCGTTTCGCAGAGGATTGACTCAAGGTGACCCATAGGAGTTATGGACCCGACGCCAGTATACATCTGCTCCTCGGATTAGTGATGCCACAATATATATATATATAACGGAGGAGTTGTGGTAAGGAACCAGATGGACCATAACGCACCAGAGTACTCAATACTTAGGGTAGTAGAGTGGATAATAGAAGAGAGTATGACCCCGACGGCAGAGCTCAAGCCGTTTCGACAACTATTTCTGGACTAAAGTAAGAGTTTTTTAGTCTGGTAAATAAATAGCCGAACTTTTCAAAGGTAGTTCCTTATATGGAAAGATTGTAGTTGTCAAGGGGATTGGTCAAAATTTGTAGCAGACACAGAAAGGTCTATCATGGCAATGGGTGTGGGGTGGGGATGGCTGAACTTGCCTGTAGAACGATAGGGGAGTGGGTAAAGCCGGTCAAGCGTATTATCTTGGAGATCCCAGATATGGCCCGAAAGTGTGGTGACGGGTCGCTGGACCGGGTTTCGGAACGTATGTCGGTGTTGGTAGAGCCTGGTCTTAAAGTCACAAGCGGTTAATCCTATATAAGCTTTGTTGGAGGTGTCCGTCCTCACGTTGCACTGGTAGATCACGTTACATTCTCGGCATCTGTTGTTG
>OZ024752.1:39156776-39176776 GCA_964016885.1 Eledone cirrhosa
TGTGTTGAGAAGGTCCAGAGGGTGGTAGGTGGGGGGTAGGGGGGTAGAGATGATATAATAGTATATTAAATATCAAATGATTCATATTATATATAAATATAGTAAAATAAAAAAATATGTAATATTTATTTAGACATAGTATATAATATATTATTTATTATATATAAATTAACGATTTTATTTATTATATATTATTTACAATCTGTGTGTAGGCAGATCTCTCTGAAAATAGGATTGGGGGGGGGGGGGGGGCTGAAGGTATTACATGGCCATGAGGGGGGCAGTGGCTCAAGAAGTTTGAAAACCTCTGCCCTAAACTATAGAGAATATTTCCAGTAGTTTATTTAATCTGTTAAATTTTATAAACAGGTGGTACCTGTTTGTAACTGAAGTGACTGAGTTATTTGAAAGTGAAATGTCTTGGTCAGGGATACCAAACAGTGTTAATTAAAATATACTCCCTATTGCCCCTACCCTTCCCAGAGCTGAGGGTTCTATAGTTGGGTCAATAACCAACAACCTCTCTAGTGTTGGGGCCACAAAAATGCATCCAGTACACTCCGTAATGGTGGTTGGTGACAGGCAGGGCACCCCACTGTAGAAACCATGCCTAAAAGGGTTGAGAGGACCCTTAGTGTTGGTGAGCTGCAAGATAAATGCACTGAGTACATGCTGTAAAATGGTTGGTTATAGGAAGGGCATCGAGTCATAGCAAGCTTGCCAACCAAAGGGTTGGGAGGACCCTTTAGTTATGTTAAGGACATGACAGCTTCCCTAGTGCTGGTGATCTACACAATAAAAGCACCCAGTACATGCTGAAAAGTGATTGGTGTTGGGGAGGGTATTCAGCTGTAGAAAGCTTGGCAACCAAAGAGTTAGGAGGATCCTTCAGTTTGTGTCAAAATACACAACAACTTCACCTCTGCATTGAATATGACCGTATATAAATGGGATACAATACAAACCTCTCAGTCTTTCTGGGAGTTCAGTAGCCCTGCTTCAGTACTGACTTGGTCTATGTAAACCAGAGAAAACAGACGTTAAATGATGATGATGATAATGATGATGACTGGCATCTCAGCTGGTTATCCAAGACCCCTATCCCTTTGGCCATTTACAATCTCCGCTTTCAAAACATGTTTCTCTTATTTTCCATACTTCCTTACTCATAAAATTACAAAACAGCTCAACAAAATGAAACCTAGAAATACTAAAAGATCTAAAGTCTGTCTCGAGGCCAGGTTTTCATTAGGCTGGAGGCTCATAAGGACGGTGCTTATCCTTGGTTTCCGTGGCATGAAACAACTGAATGTACAAGACCTAATCCCGCCCCCCTGTCCAGGACACCAGTCCATCACAGGGTTAAACTCCCAGCTAATGCTGGTACTCATTTTCAACTGAGTATACTAGAGCAATGTGAAATGAAGTGTTTTGCTCAAGAACACAATGTACAACCCAGGAATTGATTCCATGAGATTATGATTATAAGTCCAACACCCTTACCACTAGGCCACTTTCTACCAGATCTCATTAAAAGCATGTAATGAAGTAGAGTACGTTAACTGTTGAATATGTAGAGGACGGGAAGAAATAAGCACATTGTCTCTGGATACCTAGTCATACAACACACAACTCAGTTCAGGAATTGGACCTACAACATTATGACCATAAGTAAGTCCAATACATTTACCATTACGCCACATGCCTCCTGTAACACTACATAATATTTTATTCCCTTTATACTTCACCTTTGCTTTTAACAATTGATATATAATTATGAAGGCATCTGCCCATATTGCCTGATTTGACATTTACTATTTGAAATAACTATCTATTATTTACTAATGGTTCTGGTGATGATATTCAAAGGGAAATATTTCACACAATTTTGGAATGTAGCAGTGAAATAATTAACTATGAATAAATGAATAGATTAAACTGTAAGGAGAAGCCATGTTGCGAATCATTCGGTGTCATGTTTCCATTATTGAACTATAACGGTTGACGTTATCATCACTAATGCATACTGATTTTTATCTATTAAACGAATTGATTAGTTTGGTAAACATTCAGTGTTTAATAGAGCTAGATAGAGAGAGAGAGAGAAAAACAAACAAACAAAATAAGTGTTTACTGAAGAGTTGGATAAAACAATTGGTTGGCATGACAGAGTGAAACATATAAAGAAAAACTACAATTGTATGTAAAGGATGGCAGATAGAAGACACACACACACATATATAATGTTATATCATCATCATCATCGTTTAACATCTATCTTCCACGCTAGCATGGGTTTAGATGGGAATTGTCCCACTTGAGGCAAGATTGGTTGTCTTACTCATATAGGACTGTCTGGCAGGTTTTCTACGGCTGGATGCCCTTCCTAACACCAACCACGTTTACAGTGTGGACTGGGAGGTTTTTACCGTGTTACCTACAAGGGTAGAGAAGTAAGCATGAATGTGTATGTGTAATATTAAAGAAATTGGAGAGGGAGTTTAGTCCATTAGGGAAACAAGACCCAAAGCGGAAAATCAGACTGGTGCGCGAGGCCTGTGATCTGTGATGTAAAAGGAATAAGTGGGCAAAGAAAAAGAAGAAGAATCCTACACCAACATCACATCCTACACCAACACCACACCCTACACCAACACCACATCCTACACCAACACCACATCATACCCTACACCAACATCACATCACATCCTACACCAACATCACATCCTACACCAGCACCACATCACATCCTACACCAACACTACATCACATCTACACCAACACCACATCATATCCTACACCAACATCACATCACATCCTACACCAACATCACATCACATCACGTCCTACACCAACACCACATCCTACACCAACACCACATCACATCCTACACCAGCATCACACCCTACAACAACACCACATCACACCCTACACCAATATCACATCACATCACACTCAACACCATATCACATCCTACACCAACAACACATCATACCCTACACCAACACCACATCATACCCTACACCAACATCACATCACATCCTACACCAACATCACATCCTACACCATCACCACATCACATCCTACACCAACACCACATCATACCCTACACCAACACCACATCATACCCTACACCAACATCACATCCTACAGCATATCACATCCTACACCAACACCACATCACATCCTACAGCACATCACATCCTACACCAACACCACATCACATCATACACCAACATCACATCCTGCACCAACACCACATCCTACACCAGCACCACATCACGTCCTACACCAACATCACATCACATCCTACACCAACACCACATCACATCCTACACCAACACCACACCCTACACCAACATCACATCACACCCTACACCAACACCACATCATATCCCAACACCACATCACATCCTACACCAACACCACATCATATCCCAACACCACATCACATCCTACACCAACACCACATCATATCCCAACACCACATCACATCCTACACCAACACCACATCACATCCTACACCAACATCACATCACACCCTACACCAACACCACATCATATCCCAACACCACATCACATCCTACACCAACACCACATCACATCCTACACCAACACCACATCACATCCTACACCAACATCACATCACACCCTACACCAACACCACATCATATCCTACACCAACACCACATCACACCCTACACCAACACCACATCATATCCCAACACCACATCACATCCTACACCAACACCACATCATATCCCAACACCACATCACATCCTACACCAACACCACATCACATCCTACACCAACACCACATCACACCCTACACCAACACCACATCATATCCCAACACCACATCACATCCTACACCAACACCACATCACATCCTACACCAACACCACATCACATCCTACACCAACACCACATCAAACCCTACACCAACACCACATCATATCCCAACACCACATCACATCCTACACCAACACCACATCACACCCTACACCAATATAACATCACACCCAACACCACATCACACCCTACACCAACACCACATCACACCCTACACCAACACCACATCACACCCTACACCAACACCACATCACATCCTACACCAACACCACATCACACCCTACACCAACACCACATCACACCCTACACCAACACCACATCACATCCTACACCAACACCACATCACATCCTACACCAACACCACATCACACCCTACACCAACACCACATCACATCCTACACCAACACCACATCACATCCTACACCAACACCACATCACACCCTACACCAACACCACATCACATCCTACACCAACACCACATCACATCCTACACCAACACCACATCACATCCTACACCAACACCACATCACATCCTACACCAACACCACATCACACCCTACACCAACACCACATCACACCCTACACCAACACCACATCACACCCTACACCAACACCACATCACACCCTACACCAACATCACATCACACCCTACACCAACATCACATCACACCCTACACCAACACCACATCACATCCTACACCAACACCACATCACATCCTACACCAACACCACATCACACCCTACACCAACACCACATCACACCCTACACCAACACCACATCACACCCTACACCAACACCACATCACACCCTACACCAACACCACATCACACCCTACACCAACACCACATCACACCCTACACCAACACCACATCACATCCTACACCAACACCACATCACACCCTACACCAACACCACATCACATCCTACACCAACATCACATCACACCCTACACCAACATCACATCACACCCTACACCAACACCACATCACACCCTACACCAACACCACATCACACCCTACACCAACACCACATCATATCCTACACCAGCATCACATTACACCCTACACCAACACCACATCACACCCTACACCAACACCACATCACACCCTACACCAACATCACATCACACCCTACACCAACACCACATCACACCCTACACCAACACCACATCACACCCTACACCAACACCACATCATATCCTACACCAGCATCACATTACACCCTACACCAACACCACATCACACCCTACACCAACACCACATCACACCCTACACCAACACCACATCACACCCTACACCAACACCACATCACACCCTACACCAACACCACATCACACCCTACACCAACATCACATCACACCCTACACCAACATCACATCACACCCTACACCAACACCACATCACATCCTACACCAACACCACATCACATCCTACACCAACACCACATCACACCCTACACCAACACCACATCACACCCTACACCAACACCACATCACACCCTACACCAACACCACATCACACCCTACACCAACACCACATCACACCCTACACCAACACCACATCACATCCTACACCAACACCACATCACACCCTACACCAACACCACATCACATCCTACACCAACATCACATCACACCCTACACCAACATCACATCACACCCTACACCAACACCACATCACACCCTACACCAACACCACATCACACCCTACACCAACACCACATCATATCCTACACCAGCATCACATTACACCCTACACCAACACCACATCACACCCTACACCAACACCACATCACACCCTACACCAACATCACATCACATCCTACACCAACATCACATCACACCCTACACCAACACCACATCACACCCTACACCAACATCACATCACATCCTACACCAACATCACATCACACCCTACACCAACACCACATCACACCCTACACCAACACCACATCACACCCTACACCAACACCACATCACACCCTACACCAACATCACATCACACCCTACACCAACACCACATCACACCCTACACCAACACCACATCACATCCTACACCAACACCACATCACATCCTACACCAACACCACATCACACCCTACACCAACACCACATCACATCCTACACCAACACCACATCACACCCTACACCAACACCACATCACATCCTACACCAACACCACATCACATCCTACACCAACACCACATCACACCCTACACCAACACCACATCACATCCTACACCAACACCACATCACATCCTACACCAACACCACATCACATCCTACACCAACATCACATCACACCCTACACCAACATCACATCACATCCTACACCAACACCACATCACACCCTACACCAACACCACATCACACCCTACACCAACACCACATCACATCCCACACCAACACCACATCACATCCTACACCAACATCACATCACATCCTACACCAACATCACATCACATCCTACACCAACATCACATCACATCCTACACCAACACCACATCACACCCTACACCAACACCACATCATATCCCAACACCACATCACATCCTACACCAACACCACATCACATCCTACACCAACACCACATCACATCCTACAGCAACACCACATCAAACCCTACACCAACACCACATCATATCCCAACACCACATCACATCCTACACCAACACCACATCACACCCTACACCAATATAACATCACACCCAACATCACATCACACCCTACAACAACACCACATCACATCCTACACCAACACCACATCACACCCTACACCAACACCACATCACACCCTACACCACATCACATCCTACACCAACACCACATCACATCCTACACCAACACCACATCACACCCTACACCAACACCACATCACATCCTACACCAACACCACATCACACCCTACACCAACACCACATCACACCCTACACCAACACCACATCACATCCTACACCAACATCACATCACATCCTACACCAACATCACATCACACCCTACACCACCACCACATCACACCCTACACCAACACCACATCACATCCTACACCAACACCACATCACATCCTACACCAACACCACATCACACCCTACACCAACACCACATCACACCCTACACCAACACCACATCACACCCTACACCAACACCACATCACATCCTACACCAACATCACATCACATCCTACACCAACATCACATCACATCCTACACCAACATCACATCACACCCTACACCAACACCACACCACACCCTACACCAACGCCACATCACATCCTACACCAACACCACATCACATCCTACACCAACACCACATCACATCCTACACCAACACCACATCACATCCTACACCAACACCACATCACATCCTACACCAACACCACATCACACCCTACACCAACACCACATCACACCCTACACCAACACCACATCACACCCTACACCAACACCACATCACACCCTACACCAACACCACATCACATCCTACACCAACATCACATCACACCCTACACCAACATCACATCACACCCTACACCAACACCACATCACATCCTACACCAACACCACATCACATCCTACACCAACATCACATCACACCCTACACCAACATCACATCACATCCTACACCAACACCACATCACATCCTACACCAACACCACATCACACCCTACAACAACACCACATCACACCCTACACCAACATCACATCACACCCTACACCAACACCACATCACACCCTACAACAACACCACATCACACCCTACACCAACACCATATCACACCCTACAACAACACCACATCACACCCTACACCAACACCACATCACACCCTACACCAACACCACATCACACCCTACAACAACACCACATCACACCCTACACCAACATCACATCACATCCTACACCAACACCACATCACACCCTACACCAACACCACATCACACCCTACAACAACACCACATCACACCCTACACCAACACCACATCACACCCTACACCAACACCACATCACACCCTACAACAACACCACATCACACCCTACACCAATTTCACATCACACCCAACATCACATCACACCCTACACCAACACCACATCACATCCTACACCAACACCACATCACACCCTACACCAACACCACATCACACCCTACACCAACATCACATCACACCCTACACCAACACCACATCACATCCTACACCAACACCACATCACACCCTACACCAACACCACATCACACCCTACACCAACACCACATCACACCCTACACCAACACCACATCACACCCTACACCAACACCACATCACATCCTACACCAACACCACATCACACCCTACACCAACACCACATCACATCCTACACCATGATGTGGTGTTGGTGTAGGATCCTACACCAACATCACACCACACCCTACACCAACATCACATCCTACACCAAAACCACACCCTACACCAACACCAACATCACATCCTACACCAAAACCACACCCTACACCAACACCACATCACATCCTACACCAACATCACATCACACCCTACACCAACATCACATCACACCCTACACCAACATTACATCCTACACCAACATCACATCACACCCTACACCAACATCACATCACATCCTACACCAACATCACATCACACCCTACACCAACATCACATCACACCCTACACCAACATCACATCACACCCCACACCAACATCACATCACACCCTACACCAACATCACATCACACCCTACACCAACATCACACCACACCCTACACCAACATCACATCCTACACCAAAACCACACCAACACCACATCACATCCTACACCAACATCACACAACACCCTACACCAACATCACATCCTACACCAAAACCACACCCTACACCAACACCACATCACATCCTACACCAACATCACACAACACCCTACACCAACATCACATCCTACACCAAAACCACACCCTACACCAACACCAACATCACACCCTACACCAACATCACATCACACCCTACACCAACATCACATCACATCCTACACCAACATCACATCACATCCTACACCAACATCACATCACACCCTACACCAACATCACATCACATCATACACCAACATCACATCACATCCTACACCAACATCACACCCTACACCAACACCACATCATATCCCAACACCACATCACATCCTACACCAACATCACATCACATCCTACACCAACATCACATCACACCCTACACCAACATCACATCACACCCTACACCAACATCACATCACACCCTACACCAACATCACATCACACCCTACACCAACATCACATCACACCCTACACCAACACCACATCACACCCTACACCAACATCACACCACACCCTACACCAACATCACATCACACCCTACACCAACATCACATCACACCCTACACCAACATCACATCACACCCTACACCAACATCACATCACATCCTACACCAACATCTTGCTTGCGGTCTACCCCTGGCTCTCCTGCCAGTTGGTTTTGCCGGGAAAATCTGCCCAGTGATTGTTTCCTCATAATATCAGCGCTGTGATATTTCAATTTGGAGATGTAGTGGCCCAACTTGGAGTGACTCTCTGATCTCTGAGCTATGCATTCTATCATGTAATGTTACCCCAAAGACCCTTTGGCGGAACCCCCTTTCAGCCACTTGCATTCGCAACCGTATTCTTTTGGTCATTACTCAAGATTCATGACCATAGGTAAGGGTTGGCATGATTACCAAATTGAAGATAATGTGTTCATGAGTGATGGAAGGCAGGAGGCTGAATTAAGCGCAAGAATTGCAAAAACTGGTGCGGTAATGCACCAGCTTTAGCATCCAGTAATCAGAAGAAGAGCAGTAGGTGTAAAAGCCAAACTCGCTAGACACCGAGAAAGATGGTTGGATAACATCCATGAGCTTGGCTAGTCTCACTTGGGGATTAAGTCAGATCAGATGGAGACATTTGCCTCTGACAGGACCCGCTGGAAGGAGTGTTTGAGGACTCTGCCGCCACGACCCTCTAAGAAGAAGAAGAAGAAGAAGAAGAAGAAGAAGTGTTTGGCTTTTACCCCTACCTTCCTTCTTCTGATTATGGATTCTTAGATTAAAATAAGACAAATTTGCTTCAATAGAATTTGAACTTAGTACGTATATATATATATATATATATATATATATATATATATAGATAGACGGTAGCCACGGAATAGGCAGACCTAGAAAAACATGGGATGAGCTGATAAACTCCGACCTCACACACTTACACCTCTCCAAGACAATGTCACTGGACCGTGACCTTTGGCGGTACTCAGTAACAGAGAAGACCCGCCTTGCCAGTAGGCATCTCTAACAAAATACACCCCGTCCCGCCACCACCCCCACCCCATCCACACCACCCCGTTCTATGTAAAGTTATGTTGGTGCCGCGCCATCCAGGCCGAAACAAATGAGATCGTGTAGGTGTCACGACAAAAAAACACACGCTGTAATGTGGCCGTGTAGGCAACACGGTAAAAACCTCCCAGACCCACACTGTAAATGTGGTTGGTGTTAGGAAGGGCATCCAACTGTAGAAAACCTGCCAGACAGTCCTATGCGAGCAAGACAATCACTCTTGCCTCAAGTGGGACTACCCCCGTCCAAACCCATGCAAGCGTGGAACACGGACGTTAAACGTTGATGATGATGATGATGATGATGATGATATATATATATATTATATATATAGAGAGAGAGACTATTAAAAGCCAAGTTACTTCATTTATTTTGCTCAGTTTACAGTTTCAAGTGATTAATATTGAAGTTGTATTAAATCCCACCCAGTGGGCTCGCCTTTTTCTCTCGAACAGATAATTTCTTTGAAGACCCCTAAGTAATTTCTTTTCATTGTTGCGAGCGTTTTGCAGTCACTTTCGAAATTTACAACAAGAACGTACAAAAGACCAGACGAAGGTGGGGAAAGTAAATTTACAGTCAGTCAAGGGAGAACACTCTCGGTGATAAACCTCAGGTTAACGACGTTGTTTGTGTTAGGTAACGGGAAATAGGAGAGTAATTGTATAAAACGGGTAATGATGTGAGAGGGAGGGAGAGTGGAAGCGAGAGGCAAGGAAAGAGAGAGGAAGGGAGAGGAAGAGAGGAGGAAATGGAAGAGAGAAGGAGGGAAGGGAGAGAGAGAGAGAGAGAGAGAGAGAGAGAATGAGGCATTGATTAACGAGAAAGAGAAAGGAAGTAAGAAAATGAAGTCGAAAAAGAAAGAGAGAAAGAGTGAGAGAGAAAGGAAGATAAGTCAGAAGAAAACAACAAACAAATCAAAAGGAAATATTCAAGGGAGGCAACTCCGTGTCACAAAGTTATATTTTTTTCATGGTTTCGTTAGAAAAGAGAATTCGGTGCTGACAGAGAAAAAGAAAACGGTGATTTCTAGATTCCAGTTGTAAGAAACAACTTATCAAGATACCGAGTTACAGAAGCCATAAATGTGGATTAGCGATGTTGTAAACTAGAAAACAACAACAACAACAACTAATTTATGTAGCGTGTATATCTCCCCAGTATAACCAAACGATGGAATATTTGATCCGATATTGGTGTTACATCTGAAATCAAGAAGATTGACCAGACAAGATTTTTCAAAGTTTTTTATACCTTCATGGCAGACAGTTCTCCATTTTCCACAGTCAGCAGCTAGGGTTTCAAAAGAAGTAAGAGGTATGTTTACATATTTAAGATTGTACCTCTCTCTGTCCTTATATCTGAGTAATGGTCTGTCTACATTAAGTGCACCACTATGAAGTTAACTGTATTACAGTATCTTGGGTGTGTGGTCCTCAGTCATCCATAAGACAAGACCAGCCCATCTGAGATGGGATTGTATCAGAAATAACTCAATCCCACTGATGTTGCAGTTTGTGAAGAGGTTGGCATGGGAGATTCTGTCAGAAAGTGCATAACCACAGATAGATCGAAAACAATATTTGTGGAAGACATCAAGCTCATAAATGTGGATGCAATAAAGTGTCTATGTCTCCGAGCCGTATAAGTGTTGTCAGTACCACTGGATGATAACCTACCACTTTCGGTTTAACGAATATACCTCTGACACTCCATAGACAACGATGTAGTTTTTTTTACAGGCCAAAATTTCAGTCACTCAATGAAACCGTTTTGTTTATTTAGAATAAATGAACCCTAAAAAATGTGTGGGTGTTTGTATGTATATGTGTGTATGGGTACTTCAGTGTGAATGTGAACCTTGTCTTTTATTTGTGTCATTGTATGAATGTGTATATTTCTAAAAATAGTTTTTCAAGGAATCCCTGTTCTTTAAACTCCCTTGGCCAACGACCTTTACCCATCCTCATAATCACTAATTTCCCCAACCACAAGGAAACATATAAATACCACCATATCACAATGAGAGTTGTCTTTCCTGATGATTTCTTTCAAATGAAACAGTTCTAGTCCTGTAGAAGCCATTTCTATATTAAATTTTATATCTATATACCTGTATATAAACTGGAAGTTTTGTTTCTTCTTACAAATAACTGTTCACACAATTTAAATTTGAATGTTTTTGTAACCTATTTTTAAAAAGATTCTTTTGAAATGAAAAATAAAATAAACAAAACAAATTTTTAAAAGTATAATTCAAATTTATTAACATATTTAAAATTGTAACAATAATAACTTCTTTATTTTTAATAATAATGATTTTTTTAAACAATAATAAAACTTTGAAGCAAAATTAAAACATAACAAAATCAGGTACAATGTCTGTGAGGCTTGTGTATTGGAGTAGAATTTCAAAAATTCAAATTTTACTACAACCATTATCCAATTTGTTTCAGTTTGGCAAACTGATTAAAGCAGGCTGTACTTCTGCTTCACATTTGAGGGGTTAGCAGTAAAAACAGACACTGTGACAAAAATATCATCCAACTCAAGTAAACACTTGAAAATATGTTTTCATGAAAAAGCCATTATATTTCAGCTTTTGTAGTGAGTTTTTAATGTAGATTATTTCACTAAAATTCATAATATTTGATTTTCACTGTTAGTGTGAAGAGTAAATATTTAGTCAATGTAAAATAGCGGATAAATACTGTTTATTATAGTTCTTCCAGCCATAACAGAGGAGTTTAAGACAGGTTGCTCATGGGAACTCCAGTATGCAGACAACCTGGTTCTTACAGGCAAATTAGTAAGTTGTCTTACAGTCAAGCATAGATAATTGAGAGAGAGGCTGAATATAAGAGGAATCAGATGTAGTTTGCAGAAGAGAATACTGTTTTGGTATGGATATTTGATGTGTATGAATGATGTATGAAGTACCAAAAAATCAAAAGTGAAGAGATGCTGGAAAAGATCTGTATAATCCAAGCAAGAATGGAAAAGCAGTTGTAAAATAATTGTTTCTACTTTTGGCACAAGACCACCAATTACTCCAGTGCATTATATATAATATCGTCTTTTTTTAATGTATCATGGATTACGTTACTGATTACATAAGACTGTAACAACGTCTTCGTTCAATTTCAGTTTATACTACTCCCACCCCATCCACACCACCCCTTTCGATGTAAAGCTATGTTGGTACCACAACATCCAGTCCGAAATAAATGAGGTCGTGTAGGTGTCACGAAAATAAAAACACACAGTCCACGCTGTAATGTGGTCGTGTAGGTAACACGATAAAAACCTCCCAGTTCCACACTGTAAACGTGGTTGGTGTTAGGAAGAGCATCCAGCTGTAGAAAACCCGCCGGACAATCCTATACGAGCAAGACAACCAATCTTGCCTCAAGTGGGAAAATTCCCGTCCAAACCCATGCAAGCGTGGAAGATGGACATTAAACGATGATCATTGTCAATTATGATTTTATTTGATGTATCATATCTACATGTATATATACTTGCCTATAATATCAATATACACACTACACATGCTAGCAGGAAACCACCCGAAGGGTGGTTTTTCTGCTAGTGATTTAAAAAGAAAAATCTGAATGCGCACACTTATCAATGATATACAAAAGAAAAGACAGTAACGATGAATGAGGTCTTGCCTTGAAAATGTTAATTTTTCTTTGATTCTGGTTCAATTCTTCAATACATTGAAGAGTGCATTATTTCAAATATAGAGTTACGGTCCTTGCCATTCTGAGTTCAAATCCCACCAAGGTTAACTTTACCTTTCATCCCTACGGGGTTGATAAAATAAAGTACCAGTAATACACTGGGTAATTGCTGGCCTTGTGCCAAAAGTAGAAACAATTATTTCAAATATAGGAGAAATCCACTAGTTATTAATACTTTGTAAACTACAGGCATCTTTGATAGTTAAATGTCTGGATAAAATGTAGAGTTTACATATGATGAACATAAAAATAATTTAGATTAACATTCTGTTAAGCTAGCATAAATAGTTTCTTGTGGTTCTGGTGTTGGTTTAGTTTTCTTTGTCTTGTTTTCAAAATTTTCAAAATCAAGTGCTGCATAAGCACATTCCTGGGGGCCTTCAGGCTAGAATGCAATTGAAAACAAACAATGAGAAACTATTCAAATGGAATACTATATTTTGATATAGATTTACATGTACAGTTATACGAGGGTCAGCTGAAAAGTTCATAGATTGACTATAAAGGAGTGATGCTAGAGCAGTGAAATCTTGCATCCATTAAATTTCAACTCTTCCTCTTAATAACTGCATTGTTTCTTTCCAGAGACTATGTTGAAAAATAAACCTCATTTGGTCATTCCATGAGAGTATCTTGGTCAGCCTATGAACTTTTCAGCCGACCCTCATATAATAACTGCATTGTTTCTTTCTAGGGACCATGTTGAAAAATAAACCTCATTTGGTCAATTCATGAGAGTATCTTGGTCAGCCTATGAAGGAGTGATGCTAGAGCTGTGAAATCTTGCATCCATTAAATTTCAACTCTTCCTCTTAATAACTGCATTGTTTCTTTCCAGAGACTATGTTGAAAAATAAACCTCATTTGGTCATTCCATGAGAGTATCTTGGTCAGCCTATGAATGTTTCAGCTGACCCTCCTACTTTTAAAACATGTAAGAGTGATTTATACAAAATACAATCTTTAAAGAAATGCTATGTAACAAACAAACAAAAAAATCAAGGAATCACAATGGTTATGTTTCATTAACCCTTTAACATTCGCATTACTCTATATTTACTATTATATTTTCATGGTAAAGGCTTTACCTCACATAATATCTCACATAACATTCACATTACTCTATATATACTATTATATTTTCATGGTAAAGGCTTTACCTCACATAATTATCTCACATAACATTTACATTACTCTATATATACTATTGTATTTTCATGGTAAAGGCTTTACCTCGCATAATTATCTCACATAACATTTACATTACTCTATATATACTATTATATTTTCATGGTAAAGGCTTTACCTCACATAATTATCTCACATAACATTTACATTACTCTATATATACTATTGTATTTTCATGGTAAAGGCTTTACCTCACATAATTATCTCACATAACATTTACATTACTCTATATATACTATTGTATTTTCATGGTAAAGGCTTTACCTCGCATAATTATCTCACATAATATCGAATCTATGAGATTTTGAAAGTATTTATTTTGAGAATAATACCTTAACTGAGTGACCAGTTACAGCCAGTTTCAACAGAAAGAGGTAGAGAATTCTGGCCGGTTTTGACTGGTTTGAACATTAAAGGGTTAAAGCATTAAATATGAGTGACAGTAACTACATGACAGAACAATTCAAAGACTGTATTTTCACTTTTATCACATTATCTGTTATCTGTCTTCTAAAAATCAAAACTACAAGAAGAGAGTGAAAACATATTGCAAATAAGATAATATTTTAACTCTTTAGCATTTAAACTGGCCATATCTGGCCAAAATTCTTTCACCTCATTCTGTTCAAACTGGCTGTAGCAGGCCGCTCATACTGATATTAAGGTATTGTCCTCAAAATAAACAACTGTTTTTACTTTTGGCACAAGGCTAGCAATTACCCAGTACATTACTGGTACTTTATTTTATCGACCCTGTAAGGATGAAAGGCAAAGTTAACCGGCGGGATTTGAACTTAAACCGTAAAAGGACGTAACTATGCTGGAAAGCATGGTGCTTGACCCTCTACTGATACTGCCAATCCACCGCCCTCAAAATAAATAATATCAAAATCTCATAGATTTGATATTATGAGATAATTATGTGAGGTAAAGCCTTTACCATGAAAATATAAACAGGAGTGAGACCTCTGGTGTTACGCAGTAATACAGACGACCCCTGCTTCCCACGGGTACAAGCCAAAGCTGAAGCATATAGACAATATGCCCCCCCACGCCCCTCCTACTGCAAAGTGGTCGTGTAGGTATCATGACAAAAAGCTCTCAGTACTCACTGTAAATGAGGTTGGGGTTAGGAAGGGCATCCAGCTGTAGAAACCAAGCCAGAATCAGTCATGCATGAGCAAGGCATGATCACCTGACCTGGCATTGCCCACAACAAGACAACCTGTCTAACCCATGCTAGTGTGGAAACATTGATGTAAAATGATGATGATGATGATGATGCTGCTGAAATATAGAGTAATGTAAATGCTAAGGGGTTAATAAAACTATTGTAAATATAATAATAATGATAATGATGAACATTATTGTGTACAGTGCTCAGGTGCACTGCAGCTCATCAAAGGTGCATGTAATGTACAAATGTCAGGAAAGTGACAAATGAGTCATGATATACACACAGATACATGTGTGTGTATGGAGGCGAAATATCAGGTGTAGTGTTGGCGAATTTCAGGCAGCATGGAGGTTTTAAAGGATGCAGTGTCTTGGCAGTTAATAACCGATGCAGGTAGTTTGTTCCATGGAGGTTTTAAAGGATGCAGTGTCTCGGCAGCTAACAACCGATGCAGGTAGTTTGTTCCATGGAGGTTTTAAAGGATGCAGTGTCTCGGCAGCTAACAACCGATGCAGGTAGTTTGTTCCATGGAGGTTTTAAAGGATGCAGTGTCTCGACAGCTAACAACCGATGCAGGTAGTTTGTTCCATGGAGGTTTTAAAGGATGCAGTATCTCGACAGCTAACAACCGATGCAGGTAGTTTGTTCCATGGAGGTTTTAAAGGATGCAGTGTCTCGGCAGCTAACAACCGATGCAGGTAGTTTGTTCCATGGAGGTTTTAAAGGATGCAGTGTCTCGGCAGCTAACAACCGATGCAGGTAGTTTGTTCCATGGAGGTTTTAAAGGATGCAGTGTCTCGACAGCTAACAACCGATGCAGGTAGTTTGTTCCATGGAGGTTTTAAAGGATGCAGTATCTCGACAGCTAACAACCGATGCAGGTAGTTTGTTCCATGGAGGTTTTAAAGGATGCAGTGTCTCGGCAGCTAACAACCGATGCAGGTAGTTTGTTCCATGGAGGTTTTAAAGGATGCAGTGTCTCGACAGCTAACAACTGATGCAGGTAGTTTGTTCCATGGAGGTTTTAAAGGATGCAGTATCTCGACAGCTAACAACCGATGCAGGTAGTTTGTTCCATGGAGGTTTTAAAGGATGCAGTGTCTCGGCAGCTAACAACCGATGCAGGTAGTTTGTTCCATGGAGGTTTTAAAGGATGCAGTGTCTCGACAGCTAACAACCGATGCAGGTAGTTTGTTCCATGGAGGTTTTAAAGGATGCAGTATCTCGACGGCTAACAACCGATGCAGGTAGTTTGTTCCATGGAGGTTTTAAAGGATGCAGTGTCTCGGCAGCTAACAACCGATGCAGGTAGTTTGTTCCATGGAGGTTTTAAAGGATGCAGTGTCTCGACAGCTAACAACCGATGCAGGTAGTTTGTTCCATGCTTCAGTAACTGAGCGTGAAAAAATGTTTCCGAAAGTCATGGGAGCAGTGCTGTTTCCTGACTTTGAAAGCATGCCCACAGGTGTTAGACACATGGAATTCAAAAAGGAGCCAAAATACATCTTAAGATAATATCTTAATAAAACTATTGCAAAAAACATTGGGCAGTTGTATGAACACGGTAAACAATGAAGGTCCTTCTCCTTCTCCTGTGTTGTCCTTCTCCGACACAACTCTTTCCCCTCGGAAAACCCCTCCTGTTGATGGATGTGAAATCCAAAATATAGGGACTATTAAATCGCTTCCAGGGTAACTCTATTTCTTGTTATCTTTTTACGTTCCCTATGTCTCTTTCTAAGCTTCCTCCTACTTCTCTCTCAGCTCAATACCATCTGATTTTGTTACCTGAAGATTTACCCATCTGCATTGTTGAGGCTTATTGAAAGAAATATAAATATATGAATTTACCGTGTTTTCTTGCTTCGTGCTTTCAGAAATGTGATCAGGGCTGCAATCTTTAATACCTAAACATGTAAAATATAACAGTTGAATATAACAGAAAATAAAATATTTATTCAAGTATAATATGCAAGTTTTTTCTTTCCAGGGATTATGTGGAAAATTAAACCTCATTTGGTCATTCCATGAGAGTATCTTAGTCAGCCTATGAACTTTTCAGCCGACCCTCATGTGTGGAAGAGAACTGTTGTATATACATAATTAGTGTTTTTCGTATTGGTGTTGGCTGTTATCTTTAATCATGTCCTATACTTTAAGTAATTAGTACTGATTTATGGCTAGAGCAGTGTTTTAATGTACTTTAGTCTCTAGATTATAATATATTTGGGGTGGTAGAGTATAGTCATATTATAAAGAGTAGGGTCTCAGTCTGGAATTAGTTGTTGAAATATGCTGTTTTCTGACCTGGAGATGATTGGGCTCTGCCAGTTTTTAAAATACCCTAGAAATGCCATACGTCAATACAACTCCCTGTGGAGTTATGGGACCATGCCATGCATATATAGTTTAGATATAGTAATGCTTACCATTAGGTTCCCTTGGACCAATGGGTGGTTTGTTAACCTTAGCATAAAGATCTGGACCGGTGTCCAAAACGTTAAGACTCTCTTCCTGCTATTTCAAGCATTAAACTAATATATTTTAGTCTCTACTCCTGTATTTAATATGGGTTAACCCTTTAGCATTTACATTATACATACTACTGTTTTTTCGTGATAAAGGCTTTACCTCACATAATTATCTCACATAATATCGAATCTGAGATTTTGATATTATCGAGTTTGAGAACGAACCTTAATATCAGTATGAGTGACCAGTTAAGGCTGTTTGAACAGAAAGAGGTGAGAGAATTCTGGCCGGATACAGCCGGTTTAAATGCTAAAGGGTGTAGCGAGACATGATAGTACTATTTTATCTCTGTGGCATAATTTAGTGGTGCTTGGTCAGTCATCAGCCCAGTAGGGTTGGTGACGTATGAATACAAATAAGCACTTCCACCCTGCAGGCACTTATGTTACTCAAAGGAAATAAGAGTGAAAATAAACCTTATCATTTCATTTTTCATCATTTCATTTTACGTCCGCTTTTTCCCTGCTTGCAAGGGTGGGACGGGAACTGATTTTGGCTTGATTTCCACAGCTGGATGCCCTTCCTAACACCAACCTCATTTACAGTGAGTGCTGGGTGCTTTTTTGCCGTGGCACCTCCACGACCACTTCGCAGTGGAATGATAGGGACCCCAGTCCCTATCATCTCATTTCTACAGATGAGTAAACTGGAGCAATGTGAAATAAAGTGTGTTGCTCAAGGAAACAACACATCACCCGGTCTGAGAATTGAACTCACAACCTTTCGATTGCAAGGCCAATGCTCTAACCACTAAGCCATGTGCCTCCACATGTTTACGTTAATCAATAAAGAAGGAATGAGATCAGAAAGTATTCTAATGATGCTTTAATCAGTAAAGTTATATTAATAGTTTGAATATAATTCTGCTTACCTTGAGGTTTATTTGGAACTTTTGGTAGATACTTTACATTAGTATAAATATCCTCTTCAACTTTAAGATATTAAATAATAAAAAAAATAAATGGTTATTGAATAGATAAAATTTCATCTATGTTAATGTTGTGTAGGAATTAACAGAGTAAATATTTATGGAATAGACCTAGACAGACAGTTTTATAAAAAGGTGCAGAGCACTAAAAGTCGATGGAAGCCTTGGAGTGGGGAGACCCAAGAAGA
>OZ024752.1:39184476-39211976 GCA_964016885.1 Eledone cirrhosa
AATGTTTTATGTATATTTTAAAGCTAAATACAGATATAGTTATTGAGGACTAATGGAATGGAATAAAGTATGAATGTCAGGTTCAAATCCCGCCAATATTTGACAATGGATATCGAAAATATCACCTTGGTGTGAAAGACTAAAAAACTATAATGACATCTACTGATAATAGGGAACAATGTTTGTAAATAAATGGAAACATCAGCCCGAAAGCAGACATTCGAATATTAAAGGACATACAACTGCTGAACTGGGCATAATTTTGGTTAGAACTGGGCATCCCATAAGATGGTCATCCTGGTGACATAAGAAAAAAGCACCCAGTCCATCATGTAACATGGATGTGCTGGTGACACCAAAAAGGTATCCAGTCTGCCCTGTAAGATGGTTGTGCTGGTGACATGATGAAAAAGCACTAAGTCCAACCGGTTAGATGACCTTTCTGGTGCCACAATAAAAGCACCCAGTCCACACTGTAACGGGTTTGGCCTTAGAAAGATCATCCAGATGTAGAAACCAAACCAAAATACAAATACAAGACATGGTCACTTTATACAATAAACTACTGGATGTTGTAGGTAACAGTTTGGTCTTTCACACACTCCACCTTATACAATAAACTACTGGATATTGGAGGAAACAGTGTGATATTTCACACATTCCACCTTATACAATAAACTACTGGATATTGGAGGAAGCAGTGTGATATTTCACACATTCCACCTTATACAATAAACTACTGGATGCTGGGGGAAACAGTGTGATATTTCATACACTCCACCTTATACAATAAACTACTGGATGTTGGAGAAAACAGTGTGATATTTCACACATTCCACCTTATACAATAAACTACTGGATGTTGGAGGAAACAGTGTGATATTTCATACACTCCACCTTATACAATAAACTACTGCATATTGGAGGAAGCAGTGTGATATTTCACACATTCCACCTGATACAATAAACTACTGGATGTTGGAGGAAGCAGTGTGATATTTCACACATTCCACCTTATACAATAAACTACTGGATGTTGGAGGAAACACTGTGATATTTCACACACTCCACCTTATACAATAAACTACTAGATATTGGAAGAAGCAGTGTGATATTTCACACATTCCACCTTATACAATAAACTACTAGATATTGGAAGAAGCAGTGTGATATTTCACACATTCCACCTTATACAATAAACTACTGGATGTTGGAAGAAACAGTGTGATATTTCACACATTCCACCTTATACAATAAACTATTGGATGTTGGAGGAAACAGTGTGATATTTCACACATTCCACCTCATACAATAAACTACTGGATATTGGAGGAAACAGTGTGATATTTCACACATTCTACCTTATACAATAAACTACTGGATGTTGGAGGAAGCAGTGTGATATTTCATACACTCCACCTTATACAATAAACTACTGGATGTTGGAGGAAACAGTGTGATATTTGACACATTCCACCTTATATAATAAACTACTGGATATTGGAGGAAGCAGTGTGATATTTCACACATTCTACCTTATACAATAAACTATTGGATATTGGAGGAAACAGTGTGATATTTCACACATTCCACCTTATACAATAAACTACTGGATATTGGAGGAAGCAGTGTGATATTTCATACATTCCACCTTATACAATAAACTACTGGATATTGGAGGAAGCAGTGTGATATTTCATACACTCCACCTTATACAATAAACTACTGGATGTTGGAGGAAACAGTGTGATATTTCACACATTTCACCTTATATAATAAACTACTGGATATTGGAGGAAACAGTGTGATATTTCACACATTCCACCTCATACAATAAACTATTGGATATTGGAGGAAACAGTGTGATATTTCACACACTCCACTTTATACAATAAACTACTGGATGTTGAAGGCAACAGTGTGATATTTCACACATTCCACCTTATACAATAAACTACTGGATATTGGAGGAAACAGTGTGATATTTCACACATTCTACCTTATACAATAAACTACTGGATGTTGAAGGAAACAGTGTGATATTTCACACATTCCACCTTATACAATAAACTACTGGATATTGGAGGAAACAGTGTGATATTTCACACATTCCACCTTATACAATAAACTACTGGATGTTGAAGGAAACAGTTTGGTCTTTCACAAAATGAAAGTAAAGTATATTTGGAACAGATCTGTTAATTACATCAAGTCAATTAATTACCTACCTATACTGTATTGATAAAATTGTTAGCACATTTAAAATACCTGTAATAAGTAGTTATGTTTCTTTTTCTACTAAGTTTATATTCTGTCATACTAACAATTCCTTCTGTGGTTGATCAACTAAATTACCAGAGAAGTATTGGAGGTCAATTTAAGATAACTAAAAGGCACCCAAGATGTGAATCATCATCATCATCACCATTTAATGTCCATTTTCCATGATAGCAGAGGTTTTACAAGTCTATAATCTGTCCTGACAAATCTTTCTCATTACATTTGTATAGATGTGTTTTGATATATATTGTCATGTTTTTTCTACATTCTCTATCTCACTTTTTATATGTTTTTCTGTTTCCTTCTTTACAAATTCTGTGTTCAGTCAACTACATAATATCTAATTATATAATGATTTACTTAATACAACCCTGAATCTATACAGTTGTTGTGATAACAGTTGTAAACAGTCAGGTTCAAATAACTATTTAGTTGCTTAATCTGTAAGACATAGTAACAAAAGGAATCATGTGTGTGAGAAATAAAATACCCATGTCTGGAACAACATTAATCCTAGATCTGTTTGATCAGTGTTAACTTTAGGATCAAATAACAGAATCACTGATGAAGTTCTTAATTTTATCAACAAATGAGACTTTCTTATAAGTAATTGTTTTGAAAATAAAATCAATCTTTATATTAGAAACATAATATTACCTACCGTAGCTGTGTAATTGTGAGATTTGTGTGATTAACAAAAGTTTCAAAAATAACAGATGCAATTCCATTATCTGTATATAAAAGAAAAATGTTGATATGAACAACAATATTTTCTACAAATAAGGAACATGTAGTCAATGAAAGGACGATGTAAAGAATCATTTGACATTAATGGTTTCTGATTTAGGCACAAGGTCAACAATTATGGGTGAGGGGAATATCAATTAAATCAACCTCAGTGCATTACTGGTACTTTATTTTGTTGACAACGTAAGGATGAAAGGCAAAGTTAACCTTGGTGGGATTTGAACTCAGAACATAGCGGGCCATAATTATATGCCACAAGGCATGTAGTCTGACACTCTATTAATATTGTGAAAACACTGACTTAAATAATGCTTTCTAATTTAGGTACAAAAACAACAATTTTAGGGGTAAGCCAATTAACTCGACCCCAGTGTGTTACTGGTACTTTCTTTTATTGACAACATAAAGATGATAGGCAAAGCTAACCATGGCAGGATATGAACTCAGAATGTAACGGGCTCCAACTATATGCCACAAAGAATGTTGACTAATGCTCTATTGATACTGTCAACCAAATACTCTAAATAAGAATTTGACATTAATAAAAGAAATTTGTTTATGCATAAAACAAAAACTGTCTAAACATTATAGTGGCACAACATGTAGTAGAAGGGTGACCTTATAAAGATACTAGAGCCACTATATCTTGCTAAATTTCCATCTTCCATCTACATTGAATTTGATATGCCAGACTAGCTGGCAAGAAACATATATGACCCCCCAAATACAGGTCCATAATCCATTACTGATATAAAAAGATTATATTTTACAGGGTAACTTTTGTTGACATGTTAAAAAATAATAATTGATTTATGTCTGGACTATATGAAGGTGTCTGAGTGCCACTCATGGATACTAGAGTCACTATGCCCTGTTAAATTTCCATGACCATAGCTGAAACCATTCAAAAACTGACTGTTATATGTCCACTCAGCTGTATTGAAAAACTACTTCCGTTTTAGTCACAGACAGAATTGGTGTATTGACAGGAATATTTCATGGTGACAGCTTGTCTGTAATAATATTTCTGCTGACTGTGACTCTATTGTTAGCCCTGTTACATGCTTGTCAGTATAGAAGACAGAAAGGTTAATATCACTTATATCTTTTTCATGATGTCCTTAAGTACCAAGAGAAAATTACATCAGGTCACAGCATCTCACAGGTCATAATAACAGAAGTACAATAGATTTGGTAGTAAACTGTGGTAAATTGTCAAGAGGAGACTATGTATGTCAATGGCCTGTCTATTTCACCTATCTCCAGTGGTGAATGCTACAAGTAACTTGGAATAGATGAGAATATTGTATATGATGTTTGTTCCAAATGTAAAGGTACTGATGTTTCATTTGAATGTGTATTAGACATATATGAAATTACAAGTTAGCTCCTTCAAAATATTTTCTCCATTGATCATAGCAGCCTGGAAGTAATTTTCTGTGAGTGTCCTTAGCTCATCAGTTTCAATTTTTTTCAACAGTCCCAAAATGATGATCCTTCAGCTGCAATTTCAACTTAGGAAAGAGGTAGAAACCACACAGAGCTCAATCTGAGCTGTTGTAAAGATGTGGAAGAGTGGGAATGTTTTTCTTTGCTAGAAATTCTCAAATTGAAAATGCTGTGTTTGGGCAATACCTTTACACAAATTTTTCACATGTGCTAATGGTCTGTTAAAATTCTGTGAACTCCATTTTTATCCAAGCCCATTTCTTCTGCAATCATCCTAACACATAATCAGCAATCTTTCCTTATCACCCCTCATACTACTTCTACATTGTGTTCATTTGTTGACGAGATTGCCCTTCCAGAATGAGGTCAGTCTTCAACATTTTCCTGGCCCTGTTTGAAAGCTTTGTACCTCTTAAAAACCTTACTTTCCAATAGAGTGGCATCTTCATATTCTTGTGTTAAAGGATTATATGTTTCAATGGAAGATTTGTTGAGTTTCACATAAAATTTGATTGCGTTCTATTATTTGATTTTTTTCTTGTATCGCAAATGTAACAGACATTATAAACACATCTGTACATAAACATCAATAATTCATGATTGGTTTAATTAATCATGTTGAAACAAGTATGCATGTGTAGCCAAAGTCATAACCAACACATTTATATACATAACCGAGGTGCTGCATTACCGTGTTAAACATATAAAAACCAGTAGTTTTGTGATAAGCATGTTGGCATTGTGAATAAAGTCAGAATGACCAAGAAATACCTCAGTGGACATAAAATATTATAAAAGTCAGAGTTGTTTATATTCAATGAGACAACTCATATTGCTGGTATGGGTGTGTGGTACATATGAAAGAGATCTGAATAAAATAGTGCAGGGAAAATATAGAAGAATTAGACTAAAGAAAATTTGGGATTACATGGTAATGGCTGACCTCACAAAGCTGGACCTTATGAAGGATATGACACAGCATCAAGTTATCTGGAAATATGTGATGCGGCAGAAGACTTAACTTCCCACATGAACAGGATAGAACGAGTAAGGAGAGAGTGGTGGTACAAGCATAGGCTGACTATAAAGGAATGGTGCTAGAGCTGTGAAATCTTGCATGCATTAATTTCAACTTTTCTTATTCACAACTGCATTGTTTCTTTCCATGGACTATGTTGAAAAATTAACCTCATTTGGTCATTCCATGAGAGTATCTTGGTTAGACAATGAATTTTTCTGCTGGCCCTTATAATAGCAAAAAGGTACAATATTTAGATCTCTACTCACCTGCTAAATATGTCCTTGACATTTCCATACCTCATCCACCTAGCTATCCCCATCACATATAATCTTACCCCCCTCCCCACACATTCCATTTCACCACCTGAGTCTTCCCACTCATCCCACAACTCTGATTCCTCCTTTCTTGTTCAATCCACGCCAGCAGGGAAAGATGGATGTACTTCCCTGACACAGTGTACTGTCAAATGTCATTTCTTCACATTCTCACTCAATGGTACATACATACCTCTCCCCACTACCAATATTCCCCCTCCATCTCTCCCCCTAGGTCACTACCAAACCTCCCTGTTTTCCCCCCTCTTCTCAAACTCTTTCTCTGCCACCTTAGTAATCCCATCCTCCTTGATCCTCAGTTTTTAGTCCAACTATGCCAGCATGGAGAGGCGTATGTACTCACTCCACAATGCACTGTCAGACATCACTCTTAACCCTTTAGCATTTACATTGCTCCTATATTTACTATTATAATTTTGTGGTAAAGGCTTTACCTCATGTAGTTATCTCACATAATACTGAATCTATGAGATTTTGATATTTATTTTGAGAAAAATACCTTGATATCAGTATGAGTGGCCTGTTACGACTGGTTTGAACAGAAAGAGGTTAGAGAATTCTGGCCAGATATGGTCGGTATAAATGCTAAAGGGTTAAGGCCACCTTTACACCTCCCTCCTCCTTCAGCAAGAAACATGAGGCCTATCACAAACTCTTCAGCCTAGCCAAGGACCCAACAACAGGCACTCTCATCTGGAAAATGGTAGTGCTGGTGTCACAGTAAAATGTACTGTCCACACTGTAAAGAGGTAGTGCTGGTGTCACAGTAAAATGTACTCAGTCCACACTGTAAAGTGGTAGTGCTGGTGTCACAGTAAAATGTACTCAGTCCACACTGTAAAGTGGTAGTGATGGTGTCACAGTAAAATGTACTCAGTCCACACTGTAAAATGGTAGTGCTGGTGTCACAGTAAAATGTACTCAGTCCACACTGTAAAGTGTTAGTGCTGGTGTCACAGTAAAATGTACTCAGTCCACACTGTAAAGTGGTAGTGCTGGTGTCACAGTAAAATGAACTCAGTCCACACTGTAAAGTGGTAGTGCTGGTGTCACAGTAAAATGTACTCAGTCCACACTGTAAAGTGTTAGTGCTGGTGTCACAGTAAAATGTACTCAGTCCACACTATAAAGTGGTAGTGCTGGTGTCACAGTAAAATCTACTGTAAAATTGTAGTGATGGTGTCAATAAAATCTATTGTAAAGTGGTAGTGATGGTGTCACAGTAAAACGTACTCAGTCCACACTGTAAAGTGGTAGTGCTGGTGTCACAGTAAAATGTACTCAGTCCACACTGTAAAGTGGTAGTGCTGGTGTCACAGTAAAATCTACTGTAAAATTGTAGTGATGGTGTCAATAAAATCTATTGTAAAGTGGTAGTGCTGGTGTCACAATAAAATATACTGTAAAATTGTAGTGATGTGTCAATAAAATCTACTGTAAAGTGGTAGTGATGGTGTCACAGTAAAATCTACTGTAAAATAATAGTGATGGTGTCACAATAAAATCTACTGTAAAGTGGTAGAGATGGTGTCACAATAAAATCTACTGTAAAGTAGTAGTGATGGTGCCACAGTAAAATCTACTGTAAAGTAGTAGTGATGGTGTCACAATAAAATCTACTGTAAAGTAGTAGTGATGGTGTCACAATAAAATCTACTGTAAAGTGGTAGAGATGGTGTCACAATAAAATTTACTGTAAAGTGGTAGTGATGGTGTCACAACAAAATCTACTGTAAAGTAGTAGTGATGGTGTCACAACAAAATCTACTGTAAAGTAGTAGTGATGGTGTCACAGTAAAATCTACTGTAAAGTAGTAGTGATGGTATCAACAAAATCTACTGTAAAGTGGTAGTGATGGTGTCACAACAAAATCTACTGTAAAGTAGTAGTGATGGTGTCACAACAAAATCTACTGTAAAGTGGTAGTGATGGTGTCACAACAAAATCTACTGTAAAGTAGTAGTGATGGTGTCACAACAAAATCTACTGTAAAGTGGTAGTGATGGTGTCAATAAAATCTACTGTAAAGTGGTAGTGATGGTGTCACAATAAAATCTACTGTAAAGTAGTAGTGATGGTGTCAATAAAATCTACTGTAAAGTGGTAGTGCTGGTATCGCAGTAAAATCTACTGTAAAGTAGTAGTGATGGTATCACAATAAAATCTACTGTAAAGTGGTAGTGATGGTGTCAATAAAATCTACTGTAAAGTGGTAGTGCTGGTATCGCAGTAAAATCTACTGTAAAGTAGTAGTGATGGTATCACAATAAAATCTACTGTAAAGTAGTAGTGATGGTATCACAATAAAATCTACTGTAAAGTGGTAGTGATGGTGTCACAATAAAATCTACTGTAAAGTGGTAGTGATGGTGTCACAATAAAATCTACTGTAAAGTGGTAGTGATGGTGTCAATAAAATCTACTGTAAAGTGGTAGTGCTGGTATCGCAGTAAAATCTACTGTAAAGTAGTAGTGATGGTATCACAATAAAATCTACTGTAAAGTGGTAGTGATGGTGTCACAATAAAATCTACTGTAAAGTGGTAGTGATGGTGTCACAATAAAATCTACTGTAAAGTGGTAGTGATGGTGTCAATAAAATCTACTGTAAAGTGGTTAGTGATGGTGTCACAATAAAATCTACTGTAAAGTGGTAGTGATGGTGTCACAATAAAATCTACTGTAAAGTGGTAGTGCTGGTATCGCAGTAAAATCTACTGTAAAGTAGTAGTGATGGTGTCACAATAAAATCTACTGTAAAATGGTAGTGATGGTGTCACAATAAAATCTACTCACCCAACACTGTTTAGTTGTTGATCGTCTTGAAAGCTCTTTTGTCACACATTCTGTAACTGCTTTTGTTATTTTGCGTCTCTCCTTTGAACTGTCTTACACCATCTTGTTTTTGAGAGCTGTGTACTTGGGATGTGCATGCATTATATCCGGGTTTGTGTGTGAGTGAGTGTTTTTTTAATAGTTTTAAAAATATATTTATTTGTTTATTTATATGTTTATCTATTTATTTATTTTCTCTCTGTCCTACTTCTTACTAGTTGGTTACTTGTTCTATTTGTGTGTGTTTGGTTTATCTTGGGTTAGTTTTGGTGTGTCTCTGTATGTTTTTATATTATCCTTAGTTACTCAATTGTGAGGTTGTTGCTATTCCATTCATGTTTTCAATTTAGTTTTGGTCAGAGTTCGTTTATGTTTGTCACTCCAGTAATCTGTTTGAGCATTGTGTTTGTTCTGTGTGTGGATATAATTTTTATCTCGATGTTCTCTCGTGAGCCCCATGTTCTATTCTGGCATGTTGGTGGAGTACTGATGAGTTTTTCTCATCTTGAAGTTTACACCAGTGTTCATTTCTCATTTCTTCTATGCTACAGGCTCACCTATGTATGTCATGTTCCTATTCCTGACGATGTCACTAAGGTCTTACATCATGATCGGATGATGTAATATGACCATTGAAATATGTATAATGCTTTTTGCAACGTTAAAATTTTAAAAGGATATTTCAAGACCGGCCTTCTGTTGTTTTAAATAAATATTTTACTCTGTTCCTGCACCAGCCATGGCATTTAACATCTATGATAGATGAGTTATATAACGTAGAGTGCTTTTCATCATAGTTTACTAACCAGAATGACCTATTTGACCCATTGGTAAACTATACAACACAAATGGAATACAGCTCCTGTTGCAGTCGAGTGCTTTGTGATGTAATGCGGAACCAAATGCCCTGACCGCAATATTGGAGGAACTACCACTCCAGGCCAAGGTAACTTACTAAAACTAAGACTATCTCAAAGTCTGGACATGACTATATATGGCTACATCCACCCATATGGATCAACAAAATATTTGACGGGCTCTCTAAATTGTTTGATGCACCTGCATGATCCTTTCTGATTCAATTTGACTTTATATATCTTGTGCTGAGTTTTTACCTTCATAGATTAATTTTATCAGGTATTTATATTGGATGCTGGATATTACATTTTATAACCTACATTACATGATTTTTATTTAATTTTATTCTATTTTGTTTTATTTGATTTTAATTTTTATCATATTTATTATATTTTATATTTGAAATATACATTGCCTACAACTTACCCTACAACTTACTAGTCATTTTATACTTCATGTGGGATATAAATTTCTAATACCAGTCCACACTGTAAAGTGGTCGTGCAAAAAACACCCAGCACACACTGTAAAGTGGTCAAGTAGGAGACACAGCAACAAGTACCCAGCACACACTGTAAAGTGGTAGTGTAGGTGTCAGGCAAAAAGCACCCAGCCCACACTGTAAAGTGGTCATGTAGGTGTCAGGACAAAAAGCACCCAACTCACACTGTAAAGTGGTCCTGTAGGTGTCACGACAAAAAGCACCCAGCCCACACTGTAAAGTGGTCGTGTAGGTGTCAGATCAAAAAGCACCCAGCCCACACTGTAAAGTGGTCGTGTAGGTGTCAGGACAAAAAGCACCCAGCCCACAGTGTAAAGTGATCGTTTAGGTGTCAGGACAAAAAGCACCCAGCCCACACTGTAACCCAACTTGCCTCTAATGGAACAAAACAGTCTAGAAAAAGTGGAAGAGGTAAAGAAGGGCAGATGTGGCTGTATGGGAATGGATCAGAAAGGACTCTAAATGCCATAAATGAGAGGAAAAGCATGACTCTTGGGTCACAGAAGAAAGGGAGGGGGAAAAGGAGAGGGTGATGGGCTCTGAGCTTAGGGCACGGTTTGGGCTGCACCCTGTGGACTCACTATCTCTTTTACTTCTTTACTATTAAATAATAAAATATTTATTTATCCTTCCCCTACAATTTACTTACCCCTTAACCCTTTAGCATTTAAACCGGCCGTATCTAGCCAGAACATTCTCACTTCTTTCTATTCAAACCGGCTGTAACTGACCGCTCAAACCTACATTAAGGATTTGTTCTCAAAATAAATAACATCAAAATCTTGTGGATTTGATATTACAGGAGATAATTATGTAAGATAAAGCCTTTACTGCGAAAATACAATAGTAAATATAGAATAATGTAAATGCTAAAGGGTGAACATTTAATATAGTTCTTCTGAATTATAATAATTACACGAGGTACATACTTACTACATATTGTAAACTTAACTCTACTCTAAATCTTACTTTTTTATAATTTTATATTTTCCCTATTTATCATATTTTATCTTATAGTATATCATTTTATAGTTATTTGATACTCCATATGTAATCTGATATTAAGCAACCCATTTAACACTAGCTACTCACTTAATTTAATTTATCTTCAATTTTACCTTCAGCTGTGTACAAGCATTTTTTTTATCTACACTATGTAATTTTATCACCATTATCATTCAGTATCGGTAGGACGTCAGACGTCATGCTTTGCAGCATAGTTATGGCCCTTTACGTTCTGAGTTGAAATCTCACTGAGGTTAACTTTGCCTTTCATCCTTAGAGGGTCGATAAAATAAAGCACCAGTAATGCACTGGGGTTCATTTAATTAACCCCCCCCCCCACATTGCTGACCTTGTACCTATATGGAAATCATTATAATTACTTTGCAGTGGATTGGCAGTATTGGTAGAGGCTTCAGGAGTAAACCCCGAGGATAAATCCAGCTGCTGAAGAACTGTGCAGAGCCATTTATAGCTTGCCTGCTGGAAAGGCACCAGGAATGGAAGGCATCCTCTCAGAGGTCATCAGGTGTGCAAAGGGAGTGCTACTTAGCGGGAGAGTTGGATGAGCAGCCTCCACATATGCCAGGCTGACGAAGAAGAGTCTGAGAGAACAGAAAACTAACTACAAACACCAAGATTACTGTCTACAAGGCGTGTGTCCTCAGCACACTACCTTATAACAGTGAGAGATGAAGCCTCTACACCTGACATGATTGGTGTCTCAATGTCTTACACCTTTGTAGCCTGAGACACTTTCTGGATAGCAAGTAGACTGACCGGGTCATGAACATTGAGGTCCTCAACTACGCCAAGATACTCAGCATATACACCCTGCTCCAACAGTGCCATCTGCACTAGCTCGATCATGTGCATTACATGCCGGACAGGAGGATCCCCAAAGACCTACCATTAGGGGAACTGGCCACTGGCACAAGAACACGAGAACGACTTCATTTTCGCTTCAAAGACATCTACAGGAGGGATATGAAGTTGATAGAACTGGACACCCAGAGATGGGAGGAAGTCACTAGTGACATCTACAGGAGGGATATGAAGTTGATAGAACTGGACACCCAGAGATGGGAGGAAGTCGCTAGTGACACCTACAGGAGGGATATGAAGTTGATAGAACTGGACACCCAGAGATGGGAGGAAGTCACTAGTGACATCTACAGGAGGGATATGAAGTTGATAGAACTGGACACCCAGAGATGGGAGGAAGTCGCTAGTGACACCTACAGGAGGGATATGAAGTTGATAGAACTGGACACCCAGAGATGGGAGGAAGTTGCTAGTGACACCTACATGAGGGATATGAAGTTGATAGAACTGGACATCCAGAGATGGGAGGAAGTTGCTAGTGACATCTACAGGAGGGATATGAAGTTGATAGAACTGGACACCCAGAGATGGGAGGAAGTCGCTAGTGACATCTACAGGAGGGATATGAAGTTGATAGAACTGGACACCCAGAGATGGGAGGAAGTCGCTAGTGACACCTACAGGAGGGATATGAAGTTGATAGAACTGGACACCCAGAGATGGGAGGAAGTCACTAGTGACATCTAGAGGAGGGATATGAAGTTGATAGAACTGGACACCCAGAGATGGGAGGAAGTCGCTAGTGACATCTAGAGGAGGGATATGAAGTTGATAGAACTGGACACCCAGAGATGGGAGGAAGTCGCTAGTGACACCTACAGGAGGGATATGAAGTTGATAGAACTGGACACCCAGAGATGGGAGGAAGTCGCTAGTGACACCTAGAGGAGGGATATGAAGTTGATAGAACTGGACACCCAGAGATGGGAGGAAGTCACTAGTGACACCTACATGAGGGATATGAAGTTGATAGAACTGGACACCCAGAGATGGGAGGAAGTCGCTAGTGACATCTACTGGAGGGATATGAAGTTGATAGAACTGGACACCCAGAGATGGGAGGAAGTCGCTAGTGACATCTACTGGAGGGATATGAAGTTGATAGAACTGGACACCCAGAGATGGGAGGAAGTCGCTAGTGACACCTAGAGGAGGGATATGAAGTTGATAGAACTGGACACCCAGAGATGGGAGGAAGTCGCTAGTGACACCTAGAGGAGGGATATGAAGTTGATAGAACTGGACACCCAGAGATGGGAGGAAGTCGCTAGTGACACCTAGAGGAGGGATATGAAGTTGATAGAACTGGACACCCAGAGATGGGAGGAAGTCGCTAGTGACATCTAGAGGAGGGATATGAAGTTGATAGAACTGGACACCCAGAGATGGGAGGAAGTCGCTAGTGACACCTAGAGGAGGGATATGAAGTTGATAGAACTGGACACCCAGAGATGGGAGGAAGTCGCTAGTGACATCTAGAGGAGGGATATGAAGTTGATAGAACTGGACACCCAGAGATGGGAGGAAGTCGCTAGTGACACCTACAGGAGGGATATGAAGTTGATAGAACTGGACACCCAGAGATGGGAGGAAGTCGCTAGTGACACCTAGAGGAGGGATATGAAGTTGATAGAACTGGACACCCAGAGATGGGAGGAAGTCACTAGTGACACCTACATGAGGGATATGAAGTTGATAGAACTGGACACCCAGAGATGGGAGGAAGTCACTAGTGACACCTACATGAGGGATATGAAGTTGATAGAACTGGACACCCAGAGATGGGAGGAAGTCGCTAGTGACATCTACTGGAGGGATATGAAGTTGATAGAACTGGACACCCAGAGATGGGAGGAAGTCGCTAGTGACATCTACTGGAGGGATATGAAGTTGATAGAACTGGACACCCAGAGATGGGAGGAAGTCGCTAGTGACACCTAGAGGAGGGATATGAAGTTGATAGAACTGGACACCCAGAGATGGGAGGAAGTCGCTAGTGACATCTACTGGAGGGATATGAAGTTGATAGAACTGGACACCCAGAGATGGGAGGAAGTCGCTAGTGACATCTACTGGAGGGATATGAAGTTGATAGAACTGGACACCCAGAGATGGGAGGAAGTCGCTAGTGACATCTACAGGAGGGATATGAAGTTGATAGAACTGGACACCCAGAGATGGGAGGAAGTCGCTAGTGACATCTACAGGAGGGATATGAAGTTGATAGAACTGGACACCCAGAGATGGGAGGAAGTCGCTAGTGACATCTACAGGAGGGATATGAAGTTGATAGAACTGGACACCCAGAGATGGGAGGAAGTCGCTAGTGACACCTACATGAGGGATATGAAGTTGATAGAACTGGACACCCAGAGATGGGAGGAAGTCGCTAGTGACACCTACAGGAGGGATATGAAGTTGATAGAACTGGACACCCAGAGATGGGTAGAAGTCGCTAGTGATCGGCCACAATGGAGACGAGTACTGGCCAAAGGGGTGGAGTGAGTGGAGGAGAAATTGAAACTTGCCTCCGAAGAAAAGCTTGCTCGAAAAAAGAACACAGTTGCACCAGAAGAGAGCAGCCTCTAGCCTGCCAAATCTCTGTCCTTGATAACCTGTCCTTCCCATACCAACATTGAGGCAGACGTAAAATGACAATGTCTGCTTATGTCTAACGAAACCATTGGTAACGTATGAATAAATCAAATTGTTAATACAAATGTGAGTGTGTGTGTGTGTGTGTGTTTGTGTATACATATATAGGAATATATACAAAAAGAAAAGGGAGAATATAAAACCAGATCAAAACAAAAAGAAGACACAGGGTAAGAAGAAACGCCATTGAGAAGGTCACAAGACGTGGATTAGGTAGATAATAAAACTGAAGTGAAACTAAACAGGTACGTGTGTTATATTGACAGCATGACCCTCCCAAAGTATCGCTATATATATACACACATACGTACATATATACATACATATTGGCAAAATGACTCCCAAAGTATAACTACATATACACACATCTGTACATCCAGCCTGTAGCTTTCGAGACGTTTGGGGGAGTCGGGCCGCTGAATACCAGCTTCCTCTCTTCACTGGCGGCTCGCCTAATAGAGGTAACTGGAGAATCTCGCGCGGGCGCTTGGCTGTTTCAGCGCATTAGCCCCGCCATCACCCGAGGCAACGCTGCGAGTGTGCTGGCTTGCCTCAAAAATCACTAGAGAGGTTGCCCAGTACTCCTAGCGACGCTGCTGTCTTTTGCTCTGGTGTTGGCTCCGTTGTTCACCCCTTCCTTTACATTAAAGGAATATATCCTTCTGAAAGGATCACGAGCAATTTATGTCATTTAAGCATTTGTAAGGTTATTTATATATATATATTTAAAACATATTTGTTATGTTATTCTACTGTAAATTTATTTATATGCTTTGTATATATCATATGTAAACATACATATTGGCCAAATGACTCTCCCAAAGTATAACTATATATACACATATACGTAGATATATACATACCTATTGGTAAAATGACTCCCCCCAAAGTATAACTATATACACACATATACGAATATATACACATACCTATTGGCAAAATGACTCCCCCCAAAGTATAACTATATACACACCCATACAAACACAATAATTTTCATTATTATCATAATATATACATGTTATGGTATGCTTCCGTAACTCTTGATGGAGTCGCAGGGGTGCCGTAGTGACATACGGCTTTTCTTGGGCATATTAAGCCTGGCGGAGTCCATCGCTCTCCAGGAATACATACATACATAGGTATTTATATACATACACACAGTGTGTATATATATCCTTTTAGACTTTCGTGTGGAACGAGTTTATGGAAGTACGTAAGAGTACTTCAGAGAAATATGAATTTAAACTTTTCAAGCCAGACATTAAAAATCACGAATAAAGTTATACTTTCTTGAATTTAAGTTTTACGACAATATTAAACAATGTATACTCACCATTAACAACAAGGCTTACATTTGTGTTATATGTTGTAAATGCGGATGTAAAACTGTTCAAAACTTAAGTACTTTAGTTCGTTTATCTACTGATATAAGTAATATAATTGTCAGTCACAGAGAGACAGACAGACACACCTATATACTCAAACTTTGTCTCTTCCCCTTCCTTTCTCTTATTCAAAATAACTTCACATCTAATCAGGTTATGTTAGACTTATTCTATTTAAAATGTCATTTTAGTCTCTTCTCTTATTTTCACCCTATTTTTTTTTATTGTTTCTGTGTAGTTCATACCCCTTTCTTGGTCACCCTGTTTACTCTTCTATTTTACAGTACGGTGAGTGTGGTCTATATTTACCACCTGTGGCCAGGGGGCCCTCAGTAGCATTGCAGAGACCCACTGTAGTATTTTAGGGGCCAATGCCCCTAAGTACGTAAATGATACGGTGACGGGTCATCACCGTATCATTTACGTACTTATACCTCTTAAAAGGGTCCTTGCCTATACCGTCCCACCTAGTTCATTTACTTATTTCGTTATTTCTTTATTTCTTTCTTTACTTCTTTCTTTCTTTCTTTATTTATTTATCTAGCCTAACAATAGCTAGAGACCTAGGTCGTAGAACCCGCTTTACTTTTTTCTTTACACTTATGCGCTTTTCTTCACTCTCAGTATTTTTTCTTTCATATATATTTTTACCCCCTATTGTTCTACCTACCGTTCCGACTTCCTCCCCCTCCCCAGTATCTTCTTTGACCTCATGCCCAGCTGTAGCTGGCACTACCAACGCTTGATTGGGTCTACTCCACCCCCTCCCCTCTTTCTCCTACTGGCAGGTTTAGCCACCATCTCCCCTACTAATTTGCAATCACAGAATTACTACTGATTTTTGACAATCACTTTGACCATATATGGAATTACCCCTTGAGAAGATCGGCTATTTAAATACCAGGATAAATTTTCATTTAGTCCAGAATTAGCCGTCGAAACGGCTTGTAGCTACACATTTTATCTCCAGCCTGTATAGGTTGGCCACTGGTGTAAGAGGGAGTTTGTTGCTGTTGCTCTTAGGTTTCACTCGTGCCTTGCTGTGGGCTCATCCGGGATCCTGGATAACAAGGTGTCGAGATGTTTCTTGAAGACATCCACCTCCACGTCATGCAAATCTCTCAGATCCCTCGGCAGCCTGTTGAAGAGTTGAGGGCCCTTGAATCCCAGGCTATTGCAATACCTGCTCCTTATTCTAGACGTGGAAGTATGTATATGTTTATATGTATAGACATATAAACATATAGATACCAGACACAGGCTGATCTGTTTCTAGGAGAATTTCAATAGACTTTCGGCTGGGTGAGACTTTCAGGTGAGGGCATATCTTTTGGACGCCGAAATTCGTTCATTCTAAACCACACGCTTGCAGTTCCTTAGAGAACTAACACCATGCTCTGGATCTGAGCATATCAATGAATTAACAAGGTAAAATCTATTACAACGTCATGTTTTCCTGTTTTTTTTTGTTCAAATTCTTAGTTATACTTTGGGTGAGTCATTTTGCCAATATGTATGTATATATGTATATATGTATGTATATATGTACGTATATGTGTATATATAGTTATACTTTGGGAGAGTCATTTTACCAATATGTATGTATATATGTACGTATATGTGTATATATAATTATACTTTGGGAGAGTCATTTTGCCAATATGTATACATATATGTATATATATACATATGTATGTATATATGTACATATAATTATACTTTGGAAGAGTTATACTTATGGAGAGTCATTTTGCCAATATGTATGTATATACATATGTATGTATATTTGTACGAATATGTGTATATATAATTATACTTTGGAAGAGTTATAATTTGGGAGAGTCATTTTGCCAATATGTATGTATATATGTACATATGTATGTATATATGTCTATATATGTATGTATATATGTCTGTCTCATGGTCGGGTCGTTGGCGACTAAACTGGCAACCCCACCAAGGTTTCTTGGTGAGGAGGGTGACTTTGGACATCCTGCAGGACTAAAAACAAAACCTGTCAAAGGGCAAAGGAGCTCTTAAGAGACAATGGTCATCCAAAATCACTGGGAGAGATGACCCCTTAGCCTTTGTCAAGGCAGAATACTAGGAGAAGGAAAACTCTGATATAACACTTGCAACCCTGATGATATCCAATGATGTTGACTTGTTCTTCTTTTTGGTAAATATCTTGGTTAAGAGAGTGGGACTGGCCTTGTGCTCACTATAAAAGCTTCACGGCACAGGCATTGCGTTATATCTGGAGATCTTTCTGCACTTGTCGTCACATGGTACCATGAGCCCACACTATGTGTCAATAATTGTCACAAGTGTAGTGTTTGTACCAGAGTTTTCAAGTGGCTGGCTGGACTAAAAAGTCACACTCGTTCAGCGCATCGGTAGGGGTTCTCCTACATGGATAAAAAGTAGTGGCCGTACTCGAAAACGAGTTGGCAGCCACCATATGTATATATATAATTATACTTTGGGAGAGTCATTTTGCCAATATGTATATATGTATGTATATATGTACGTATATGTGTATATATAATTATACTTTGAAAGAGTTATACTTTGGGAGAGTCATTTTGCCAATATGTATGTATATATGTACATATGTACGTATATGTGTATATATAATTATACTTTGGGAGAGTCATTTTGCCAATATGTATGTATATATGTACATATATACATATATATGTATATATGTACGTATATGTGTATATATAATTATACTTTGGAAGAGTTATACTTTGGGAGAGTCATTTTGCCAACATGTATGTATATATGTACATATGTACGTATATGTGTATATATAATTATACTTTGAAAGAGTTATACTTTGGGAGAGTCATTTTGCCAACATGTATGTATATATGTACATATATACATATATATGTATATATGTACGTATATGTGTATATATAATTATACTTTGAAAGAGTTATACTTTGGGAGAGTCATTTTGCCAATATGTATGTATATATGTACATATATACATATATATGTATATATGTACGTATATGTGTATATATAATTATACTTTGGAAGAGTTATACTTTGGGAGAGTCATTTTGCCAATATGTATGTATATATGTACGTGTGTATGTATACATGTCAGGTTGGTTTTGAATGCTCCTGGTAACATGTAACCCAGTACAACCTGTTTCATGGTTGGGTTATTGGCGACTAAACCGGCAACCCCACCAAGCTTGCTTGGTGAGGAGGGGGATATTTGGACACCCTGCGGGATGAAATACAAGAGCCAGCAAAGGGCGGAAGATCTCGGGAGGGTCAACAGCCATCCAAATAGTACTTTTTTTTTTTTTTTACCTGGAAGTTAAAGGCCCTCAATTGTTGTCACAACATCTTTCTAAGAGAGGGAAACTCTGAAAAAATCCTGAGGCTTCGGACGCATCCGAGGATGTTGACCAATTCTCCTTTTTGGGTAGTGTTTGCGATGCCCAGAGAGTGGGATTGGATGAGTGCAGGGCCTTTCCCCACTTGAAAAACCTTCAAAGCACAGGTATTGCTTGTTCAGGTAATGTTACAGGTTCTAGTACTCTTAGCAGAGTGTAACGAATAGATGGAATTGTTGGTATGATGGTTTCAATGCAAAGAATAATACCAGGATTGTGTTGTTACAATGTTTATTTTATTATAACAATATTTAATTTGAATATTGAATGATAAAATCTATGACATGAAATATTCGTACAATGAGTACGAATACAAGTATCACAAAATACGATATAATTGTTTCTACTTTAGGCACAATGCCAGCAATCACCCAGTGTATTACTGGTACTTTATTTTATCGACCACGGTAAGGATGAAAGGCAAAGTCAACCTCGGCGGGATTTGAACTCAGATCGTAAAGGGACGTAACTATGCTGGAAAGGTTTTGCAGCCATCATGTATATATGTGCGTATATGTGTATATATAATTATACTTTGGAAGAGTCATTTTGCCAATATATATGTATATATGTACGTATATGTGTATATATAGTGATACTTTGGGAGGGTATGCAGCCAATATAACACTCGTACCTGTTTAATTTCACGTCAGTTTTATTATTAGTTATCTACCTAATCCACGTCTTGTGACCTTCTCAATGCCTTTTCTTCGTACCCTGTGTCTTCTGTTTGTTTTGATTTTGTTTTATTTACTCCCTTTTCTTTTTGTATATATTTCTATATATGTCTACACAAACACACACACTCACACACACACATTTGTATTAAAGATTTGATTTATTCATACATTACCAATGGTTTCATTAGACATAAGCAGACATTGTCATTTTACATCTGCTTCAATGCTGGTATGGGAGGAAAGGTTATCAAGGGCAGACATTTGGCAGGCTAGAGACTGCTCTCCTCTGGTGCAACTGTGTTGTTCTTTTTTCGAGCAAGCTTTTTTTCAGAGGCAAGTTTCAGCTTCTCACCCCACCCCTTTGTGCAGTACTCGTCTCCATTGTGGTCATTGCTATTACACATCCAAGCTTCATTTCTTTCTAATCTGCGCAAGTCTTCTACAGACAGCGCCCAGGTTTCACTTCCATGTAACATTGCTGTTCGTATACACGCATCATATAGTCTGCTTTTCATTTTGAGGGAAAAGCCTTTTGCAGCTAGCAGTGGCTCCCTGAACTTTTTCTATCCCATTCTTACCCTAGTTATTGTACTTTCTGAACACCCACCTCCACTGCTAATTCGGTCACCTAGGTAGCAGAAGCTATCTACTGTTTCTACAGAGCTCTCCCAGAGTTTGGTGGGTCTTGTTATTATATTCTAAATGCATATATATATACAAAACATGAAACAATCAAATTTTAGCTTAATACATTCAGTTGCTGACGATCGTTTCTTCCAGACATCAGTCTGGAATCATCGGAACATATACAATGTTTAAACAAGTAAAACATTCATAATGATACATTACTATTGACATTGTCAGTGACATCATACTGAAAAGCAAGAGTGACGAAAAGATATTATGTTATACATATATCAAAGTATTAGGAGTGAAAATATTGAGCATATTATATATAAAGATATTATGTTCTACATATATCAAAGTATTAGGAGTGAAAATATTGAGCATATTATATATAAAGATATTATGTTATACAGATATCAAAGTATTAGGAGTGAAAATATTGAGCATATTATATATAAAGATATTATGTTATACAGATATCAAACTATTAGGAGTGAAAATATTGAGCATATTATATATAAAGATATTATGTTATACAGATATCAAAGTATTAGGAGTGAAAATATTGAGCTTATTATATATAAAGATATCAAAGTATTAGGAGTGAAAATATTGAGCATATTACATAGAAAGTTATTATGTTATACAGATATCAAAGTATTAGGAGTGAAAATATTGAGCATATTATATATAAAGATATTATATTATACAGATATCAAAGCATTAGGAGTGAAAATATTGAATATATTACATAGAAAGTTATTCATTAATGTAATTCAGGTGTAAAAGATACCAAGCAAAAAGGTGTTACAGAAGATAGATAAAAGATATCATAGCATTGAAAAATGTAATAGTAAGGGTATATGATGCAAAATATTAATAAAGGCATGCATGAGGTAAGAGTTAGAAAATGAATATATCAAGCATATTTCATACAGAATGTTAAAGACTGTTAAAAGTGTTAAAAATGGAATGCATTATGGTAAAGAAATACGTAATGATATGATGAATAAATGTTGTGTAATGCAAAATATAAATAGTTGTTTCTACTTTTGGCACAAGGCCAGCAATTATCACAGTGTATTACTGGTACTTTATTTTATCGACCCCCGTGAAAATGAACGACAAAGTTAACCTCGACGGGATTTGAACTCAGACCGTAAAGGGACATAACTATACTGGAAAGCATGGCGTCCGACCTTCTACCGATACTGCTAATTCACCGCCCTTTATGCAAAATATAAATAGTATAAGTAAATAAGATAAATAACCTATATATATATGAGAAATGGCAATTTCATAGCCTCTGTTATCTTAAACACGGCTATTCCTTATGAGCGATTTTTCCGTTACGAATATATGCACGTACACAACACACATATATATATTAACAGCTATATAAATACAAACAGACATTAGTACATATATCTATATATATATATAAACATCAAAAGAAGAAAATTGACAATTTATCCCTTATCTTCTCTATGCCAAATATTGAGACTAATGTAAAAATATATGTATATATATATGTATATAAATATGTATATATATATGTATATATATATGTATATAAATATGTATATATATATATATAAATAAATATGTATATATATATATATATATAAATAAATATGTATATATATATATATATATAAATAAATATGTATATATATATATATAAATAAATATGTATCATCATCATCATCATCATCAGGTTTAGCGTCCGTGTTCCACGCTTGCATGGGTTTGGACGGGGGTTTTACCACTTGAGGCAAGAGTGGTTGTCTTGCTCGCATAGGACTGTCTGGCGGGTTTTCTACAGTTGGATGCCCTTCCTAACACCAACCACATTTACAGTGTGGGGCTGGGAGGTTTTTACCGTGTTGCCTACACGGCCACATTACAGCATGGACTGTCTGGCGGGTTTTCTACAGTTGGATGCCCTTCCTAACACCAGCCACATTTACAGTGTGGGGCTGGGAGGTTTTTACCGTGTTGCCTACACGGCCACATTTACAGCGTGGCCTGTGTGTTTTTTTGTCGTGACACCTACACGATCTCATTTGTTTCGCCCTGGATGTTGTGGGACCAACATAACTTTACATTGAAAGGGGCGGTGTGGATGGGGTGGAGGTGGTGGGACGGGGGGGTGTTTTGATAGAGATGCCTACTGACTGTAGTAGGTTTTTACTTTGTATTATATATATATATATATATATAAATAAATATGTATATATATATATATATAAATAAATATGTATATATATATAAATAAATATGTATATATATATATATATATAAATAAATATGTATATATATATATATAAATATGTATATATATATATATATAAATATGTATATATATATATATATATATGTGAATATAGACATAGAATATTCGAAAATATTCTGTATGTTTATAATAAACATTTTGAAGACCTAATCGCTATAGAATAGAATACGTCACGTATTACAATTAGATTCTCGATAAAAGCAAGGGAAGTAAGTCTACGCGTTTCATTCTTGTTAGAATTCATCAGGACTACATATCCAGTGCTTTTATCGAGAATGACACAGCTAGAGACTTATAGAATACTTAGCTGTGTACAGGAACTGGTTTGAAAGAGCGGTTGCCGGTCCGGCAGAAATTAGAAATTGGAATAAATGCTCTGAAATAGCGATATATATGTGAATATAGACATAGAATATTCGAAAATATTCTGTATGTTTATAATAAACATTTTGAAGACCTAATCGCTATAGAATAGAATACGTCACGTATTACAATTAGATTCTCGATAAAAGCAAGGGAAGTAAGTCTACGCGTTTCATTCTTGTTAGAATTCATCAGGACTACATATCCAGTGCTTTTATCGAGAATGACACAGCTAGAGACTTATAGAATACTTAGCTGTGTACAGGAACTGGTTTGAAAGAGCGGTTGCCGGTCCGGCAGAAATTAGAAATTGGAATAGATGCTCTGAAATAGCGATATATATGTGAATATAGACATAGAATATTCGAAAATATTCTGTATGTTTATAATAAACATTTTGAAGACCTAATCGCTATAGAATAGAATACGTCACGTATTACAATTAGATTCTCGATAAAAGCAAGGGAAGTAAGTCTACGCGTTTCATTCTTGTTAGAATTCATCAGGACTACATATCCAGTGCTTTTATCGAGAATGACACAGCTAGAGACTTATAGAATACTTAGCTGTGTACAGGAACTGGTTTGAAAGAGCGGTTGCCGGTCCGGCAGAAATTAGAAATTGGAATAAATGCTCTGAAATAGCGATATATATGTGAATATAGACATAGAATATTCGAAAATATTCTGTATGTTTATAATAAACATTTTGAAGACCTAATCGCTATAGAATAGAATACGTCACGTATTACAATTAGATTCTCGATAAAAGCAAGGGAAGTAAGTCTACGCGTTTCATTCTTGTTAGAATTCATCAGGACTACATATCCAGTGCTTTTATCGAGAATGACACAGCTAGAGACTTATAGAATACTTAGCTGTGTACAGGAACTGGTTTGAAAGAGCGGTTGCCGGTCCGGCAGAAATTAGAAATTGGAATAAATGCTCTGAAATAGCGATATATATGTGAATATAGACATAGAATATTCGAAAATATTCTGTATGTTTATAATAAACATTTTGAAGACCTAATCGCTATAGAATAGAATACGTCACGTATTACAATTAGATTCTCGATAAAAGCAAGGGAAGTAAGTCTACGCGTTTCATTCTTGTTAGAATTCATCAGGACTACATATCCAGTGCTTTTATCGAGAATGACACAGCTAGAGACTTATAGAATACTTAGCTGTGTACAGGAACTGGTTTGAAAGAGCGGTTGCCGGTCCGGCAGAAATTAGAAATTGGAATAAATGCTCTGAAATAGCGATATATATGTGAATATAGACATAGAATATTCGAAAATATTCTGTATGTTTATAATAAACATTTTGAAGACCTAATCGCTATAGAATAGAATACGTCACGTATTACAATTAGATTCTCGATAAAAGCAAGGGAAGTAAGTCTACGCGTTTCATTCTTGTTAGAATTCATCAGGACTACATATCCAGTGCTTTTATCGAGAATGACACAGCTAGAGACTTATAGAATACTTAGCTGTGTACAGGAACTGGTTTGAAAGAGCGGTTGCCGGTCCGGCAGAAATTAGAAATTGGAATAAATGCTCTGAAATAGCGATATATATGTGAATATAGACATAGAATATTCGAAAATATTCTGTATGTTTATAATAAACATTTTGAAGACCTAATCGCTATAGAATAGAATACGTCACGTATTACAATTAGATTCTCGATAAAAGCAAGGGAAGTAAGTCTACGCGTTTCATTCTTGTTAGAATTCATCAGGACTACATATCCAGTGCTTTTATCGAGAATGACACAGCTAGAGACTTATAGAATACTTAGCTGTGTACAGGAACTGGTTTGAAAGAGCGGTTGCCGGTCCGGCAGAAATTAGAAATTGGAATAAATGCTCTGAAATAGCGATATATATGTGAATATAGACATAGAATATTCGAAAATATTCTGTATGTTTATAATAAACATTTTGAAGACCTAATCGCTAAAAGCACTGGATATGTAGTCCTGATGAATTCTAACAAGAATGAAACGCGTAGACTTACTTCCCTTGCTTTTATCGAGAATCTAATTGTAATACGTGACGTATTCTATTCTATAGCGATTAGGTCTTCAAAATGTTTATTATAAACATACAGAATATTTTCGAATATTCTATGTCTATATTCACATATATATCGCTATTTCAGAGCATTTATTCCAATTTCTAATTTCTGCCGGACCGGCAACCGCTCTTTCAAACCAGTTCCTGTACACAGCTAAGTATTCTATAAGTCTCTAGCTGTGTCATTCTCGATAAAAGCACTGGATATGTAGTCCTGATGAATTCTAACAAGAATGAAACGCGTAGACTTACTTCCCTTGCTTTTATCGAGAATCTAATTGTAATACGTGACGTATTCTATTCTATAGCGATTAGGTCTTCAAAATGTTTATTATAAACATACAGAATATTTTCGAATATTCTATGTCTATATTCACATATATATCGCTATTTCAGAGCATTTATTCCAATTTCTAATTTCTGCCGGACCGGCAACCGCTCTTTCAAACCAGTTCCTGTACACAGCTAAGTATTCTATAAGTCTCTAGCTGTGTCATTCTCGATAAAAGCACTGGATATGTAGTCCTGATGAATTCTAACAAGAATGAAACGCGTAGACTTACTTCCCTTGCTTTTATCGAGAATCTAATTGTAATACGTGACGTATTCTATTCTATAGCGATTAGGTCTTCAAAATGTTTATTATAAACATACAGAATATTTTCGAATATTCTATGTCTATATTCACATATATATCGCTATTTCAGAGCATTTATTCCAATTTCTAATTTCTGCCGGACCGGCAACCGCTCTTTCAAACCAGTTCCTGTACACAGCTAAGTATTCTATAAGTCTCTAGCTGTGTCATTCTCGATAAAAGCACTGGATATGTAGTCCTGATGAATTCTAACAAGAATGAAACGCGTAGACTTACTTCCCTTGCTTTTATCGAGAATCTAATTGTAATACGTGACGTATTCTATTCTATAGCGATTAGGTCTTCAAAATGTTTATTATAAACATACAGAATATTTTCGAATATTCTATGTCTATATTCACATATATATCGCTATTTCAGAGCATTTATTCCAATTTCTAATTTCTGCCGGACCGGCAACCGCTCTTTCAAACCAGTTCCTGTACACAGCTAAGTATTCTATAAGTCTCTAGCTGTGTCATTCTCGATAAAAGCACTGGATATGTAGTCCTGATGAATTCTAACAAGAATGAAACGCGTAGACTTACTTCCCTTGCTTTTATCGAGAATCTAATTGTAATACGTGACGTATTCTATTCTATAGCGATTAGGTCTTCAAAATGTTTATTATAAACATACAGAATATTTTCGAATATTCTATGTCTATATTCACATATATATCGCTATTTCAGAGCATTTATTCCAATTTCTAATTTCTGCCGGACCGGCAACCGCTCTTTCAAACCAGTTCCTGTACACAGCTAAGTATTCTATAAGTCTCTAGCTGTGTCATTCTCGATAAAAGCACTGGATATGTAGTCCTGATGAATTCTAACAAGAATGAAACGCGTAGACTTACTTCCCTTGCTTTTATCGAGAATCTAATTGTAATACGTGACGTATTCTATTCTATAGCGATTAGGTCTTCAAAATGTTTATTATAAACATACAGAATATTTTCGAATATTCTATGTCTATATTCACATATATATCGCTATTTCAGAGCATTTATTCCAATTTCTAATTTCTGCCGGACCGGCAACCGCTCTTTCAAACCAGTTCCTGTACACAGCTAAGTATTCTATAAGTCTCTAGCTGTGTCATTCTCGATAAAAGCACTGGATATGTAGTCCTGATGAATTCTAACAAGAATGAAACGCGTAGACTTACTTCCCTTGCTTTTATCGAGAATCTAATTGTAATACGTGACGTATTCTATTCTATAGCGATTAGGTCTTCAAAATGTTTATTATAAACATACAGAATATTTTCGAATATTCTATGTCTATATTCACATATATATCGCTATTTCAGAGCATTTATTCCAATTTCTAATTTCTGCCGGACCGGCAACCGCTCTTTCAAACCAGTTCCTGTACACAGCTAAGTATTCTATAAGTCTCTAGCTGTGTCATTCTCGATAAAAGCACTGGATA
>OZ024752.1:39216976-39244476 GCA_964016885.1 Eledone cirrhosa
TATATATATATATGTACATTTATATATATATATATATGAAAATAAACCAAAGAAGCCTTCAATACATCAAAAGTCTTTATTAGCCAACAATGTTTCGTCCTATTAAGGACTCATCAGGGCAATTAAAGCTATAAGGAGCATTATCGGCCAATACAAGCCGAAAAACTCAGAAGAATATGGAGTTTACAAACATTAAAGCATAGGAAAATATCAAGTAAAAATTGCTAAGGAATTGAATAACATTTTGAACCATATTACAAATATAGTCCAATGCAAAATCTAAAGCTAAACAAAGGTGGTATTATAGAGCGGGAATTATTGCACGATATATAATATAATATAATATAATATAATATAATTGATAATAATAATAATAATATTAAAAGGCCCAATATATATATATATATATATATACACATATGTACACACATATACATATATATTAATACACATTTCCATCAATCCAAGCACAGACTAACCCTTATTAAGAGTTTATATATAAATAAGAATAATAAGAATAAAAATAAAGATAAAAATAAAGATAAAAATATAATACATATATTATTTACAGTATAAAATGAAGAATAAATGAAGAATATAGCTTTAGTTTTTGCATTGGACTATATTTGTAATATGGTTCAAAATGTTATTCACTTCCTTAGCAATTTTTACTTGATATTTTCCTATGCTTTAATGTTTGTAAACTCCATATTCTTCTGAGTTTTTCGGCTTGTATTGGCCGATAGTGCTTCTTATAGCTTTAATTGCCCTGATGAGTCCTTAATAGGACGAAACATTGTTGGCTAATAAAGACTTTTGATGTATTGAAGGCTTCTTTGGTTTATTTTCATAATTCTTCGGCTCTGTTTAATTACATTGAGCTATGCTTTTACTGTCATTTCTATAATACGAAGAGGGTGTGTAACTCCAACACACTCTAGTATTTTAATTCTTATATATATATATATATATATATATTTATATACATATGTACATGTACATACATACATATATATAATATACATATATATATACATACATATATACATGTACATACATATATATATACATGTACATACATATATATATGTACATATATAAATATATACATATGCATACATATATACATATATACTTATACATTAATACATACATATATATATTATATATACATATACATACCGACACACACACACATATATATATATACATCATCATTTGTTCGAGTTTGCTTGGTCATTTATGAGCCTAACCCGCCATCCATCATGATCAAGCATAAATGTTGGGAGGTCATTAGGAGAGCATTCTGTGCCTCTATATAGTTTCTCAATGGAAGTTAAAGCTAGTCAGCTAACTTTCCTCTGACCATGTCTAAGTGACCAAAGCAAAATATCACAAACAAATCTTGCTTTGCTCACCAGCCTTGTCCTGCAAATCTTATTCTTCGTTCTTGCAATATTGCAGATATATCAGGGATGGGACCATAGAGCAGTTGTTTAGTAGGATGCTGTGTCCACAGATATATCAGGGATGGGACCAATAGAGCAGTTGTTTAATAGGATGCTGTGTCCACAGATATATCAGGGATGGGACCATAGAGCAGTTGTTTAGTAGGATGCTGTGTCCACAGATATATCAGGGATGGGACCAATAGAGCTGTTGTTTAGTAGGATGCTGTGTCCACAGATATATCAGGGATGGGACCATAGAGCAGTTGTTTAGTAGGATGCTGTGTCCACAGATATATCAGGGATGGGACCAATAGAGCTGTTGTTTAGTAGGATGCTGTGTCCACAGATATATCAGGGATGGGACCATAGAGCAGTTGTTTAGTAGGATGCTGTGTCCACAGATATATCAGGGATGGGACCATAGAGCAGTTGTTTAGTAGGATGCTGTGTCCACAGATATATCAGGGATGGGACCATAGAGCAGTTGTTTAGTAGGATGCTGTGTCCACAGATATATCAGGGATGGGACCAATAGAGCAGTTGTTTAATAGGATGCTGTGTCCACAGATATATCAGGGATGGGACCATAGAGCAGTTGTTTAGTAGGATGCTGTGTCCACAGATATATCAGGGATGGGACCATAGAGCAGTTGTTTAATAGGATGCTGTGTCCACAGATATATCAGGGATGGGACCAATAGAGCAGTTGTTTAATAGGATGCTGTGTCCACAGATATATCAGGGATGGCACCAATAGAGCAGTTGTTTAATAGGATGCTGTGTCCACAGATATATCAGGGATGGGACCATAGAGCAGTTGTTTAATAGGATGTTGTCCATGAGATATTAAGTACAGCCCTTAGTATCAGTGTATAAGTTCCATCAAGCTTTGATTCTCATTTTGTGTTCAGTGTCCAAGGAATGGCACCATATATCAAAACCAATTCTACAGTGGCGCAGAAGAAGCTGCATTTTAGGTTGTCTGGATTATGTCCATCTTGTCAAGTGCGGTCCATACATTAGCTATTCTGATCATATCCTTTTCAGTTGAATTGATTTCACTACCAAGATATGTGAAGATCTCAACAGATTCAATAGATTCTCCAGTGAGTGTTTCAATAGAGTCCAACGTCATTTGCTGCTTTCTCAAGATAATGAGGCAAGGATTATGCATTTGCCATCTTGTCAGCAATTGCAGATAAATCATCTGCATAATCAGCATCAGTCGATTTTTTTGCAGGACTTTTCTGAAATGGATGTACCAATTTGTGAAATGTAGGTCTCATTTCAAACAGCTCATCAAGTATTTTAATATTAAGTGTTAATTATATATGTACACGTATATACCTGAGCAAGCAGGATACATGTTGTATATATATGTACTATTGAGAAAGTGCTATGCAAGAGACTTGACAGATGTTACACGAGGATGCTGAGAATGGCTCTCAACATTTCTTGGAAACAGAAGCTGACAAATAAAGAAATATACAGATCACTACCACCAGTCTCAAAAAAGGTTGCCTGCTGATGAATGAAATAGGCTGGGCACTGCATCTGTCACCGAGAAGAGACAGCATCACAACTTGTGCTCTGGAAACTGGCAGTCGAACGAAGAAGCGTAGGAAGACAGGCTGTTTCATTCATTGATACCCTGCTGAGAGATGCCGACATTGATAACATCGAAGAACTGAGAAATGTCATGCTCTACCAGGACGATTGGAGAAAGTGTGCTGAATCTTTGTGAGTGTAAACTTGGCCGAGGAAGGAGAAGAAGATATATGCAATAGAACAGAATAAAAGAACTAGAACTTGAAAAGAGTAGGACCATACCAACTGCTTCATCTCATCCTTCTGATTCTGCTTGAATGCTTCCTTGAGTAAGGATACTTAACACAATCAACAAATAGATATATCTTATTATCACATGAAAAGGGTTGGTGCCTCTGGCTGTAAAAGATGACCTCTAAGGTTCAGTGTTTGACAATTCAAAAAGTAAATTGATTTGTACGAAAAAGGAGAAAAGAAGAAAAAGTAAAATCAAAACTTTAAATAACTCCAATAATTCAATCTCATGACTGAATTAGAACATGGTAAATATAGTGGGTGCTGAAATGTAGTTTATTCAAAACTTGTATATCTTTTATATAGAAGTTAAAATTACTTCACTAGTGTTGAAATTAACTATGAGATTTGCTAGGATATATAATCATGTCATTTCTTTCAATGTCAATTAATCTACTTAAGTCAAAGTATGTGGAAATGCAACAAAACACAATGCCCTACTCAAGATCCTGTTAATAGATGTTAAGATAATTAGTATTAAAGGATGGACTTTCAACTCGTCTCCATTTAGCCACATCCTGTTTATCATATATAGAATTAAATTTCATGTATTTATCTTCCATATTAATTCAGGAAAAAGAAACACAATGACTAAAGTTGATTTTTTAATAATTTATTTCTAAATTACAATATAAAATAAGCAAAAAGATTAACAATTATATTGTATAACTACCAACCAGAACTTAGTTAAGGTAGCTAATGATAAATTGAAATGAAATAATGGTACAAAGATGAGATATTCATAGTTTTTAAGCTAATTTTTTAAGTCAAATTTTCTCTTTTATTATTTTACATTTTCCAGCCAAAAGGCTGTGGCCATGCTGGGGCACCACAATTATTGACTTTACTGTTTAAAAATGAAGCGTGTGTGTGTCTGCATATATATGTCATCATCATCATCGTTTGGCATCCGATTTCCCTGCTAGAAATAACCTTTTATTCTCCTTTGTATCTCATCCTAATTATGTACACACAGTATAAAAATACATGCAAAAATGTTTTTTTTAATGTAATCTTTGATAAATCCTCATTAAAATGTTTCTTTAATCTTTGTTTTATTTTTCCACATCTATTTAGAAATATTACACAATAGTTGAATCATTTTCAGAAAAACTGTTTATTAAAAAAAAAATTGAATGAAATAAAGTGATTTAATAAATTAAGTTTAAGAATAATTTTTAATAGTTTTAATATTAGTATAATTCAGACTTAAATCAAAGGTTGTCAACCTTTAAATGTTCTGATCAAAATATTTGGATCTGTAGCTAAATCAATAACTGCTGCAGTCTGTTGTTCAACAGTAAGATGTTTCTGTGGAAGTGTATACCAATTATTGTCTTCAGCACCAAAAATAATTTAAGCTGCATGTTCCAAGGCACCATTTACATGTGAATTCAGAGCTATTTCATCCCTTTAAATAAAAAATTAGAAAGAGTAGACATTTCAAATATTGGCTATTTTCAATATTTTTGTCACCCACCAGTTGTATAAATTGTTTATAATTCTTTACAGAATGAAAATATAAATAAATACAATTAATATACAAAGCATATAAATAAATTTACAGTAGAATAACATAACAAATATGTTTTCAATATATACATAAATAACACTACAAATGCTTAAATAACATTATAAATTGCTCGCGATTCTTTCAGAAGGATATATTCCTTTAATGTTGCAATATTAAAGAAAATGTAAAGGAATGGGTGAACAACCGAGCCGACAGCAGCGTCGCGAGGAGTGCCGGGCAACCTCTCTAATGATTTCTGAGGCAAGCCAGCACCCTCGCAGTGTTGCCTTGGGTGATGGTGAGGTTGATGCACTGGAACAACCAAGCGCCCTCGCGAGAATCACAAGAGAAATCGGAATGTAAGTTTATTTTACATAAACATACTGTATATGGGTCCGTGCTAAGCAATTGTGAAATATTTGAAATAATGAAAAATAATAAAAATTCGATCTAGCTGCAACAATTCTTCTGAAGCGGAAACCCATATCAACATATGCCAAATCTTCAACTCGGTCGCAAGATTTCAACCCTGAAGCCAAAAATGTAAAGAAGCAGTTGACTTAAGAAATTACCGATTCCATGAAAGTCTGACACTCGACGGAAGCAAAGAAAAATGGAAAAGAAACAACTTTGTGAAAGAAGCTAGTTTGAAAAGTATTGAAGTCCAAAAAGATGTCAAACTTGATATCGATGAAGGAAATTTGCTTGCATCAGATCCCAATCCTCTTGAGTTAAAAAGATTAAGGTTAGTTTATAATGAATGTTTATCTCAAACATTTACCACTTGGCTTTTGATTATAGATCTTCTCCATTGTGAATTAGCTCTTCTCGATACCATGTGCCCTGCCAAAAATGACAAATCATACCCTATCATCTGAATAACAAACTCAGTGGATAACACAGTCAGGATGGTCAAAACTGGAATGGCTTTCATCGTAAGGTTTTATTGAAGCTGACAAAACGTTAAACAAAAGCAGAGGTCTGTTTACATAAACATCATCACACAAACTGTTAGAAATAGCAGATAAATCGCACATTACATATTTGAATGTTTGACTAAAATATCATTGTAATTGAATCATTCAAACATTATCTGATTGAGCACTCAATACTGGTGGGTAGAGTTTAAATTTTCTTGTATTTGTACACACACAAGCCGACGAGGGAATCCTAAATGTAACGTGCATAATCCGGTGAATCGCACGAGATATTTTCATTCCCTTATTTCCTATTAATTTAACATTCAATCAGTCAACACAAGCCAAATATTCGACTGACACAGGACATAAGCTAATAATAATGATTAATGACAATAATCTTTAAATTTATTGCAAATTCACCCATGTGGAATCTCACACACTCACACAGGTTCTGATTCTACTGCAGTCTTGCCCATGCAGAATTTTACACAAACTCACAATTTCTGATTTTACTGCGTATTTACCCATGCGAAATATTACACAAACTCACAGCCTTAGAATTTGTACTTCTAACCTTTTTATTTTCCTTCTTTTTGCATGTTCTTCCACTGTATTTACCTGCCTCTCACATGACCACACTTATCTCCACACACTCATAATCTTCTCCCCCCTTCTCTACTTTCTATCCCTCCCTCTGCTCACCTCTCACTTTGTCCTCATGCACAGCCCACCTATGTCTTCGTTCAACCCGTTGGTGGCCCAATGTTTCGATCGAACTATCACCGGCGATTGCCGATTGATAAAGTTGCCTCCACTTTAACCTAGTCCACTCTAGGTGGCGGAGGCATGTGTTGAATGACCAAGAGACCTGCTTGGTGGAACGACTATGTTACAACAGGTCAGCCTTTGACCTCTCAGTTTACACCAGCTTCATGACGCACGAGAAGAGCTAACTTGTCTCCACTTACCCCCTCCTTCACCGCAGATTCCAAGCGAATTCAACCCTGCCAACTCCACCACCCCTACAACTATTAGCCCACCACCCAACCTCCACTCTAGTCCCACCGTTAGAACCATTGCTGCCTCTTTTACTGACTCACTCCCTCCACCAAATTCCAACGCTGGCCCTCTACTGCTGGCTGCTGCCAACCCACCACCTGATTGCGCTCTCTGTGCCCGCACTAGCCGGTACTTAAAGACTATCAAACGTCACCTATGCCACGTAAGCTACCACAGAAGCTGTGTCGGCATCACCAAGGCTCAAGCCGAAAGGCTTCCATACTGGACCCGTGATCGGTGCCACTTCAGCTACGACGTATTCCATGGAGATGCCCCATGCTTCGATGACCACCTCTCTACTGAGGACTTTGCCACACCCCTCCAGAGTTTCTCCAAATCAAAGCTCGTCAACTGGATCCCTGAGGGAGCTCGGAATAGCTTTGCACATGCCCTCTCTCCTTACTGGTTGGTGACACCGGACTCAAGCTCTTGGAGTGTCTGACTCAGTTTGCGAATCAGTTCTCTTTAGTAAACCTTCTCCTCTATATCCGCCCACTGTTCTTCAAGGTAGGGGAACTCGAGAGATTGCCTACGCATAGACTTGTTTATGCTAAAAAGGGGGTAACCCAGAATTTGACTGTTAAATGTCACCCAGAGGTCAAGGTGGGGACAGATTCCGCTACATATGTGTACATACTTCATGTAAAAGTATATATGGTAATTTTACTTCAATTCCTTTAACAGTTAAGAGCAGCGTTATTGGTTTATTTCCCCAAGTATTTGTGCTGAATATTCAATTAATAATAAATAATTCATAGTAATTTTATACCACACCACCTCAGTAACTATAGTTTACCAAGTAATTTTATACCACACCACCTCACTAACTATAGTATACCAAGTAATTTTATACCACACCACCTCGGTAACTATAGTTTGCCAAGTAATTTTATACCACACCACCTCAATAACTATAGTTTACCAAGTAATTTTATACCACACCACCTCAATAACTATAGTTTACCAAGTAATTTTATACCACACCACCTCAATAACTATAGTTTGCCAAGTAACTTTATACCACACCACTTCAATAACTATAGTTAGCCAAGTAATTTTATACCACACCACCTCAATAACTATAGTTAGCCAAGTAATTTTATACCACACCACCTCAATAACTATAGTATACCAAGTAATTTTATACCACACCACCTCAATAACTATAGTATACCAAGTAATTTTATACCACACCACTTCAATAACTATAGTTAGCCAAGTAATTTTATACCACACCACCTCAATAACTATAGTTTGCCAAGTAATTTTATACCACACCACCTCAATAACTATAGTTTGCCAAGTAATTTTATACCACACCACCTCAATAACTATAGTTTGCCAAGTAATTTTATACCACACCACCTCAGTAACTATAGTTTACCAAGTAATTTTATACCACACCACCTCAGTAACTATAGTATACCAAGTAATTTCATATTATATCACCACAGTAACTATAGTATACCAAGTAATTTTATACCACACCACCTCAATAACTATAGTATACCAAATAATTTCATACTACACCACCTCAGTAACTATAGTTTGCCAAGTAATTTCATACTACACCACCTCTAACTATAGTTTGCCAAGTAATTTTATACTACACCACCTCAGTAACTATAGTTTGCCAAGTAATTTTATACAACACCACCTCAATAACTATAGTATACCAAATAATTTCATACTACACCACCTCTAACTATAGTTTGCCAAGTAATTTCACATTATATCACCACAGTAACTATAGTATACCAAGTAATTTTATATTATATCACCAAGTAATTTCATAATACACCACCTCAGTAACTATAGATTACCATGTAATTTTATACTATACCATCTCAGTAACAATAGTTTACCAAGTAATTTCATATTTCCTTGGGTTGTGAGAGATGTATCACATTTGTCACACCAAATACCTTGTTGTTTGTTTTATAACAATAAGACCACTGGCCCTGACAATGAATATGTTTCTCTTGTTCACCCTGACATCCTAAACAACATCTGGAAAATAGCTACTCCGCTAATCAATTTAATGTCACTCATTGACACACTAGAATCACAGATCCACAGACTTCATGTCTCCCCTCTCTCTGTCTCTTATACCATTTCTACAATGATATCTCCTCTTTGAAACTTGCTAGTTTCATACCACCTCAACACTTAATTCCCTTACCTCTCCTTGTTGTGTCCAGGCCTCACACTAACCACTACCCTCAGTCCTTCTTGCCCACAACATTTATATTATGGAACACAACCCCTCTTTATGTCTTTCCAGAAGGAGTGGACATCAACAATCTTAAAACAAAACACCAATAGCATCAATATCTTTGGTCCCAGAAGATCTGTTAAGGCCTTGGGCACTGTCCCTTCCTACAGACCTACCAAGTAAAACAATAAATACTTACTTTTAGGAGTGTTTGGATGATTAATATAAATATCCTCGGCACCAGCAGCAGCTTTATCTATAAGAGAGGAAATGAAAAATGAGTAAATGTACTGCTTGTGGTGCTTGATATCTGAAGGCTACAGAGAAATGAAGTGGGCATGATCATATGGGTGTGTGATGTTAATGTACATGATTGACAAAGCATGGATGAGTTGAGAGGAAAACTATGTATAAGAGGAATCAAATGGATGATGATCATTGAAACAAGAAATGTTAAGAGAGACAAGAGGAAGAAAGATGCAGTAGAGGAAGACTGAGGAGGGCTTCAGTAGATGTGGAGAGATCTGATCTCAGCAGACTGAACCTCATAGAAGAGATTATGGATGTATGATATAAAGTAGAAGGAAACTGTGCTTGAAAGGACCCATACAGCCCATGAAAACATGAAAAAATAGATGTAAAAAGGCGATAATGATATATATATAAACAACATTCAATTTGGCTAAAATTATGTAATCTAAATAAACTCTGAAATATTGATAATTTTCTCACTGAATTTGTTTATTTGTTTAATTAAAATATTAAAAATTAAGAATTTTGAAAAATACATGTTTTTAAAAATCAAAAATATATGTTCTATTATCTTCTAACATATCAGAACCATCTGCTGTCCATCTTTTTTCATTCTAGCTATTAACAATTTACTGGTAAGAAGATCAACAACCATTTACTTCTGCTTCTTGTCTTTTTTGTTCTTATTTAATGCTTCCATTAATTTATTCATATTTTCTGGATCCATCTCCTTGACTTCCATTTTTTATAATACATAATATGTTTATTTAGTCATTTGATAGGATCCATTAGTAATTTTTCTTGAGAAGAGATGATGTGGCAGATTAAAAGAAGAGAAAGCGAGAATGATTACGTAACAGTATTGGAATAGGTTCTAAAGAAAGGTTGAAAGTTATGAAGTAGAAGCAAAGTTACAAAATAATATATTTTGATATGACAACGTGAAGGGCTATATTTAAGTGACTGAGTGAATTAGAAATAAATATTTATAAAATTAAATTATTATTCAACAAAAGAAAAATGGGGAAAACAAAAGTTATAAGATAAATAAGTCTTTAAATAATACCTAGTTCCAAATAATCAATCGAATCATAGGTGTCATCTGAAATTGTAAGAATAAAAATATATATTATTGTATATTTTCTGAATTTCTTTTGAATATTGAAATTCCTTCATTGTGAAAATAATTAAATTTATGACTATATTAAGTTAATAATATTATTTTTAATTTTAAGGGGCTTCTTAAAAAATAAAGTCGTTTGCAAGACAAATACATTCTAATCCTGAAGCACATATATGTTCTTCTTAAACAATTTTTACATGTATGGTATAGAGATGCAATAAATGGTATTTTCTATTCTAAAGTATGACATACACACACACACATATATATATATACAATGTGTGTGTATGTGTATGTGTCTTCAAAATAGAGAAAGAGAGGGGAGGGTTTGAGGTGGATGGAGAGTGAGAAATAGACAAAAATATTTTCCAAGCCTAAAGAAGAAATCAGTTTGGTTATTCTCCTTCTTCGAATTATTAGTGGTTTGGCAGTATTGGTAGAGCATTAGATACCACGTTTTGCAGCATAGAGTTATGGCCCTTTTCGTTCTGAGTTCAAATCCCGTCGAGGTTAACTTTGCCTTTCATCCTTACAGGATGAATGGCACTGGGTAATTGCTGGCCTCGTGCCAAAAGTAGAAACAATTATTATTATTATCTACTTCTTTTTCTTCTTTTTCACCCACATATTCCTGGGATGGTCATGGGAGCAAAGTCCTAAAGCATGCCTTTGACACTATTGGCATGCAGTTAGAATATCTCAAAAAAGAAACGCTGGACAAATTTTATGGGCAAAACCAACCTTCTTCTTTGGCCACATATTTCTGAGAGACTCATGGGGTCAGAGTTCTTAAACACTCCTTTGGGTGAGTCTGGTTAGAAGCAAGCAATTCCAACAGATCTGACTGGATCTCCAAGCACCACCCACTATGTTCATGTATTTTACCCAACCATCTCACTTGGGGTCTACTCTGGATCTTGTGCTGGTTGGTTTTGTCTATAAAATATGTCCAGCAATTCTTTCTTGAGACATTCTAACATGCCGAAAGTATTGCAGCTGGGATGTCTCAATCTAGAGAAATAACAGCTCTACCTGTAGTGCTTCTCTGATCTCTGAGCTATGCATTCTATCAAGTAACATTACTCAAAAGACCTTTCAGTGGAACCACATTTCGGCCCCCCTTGTATTCACAATCGTATTCTTTCTCAACAGTTCTGTTCTGCTAGAGAACAGGACCGCAGGTAGCAGATGGCGATAAGGTCACCAGATACAATGGTTAGTTGCAATATAATCTAGTAGCTTCCAGATGTATGAGCAAACCCGGACAAAGAGCGGTACATTACGAGGGGATATGAAGCAATGGCTGACACCTGTAGCTCACAAGAAAACTGTCACAACCCAGTGATGTAGATATGATGAGGTGAGTAAAGGCCACCTCTAAAAAAGACTAGTCTTGACGGGTTTGAGAAAATACCAGATTATTGACTGGCATAAATAAGACCACCAAAACTGCAATATGGTGAGAGCTAAGAAAAAGAATCATACTGCATTGTCTTTCACATTGAATATCAAGGATGCATTCAGGCCTTAGACAGTGGGGCATGTTCAAAGAATATATTTCAGTCCCTATTTCCTACTGTAAAACCTGGTGATGTGTCTGCAACCTGTCCTGGGAGGAGTGGCATGGATGCACAAAGTTTGTGTATCTCGAGACTCCAAAGAGTGTTCGAAATTGAGCAAACATTGACTGTTTGGTATTTAGTTTTGTATATCATCATCATCATCATCATCATCATTTTACGTCCGCTTGCAAGGGCGGGACGGGTCTTATTGAACACAGCATCTCTCCACTCGTCACGGTCCTTCGTCATCTCCACCGTGAGCTTCAATTATCTGAGGTCTGTTCTCACCACCTCTGCCTATGTTTTTTGTGGTCTACCTCTACCACGTCTTCCTTCAACTGGCATTTCCTGGCACTTCTTCACCCATCGGTCATCCTCCATGCGCATCACATGTCCATACCACCCCAGTCTCCTCTCCCATACACTACATTCTATCCCTCTCAGACACAGTTTCTCTCTCAACACATTCATGCTGGGTCTTTCATGCACATTTACACTGCACATCCAACGGAGCATGCTTGCCTCATTTCTCTCCAGCCGTTGCATATCCTCTGCAGATGCTGCCCATGTCTCACTACCATGCAGCATCACGCTCCTCACACAGGCATCATACAACCGTTCTTTCGTACGCAGGGAGAAACCCTTCTTCGTCAACAGAGGAAGCAGCTCCCTAAACTTCTTCCAACCCGTCCTTATTCTAGATACTATGGCCTCGGAACACCCTCCTCCCATGCTAATCTGATCTCCTAGGTACCGGAAGCTATCCACCACTTCTATAGCGCCCTCTTGCATTTGAAAAATGTGTCTATCAATGCGACTTCTACTGTCTAATTTCCCTGTACATCTACTGCATACATATTTCTCCCTACCTGTTAGTTTGCCTGCTATCCCGCTACATCTCTTGTGTACCCAGGATCTGCATTGTGTGCATTTTATAGAATTTATGCCAGTTCCTTTTCTGCATATCGAACATGGCCATTTCCCTGACGGAATCAGGGTTTTGTCCTCTTTTCTACTCATCAACACTTTTGTCTTAGCTAGGTTCACTCTCAGTCCTCTTGCTTCCAACTGCTGTTTCCATAGCCAGAATTTATTCTCTAGCTCCTCTACTGATTCTGCTATAAGAACCAGATCGTCAGCATAGAGAAGTTCCCATGGACAGCCAGTCTTAAACTCCTCTGTTATGGCTTGGAGGACTATAATGAACAAGAGCGGGCTGAGGACCGAACCCTGATGTACTCCTACTTGTATCTGGAATTCCTCACTAAACTCCATTCCTACCCTGACTTCACTGAGAGTACCTCTGTACAAAGTTTGCACTGTCCTCACAAGCCATTCCTCAACATCTAGCTTCCTTAGGGACCACCAGATGACAGATCGGGGTACCCTATCAAAGGCCTTCTCTAGGTCAACAAAGGCTAAGTATAGTGGCTTATTTTTCTCTAAGAACCTCTCTTGCAATTGTCTCACCAAGAAGAGGGCATCTGTTGTACTCTTCCCAGGCACAAAACCAAACTGCATCTCATGTAGTTTGAACCTTTCTCTAATTAGTTGTGCTAATATCCTTTCGGCCACTTTCATAACCTGATCTATCAGTTTTATACCCCTATAATTGCTCCTCTCCAGAGCACCCCCTTTACCATTGTAGCAATTTATGAGAATACTGCTGCACCAGTCTTTGGGTATGACCACCATATATAGCCTGATTGATGATGCGTGCAACCAGTTTATTGCCTACGTCCCCTGATGCCTTCAGCATCTCAGCAACTATTCCCGATGGTCCAGCAGCCTTACCATTTTTCATTTCCTTAATCGCCTCTTGGACCCTCTATTCGTCAATCTCAATAGCTGGTCCCTCTGTCAGATCTACTGAGGGTAATTTCTCTCTCTCCCATTCGTTCTCCACATTCATCAGTCTCTCATAATGACATTTCCAGGCCTCCTTTTTCTGATCATTCGTGACACTAAGTACACCGGGATCAACCTGGACACATTTATCTCCAACAACATCCTGATTTGCATTGACACACTGCCTTGCAATGTGGAACACTGCACGACTCTGATCTTCCCGTCGCAGAACATTGGCAAACCTCCTACTCTCCGCCTCCCTGCGTGCTAAGTACACCTGACGTCTAGCTTCTCTCTTAGTGGCTGTATATTCTTCCCTACTCCCACCCTTTTTCCAAGCCTTCCATGCTAGTCTTTTGTCTCTAATAGCCTTATCTACTGTGCTGTTCCACCACCAGGTCACTCTCTGTCTGGTTGGAGCTCTGCTCCAGCCACAAGTTTCATCAGTAGCCTGCAGCAAGTTGTCACGTAAGAAATTCCAGTTATTATCTATGTCATACTTCTCTAAATCATCTTCTTTTTCGTCATATACATCTTGAAGGGCTTTCCTGAATTTGTATTTTAGTGAAAGGTCTTTTAGCTTCCAGACCTTTCTTCTCCACACCTTCCTATATGTCTCATTCCATCTCTTGCTTACTGAGATATCACTAACAACTAACCTATACTGTGGGGTACATTCTTCCCCATTGTATGCCTTGGTATTAGACACCCTCTGCCTGCCCACTGCCTAACTAGTAAGAAGTCAATCTGGCTTATGTGCTCACCAGATTTGTAGGTTATTAGGTGATTGGCAGGTTTCTGGAAGTTTGTGTTGCAAATAGTCAATGTACCTGCATCACAAAATTCAAGAAGTCTCACTCCTTCTTCATTTCTTGAACTGTAACCGTGCCCACCAGTGTAACCATCCTGGAGCTGTCCAACATGACCATTGAAGTCTCCTGATAGCATATGATGTCTCCGTCCTCTGTCATTGCGGTTGTTTGTAAAAGTTGCTCGTAAAAGCAGTCTTTCTCATCTTTGCCTAAGCCTGCTTGGGGAGCATAGACCGAGATGATTGTCAGTAGTCTCCTACCTACAACTAATCTAAGCTTAATTACTCGATTACTAACTTGAACTACCTCTATTGTCTTATTGATACATTTCTCAGCCAGGAAAATGCCTACTCCCCCTAACCCATCATCCTTGCCTACCCAGAATTGCTTATAGCTAAGACGCTTGCCTACGACTAGTCTCGCAGAGGCACCTCTCCATTTCACCTCTTGCACGCAGCACACATCCACCTGCCTTCTCTCCAGCATCTCCGCTATTTCAGCACATCTACCTCTGAGAGTGCCAACATATAAGTGTTGCAACTCTGAGATGCGAGGTCTTCATATTTTCTTGTTGTTCCTATTTGTTGCTGTGCTGATAAGCGTTTTGGCATTGATACACTGGTTGGATGCCCTTCCTAATACCAGCGCCACTTTACAGCATGGACTGGATGCTTTTATTTCTGCCACCAGCACTAGAGAGGATGTCTTACTAGACGCAAGGGCCCTCTCTACCCCTCCATTTTACAGCATGGTCATTAAAAAAAAAAATATATATATATGCATAGCCCAGAGATTAGAATAGCTACTGTTAGGTCCATTACTTCTCTGATAGTATGGACATGAGATCAGAATATTTAAGTAAAGAATTGTTCCACAGATTTTATAAGAATAACCAACTGGCAGAACACCCAGTGGTAGACCCTAGAAACAAGATGTTTGGATGAGATTCATGAGCTCAACTGGTAATGCTTGGGGATCTAGCTGGATCAATTGGAAACATTTCCTTCTGACAGGATCTGCTCGAAGGCATGCTTCAGGATTTGCCTCCATGACCCTCTCAGGAATAAGTTGAAGAAGAGGAAAATGAAGAAGCGAATTGAGAAGGTGATGGTGGTGGAGAGGAAGAAGAAGAAGACGATTAGTTTGAGTCTCATTAGTTGTATCTTAGAAACAATTAATAGTAGGCTCAAAATAATACTCAACATTCCATATACACAACAAATACTCAAGCCTTTAAATTCTCCAAGTTGTTAACTTATAGCTGTACTCCAGTAGTTCAGATAAAAAGAAAAATAACGCCTAGAATACCTGGAGAAAGTCACCTTTCTCCCAAAACTGGGCAGTGTCCTTCCAGCATCATAACTTTTGTAAATCTACTATTCAAAGTGTGAAGGGAGCCTCTCTATATAAAAGAGCTCTCAAAGCTTTCTAGCTTCCCAAACAGCATTTAATTTACCTGGTTTCTTGCTAAAATTATGGCTACCAATTTTGCAGAATTCTCATTTCCTCTACTCCTCAAACAATAGTTCTGTGAACAGCTCTCTCAAGGAGAAAGCCTCCACCTTTGCATGCGAGTCTACCCTACACATACATAGTGAATCTCCCCTCAACCTATCGACTCTATCCCATATGAAGCCCTACTCTTCATTCATAAACACCAAATACCTTGTTTGTTTCATAACAATAAGGCCACTGGCCCTGACAATGAATATGTTTCCCTTGTTCACCCTGACATCCTAAACAACATCTGGAAAATAGCTACTCTGCTATTCAATTTAAAGTAACCCATTGACACACTAGAATCACAGATCCACAGACATCATGTCTCCCCTCTCTCTGTCTCTTATACCATTACTGCAATGATATCTCCTCTTTGAAACTTGCTAGTTTCATACCACCTCAACACTTAATTCCCTTACCTCTCCTTGTTGTGTCCAGGCCTCACACTAACCACTACCCTCAGTCCTTCTTGCCCACAATATTTATATTATGGAACTCAACTCCTCTTCATGTCTTTCCAGTTGGAGTGGACATCAACAATCTTAAACAAAACACCAATAGCATCAATATCTTTGGTCCCAGAAGACCTGTTAAGGCCTTGGGCACTGTCCCTTCCTACAGACCTACAAAGTAAAACAATAAATACTTACTTTTAGGAGTGTTTGGATCATTAACATAAATATCCTTGGCACCAGCAGCAGCTTTATCTATAAGAGAGGAAATGAAAAATGAGTAAATGTACTGCTTGTGTTGCTTGATATCTGAAGGCTAGAGAGAAATGAAGTGGGCATGATAATATGGATGTGTGATGTTAATGTACATGATTGACAAAGCATGGATGAGTTGAGAGGAAAACTATGTATAAGAGGAATCAAATGGATGATCATTGAAGCAAGAAATGTTAAGAGAGACAAGAGGAAGAAAGATGCAGTAGAGGAAGACTGAGGAGGGCTTCGGTAGATGTGGAGAGATCTGATCTCAGCAGACTGAACCTCACAGAAGAGATTATGAATGCATGATATAAAGTAGAAGGAAACTGTGCTTGAAAAGACCCATACAGCCCATGAAAACATGAAAAAATAGATGTAAAAAGGTGATAATGATATATATATAAACAACATTCAATTTGGCTATAATTATGTAATCTAAATAAACTCTGAAATATTGATAATTTTCTCACTGAATTTGTTTATTTGTTTAATTAAAATATTAAAAATTAAGAATTCTGAAAAATACATGTTTTTAAAAATCAAAAATATATGTTCTATTATCTTCTAACATATCAGAACCATCTGCTGTCCATCTTTTTTCATTCTAGCTATTAACAATTTACTGGTAAGAAGATCAACAACCATTTACTTCTGCTTCTTGTCTTTTTTTTTCTTATTTAATGCTTCCATTAATTTATTCATATTTTCTGGATCCATCTCCTTGACTTCCATTTTTTATAATACATAATATGTTTATTTAGTCATTTGATAGGATCCATTAGTAATTTTTCTTGAGAAGAGATGATGTGGCAGATTCAAAGAAGAGAAAGCGAGAATGATTATTTAACAGTATTGGAATAGGTTCTAAAGAAAGGTTGAAAGTTATGAAGTAGAAGCAAATTTACAAAGTAATATATTTTGATATGACAACGTGATGGGCTATATTTAAGTGACTGAGTGAATTAGAAATAAATATTTATAAAATTAAATTATTATTTATCAAAAGAAAAATGGGGAAAACAAAAGTTATAAGATAAATAAGTCTTTAAATAATACCTAGTTCCAAATAATCAATCGAATCATAGGTGTCATCTGAAATTGTAAGAATAAAAATACATATTATTGTATATTTTCTGAATTTCTTTTAAGTATTGAAATTCCTTCATTGCGAAAATAATTAAATTTATGACTATATTAAGTTAATAATATTATTTTTAATTTTAAGGGGCTTCTTAAAAAATAAAGTCGTTTGCAAGACAAATACATTCTAATCCTGAAGCACATATATGTTCCTCTTAAACAATTTTTACATGTATGGTATAGAGATGCAATAAATGGTATTTTCTATTCTAAAGTATGACATACACAGACACACATATATATATATATATACAATGTGTGTGTGTATGTATGTGTCTTCAAAATAGAGAAAGAGAGGGGAGGGGTTGAGGTGGATGGAGAGTGAGAAATAGACAGAAATATTTTCCAAGCCTAAAGAAGAAATCAGTTAGGGTATTCTCCCTCTTATTATTATTAGTGGTTTGGCAGTATTGGTAGAACATTAGATACCATGATTTGCAGCATAGAGTTATGGCCCTTTTCGTTCTGAGTTCAAATCCCGTCGAGGTTAACTTTGCCTTTCATCCGGTAATTGCTGGCCTCGTGCCAAAAGTAGAAACAATTATTATTATTATCTACTTCTTTTTCTTCTTTTTCACCCACATATTCCTGGGATGGTCATGGGAGCAAAGTCCTAAAGCATGCCTTTGACACTATTGGCATGCAGTTAGAATATCTCAAAAAAGAAACGCTGGACAGATTTTATGGGCAAAACCAACCTTCTTCTTTGGCCACATATTTCTGAGAGAGTCATGGGGTCAGAGTTCTTAAACACTCCTTCGGGTGAGTCCTGGTTAGAAGCAAGCATTTCCAACAGATCTGACTGGATCTCCAAGCACCACCCACTATGTTCATGAATTTTATCCAACCATCTCACTTGGGGTCTACTCTGGATCTTGTGCTGGTTGGTTTTGCATATAAAATATGTCCAGCAATTCTTTCTTGAGACATTCTAACATGCCGAAAGTATTGAAGCTGGGATGTCTCAATCTAGAGAAATAACAGCTCTACCTGTAGTGCCTCTCTGATCTCTGAGCTATGCATTCTATTAAGTAACATTACTCAAAAGACCTTTCAGAGGAACCACATTTCGGCCCCTAGTATTCACAATCGTATTCTTTCTCAGCAGAGCTGTTCTGCTAGAGAACGGGACCGCAGGTAGCAGATGGCAATAAGGTCACCAGATACAATGGTTAGTTGCAATATAATCTAGTAGCTGCCAGATGTATGAGCAGCCCCGGACAAAGAGCGGTACATTACGAGGGGATATGAAGCAATGGCTGACACCTGTAGCTCACAAGAAAACTGTCACAACCCAGTGATGTAGATATGATGAGGTGAGTAAAGGCCACCTCTAAAAAAGACTAGTCTTGACGGGTTTGAGAAAATACCAGATTATTGACTGGCATGAATAAGACCACCAAAACTGCAATATGGTGAGAGCTAAGAAAAAGAATCATACTGCATTGTCTTTCACATTGAATATCAAGGGATGCATTCAGGCCTTAGGCAGTGGGGCATGTTCAAAGAATATATTTCAGTCCCTATTTCCTACTGTAAAACCTGGTGATGTGTCTGCAACCTGTCCTGGGAGGAGTGGCATGGATGCACAAAGATTGTGTATCTCGAGACTCCAAAGAGTGTTCGAAATTGAGCAAACATTGACTGTTTGGTATTTAGTTTTGCATATATATATATATGCATAGCCCAGAGATTAGAATAGCTAATGTTAGGTCCATTACTTCTCTGATAGTATGGACATGAGATCAGAATATTTAAGTAAAGAATTGTTCCACAGATTTTAAAGGAATAACCAACTGGCAGAACACCCAGTGGTAGACCCCAGAAACAAGATGTTTGGATGAGATTCATGAGCTCAACTGGTAATGCCTGGGGATCTAGCTGGATCAATTGGAAACATTTCCTTCTGACAGGATCTGCTCGAAGGTATGCTTCAGGATTTGCCTCCATGACCCTCTCAGGAATAAGTTGAAGAAGAGGAAAATGAAGAAGAGAATTGAGAAGGTGATGGTGGTGGAGAGGAAGAAGAAGAAGACGATTAGTTTGAGTCTCATTAGTTGTATCTTAGAAACAATTAATAGTAGGCTCAAAATAATACTCAACATTCCATATACACAACAAATACTCAAGCCTTTAAATTCTCCAAGTGGTTAACTTATAGCTGTACTCCAGTAGTTCATAAAAAAAAAAATAAATAACGCCTAGAATACCTGGAGAAAGTCACCTTTCTCCCAAAACTGGGCAGTGTCCTTCCAGCATCATAACTTTTGTAAATCTACTATTCAAAGTGTGAAGGGAGCCTCTCTATATAAAAGAGCTCTCAAAGCTTTCTAGCTTCCTAAACAGCATTTAATTTACCTGGTTTCTAGCTAAAATTATGGCTACCAATTTTGCAGAATTCTCATTTCCTCTACTCCTTGAACAATAGTTCTGTGACAGCTCTCTCAAGGAGAAAGCCTCCACCTTTGCTGTCAACTTTGCATGCGACTCTACCCTACACATACATAGTGAATCTCCCCTCAACCTATCGACTCTATCCCATATGAAGCCCTACTCTTCATTCATAAACACCAAATACCATATTGGTTTGTTTCATAACAACAAGGCCACTGCCCCTGACAATGAATATGTTTCCCTTGTTCACCCTGACATCCTAAATAACCACTGGAAAATAGCTACTCTGCTATTCAATTTAAAGTCACTCATTGACACACTACATACAGTCACAGATCCACAGACATCATGTCTCCCCTCTCTCTGTCTCTTATACCATTTCTGCAATGATATCTCCTCTTTGAAACTTGCTAGTTTCATACCACCTCAACACTTAATTCCCTTACCTCTCCTTGTTGTGTCCAGGCCTCACACTAACCACTACCCTCAGTCCTTCTTGCCCACAATATTTATATTATGGAACACAACCCCTCTTTATGTCTTTCCAGAAGGAGTGGACATCAACAATCTTAAAACAAAACACCAATAGCATCAATATCTTTGGTCCCAGAAGACCTGTTAAGGCCTTGGGCACTGTCCCTTCCTACAGACCTACCAAGTAAAACAATAAATACTTACTTTTAGGAGTGTTTGGATCATTAACATAAATATCCTCGGCACCAGCAGCAGCTTTATCTATAAGAGATGAAATGAAAAATGAGTAAATGTACTGCTTGTGGTGCTTGATATCTGAAGGCTACAGAGAAATGAAGTGGGCATGATAATATGGATGTGTGATGTTAATGTGCATGATTGACAAAGCATGGATGAGTTGAGAGGAAAACTATGTATAAGAGGAATCAAATGGATGATCATTGAAGCAAGAAATGTTAAGAGAGACAAGAGGAAGAAAGATGCAGTAGAGGAAGACTGAGGAGGGCTTTGGTAGATGTGGAGAGATCTGATCTCAGCAGACTGAACCTCACAGAAGAGATTATGAATGTATGATATAAAGTAGAAGGAAACTGTGCTTGAAAGGACCCATACAGCCCATGAAAACATGAAAAAATAGATGTAAAAAGGTGATAATGATATATATATAAACAACATTCAATTTGGCTATAATTATGTAATCTAAATAAACTCTGAAATATTGATAATTTTCTCACTGAATTTGTTTATTTGTTTAATTAAAATATTAAAAATTAAGAATTCTGAAAAATACATGTTTTTAAAAATCAAAAATATATGTTCTATTATCTTCTAACATATCAGAACCATCTGCTGTCCATCTTTTTTCATTCTAGCTATTAACAATTTACTGGTAAGAAGATCAACAACCATTTACTTCTGCTTCTTGTCTTTTTTGTTCTTATTTAATGCTTCCATTAATTTATTCATATTTTCTGGATCCATCTCCTTGACTTCCATTTTTTATAATACATAATATGTTTATTTAGTAATTTGATAGGATCCATTAGTAATTTTTCTTGAGAAAAGATGATGTGGCAGATTAAAAGAAGAGAAAGGGAGAATGATTACGTAACAGTATTGGAATAGGTTCTAAAGAAAGGTTGAAAGTTATGAAGTAGAAGCAAAGTTACAAAGTAATATATTTTGATATGACAATGTGAAGGGCTATATTTAAGTGACTGAGTGAATTAGAAATAAATATTTATAAAATTAAATTATTATTCAACAAAAGAAAAATGGGGAAAACAAAAGTTATAAGATAAATAAGTCTTTAAATAATACCTAGTTCCAAATAATCAATCGAATCATAGGTGTCATCTGAAATTGTAAGAATAAAAATATATATTATTGTATATTTTCTGAATTTCTTTTGAATATTGAAATTCCTTCATTGCGAAAATAATTAAATTTATGACTATATTAAGTTAATAATATTATTTTTAATTTTAAGGGGCTTCTTAAAAAATAAAGTCGTTTGCAAGACAAATACATTCTAATCCTGAAGCACATATATGTTCTTCTTAAACAATTTTTACATGTATGGTATAGAGATGCAATAAATGGTATTTTCTATTCTAAAGTATGACACACACGCATATATATATATATACACAATGTGTGTGTGTGTGTATGTGTGTTCAAAATAGAGAAAGAGAGAGGAGTGGTTGAGGTGGATGGAGAGTGAGAAATAGACAAAAATATTTTCCAAGCCTAAAGAAGAAATCAGTTAGGGTATTCTCCCTCTTCTTATTATTAGTTGTTTGGCAGTATTGGTAGAGCATTAGATACCATGATTTGCAGCATAGAGTTATGGCCCTTTTCGTTCTGAGTTCAAATCCCATCGAGGTTAACTTTGCCGTTCATCCGTACAGGATGAATGGCACTGGGTAATTGCTGGCCTCGTGCCAAAAGTAGAAACAATTATTATTATTATCTACTTCTTTTTCTTCTTTTTCACCCACATATTCCTGGGATGGTCATGGGAGCAAAGTCCTAAAGCATGCCGTTGACACTATTGGCATGCAGTTAGAATATCTCAAAAAAGAAACGCTGGACAGATTTTATGGGCAAAACCAACCTTCTTCTTTGGCCACATATTTCTGAGAGAGTCATGGCGTCAGAGTTCTTAAACACTCCTTCGGGTGAGTCTGGTTAGAAGCAAGCATTTCCAACAGATCTGACTGGATCTCCAAGCACCACCCACTATGTTCATGAATTTTATCCAACCATCTCACTTGGGGTCTACTCTGGATCTTGTGCTGGTTGGTTTTGCATATAAAATATGTCCAGCAATTCTTTCTTGAGACATTCTAACATGCCGAAAGTATTGCAGCCTGGATGTCTCAATCTAGAGAAATAACAGCTCTACCTGTAGTGCTTCTCTGATCTCTGAGCTATGCATTCTATCAAGTAACATTACTCAAAAGACCTTTCAGTGGAACCACATTTCGGCCCCCCTTGTATTCACAATCGTATTCTTTCTCAGCAGAGCTGTTCTGCTAGAGAACAGGACCGCAGGTAGCAGATGGCGATAAGGTCACCAGATACAATGGTTAGTTGCAATATAATCTAGTAGCTTCCAGATGTATGAGCAAACCCGGACAATGAGCGGTACATTACGAGGGGATATGAAGCAATGGCTGACACTTGTAGTTCACAAGAAAACTCTCACAACCCAGTGATGTAGATATGATGAGGTGAGTAAAGGCCACCTCTAAAAAAGACTAGTCTTGACGGGTTTGAGAAAATACCAGATTATTGACTGGCATAAATAAGACCACCAAAACTGCAATATCGTGAGAGCTAAGAAAAAGAATCATACTGTATTGTCTTTCACATTGAATATCAAGGATGCATTCAGGCCTTAGGCAGTGGAGCATGTTCAAAGAATATATTACAGTCCCTATTTCCTACTGTAAAACCTGGTGATGTGTCTGCAACCTGTCCTGGGAGGAGTGGCATGGATGCACAAAGATTGTGTATCTCGAGACTCCAAAGAGTGTTCGAAATTGAGCAAACATTGACTGTTTGGTATTTAGTTTTGTATATCATCATCATCATTTTACGTCCGCTTGCAAGGGCGGGATGGGTCTTATTCAACAGAGCATCTCTCCACTCGTCACGGTCCTTCGTCATCTCCACCGTGAGCTTCAATGATCTGAGGTCTGTTCTCACCACCTCTGCCTATGTTTTTCGTGGTCTACCTCTACCACGTCTTCCTTCAACTGGCATTTCCTGGCACTTCTTCACCCATCGGTCATCCTCCATGCACATCACATGTCCATATCACCTCAGTCTCCTCTCCCATACACTACATTCTATCCCTCTCAGACACAGTTTCTCTCTCAACACATTCATGCTGGGTCGTTCATGCACATTTACACTGCACATCCAACGGAGCATGTTTACCTCATTTCTCTCCAGCCGTTGCATATCCTCTGCAGATGCTGCCCATGTCTCACTACCATGCAGCATTGCGCTCCTCACACAGGCATCATACAACCGTTTTTTCGTACGCAGGGAGAAACCCTTCTTCGTCAACAGAGGAAGCAGCTCCCTAAACTTCTTCCAACCCGTCCTTATTCTAGATACTATGGCCTCGGAACACCCTCCTCCCATGCTAATCTGATCTCCTAGGTACCGGAAGCTATCCACGACTTCTATAGCGCCCTCCTGCATTTGAAAAATGTGTCTATCAATGCGACTTCTACTGTCTAATTTCCCTGTACATCTACTGCATACATATTTCTCCCTACCTGTTAGTTTCCCTGCTATCCCGCTACATTTCTTGTGTACCCAGTATCTGCATTGTGTGCATTTTATAGAATTTATGCCAGTTCCTTTTCTGCATATCGAACATGGCCATTTCCCTGACGGAATCAGGGTTTTGTCCTCTTTTCTACTCATCAACACTTTTGTCTTAGCTAGATTCACTCTCAGTCCTCTTGATTCCAACTGCTGTTTCCATAGCCAGAATTTATTCTCTAGCTCCTCTACTGATTCTGCTATAAGAACCAGATCGTCAGCATAGAGAAGTTCCCATGGACAGCCAGTCTTAAACTCCTCTGTTATGGCTTGGAGGACTATAATGAACAAGAGCGGGCTGACGACCGAACCCTGATGTACTCCTACTTGTATCTGGAATTCCTCACTAAACTCCATTCCTACCCTGACTTCACTGAGAGTACCTCTGTACAAAGTTTGCACTGTCCTCACAAGCCAATCCTCAACATCTAGCTTCCTTAGGGACCACCAGATGACAGATCGGGGTACCCTATCAAAGGCCTTCTCTAGGTCAACAAAGGCTAAGTATAGTGGCTTATTTTTCTCTAAGAACCTCTCTTGCAATTGTCTCACCAAGAAGAGGGCATCTGTTGTACTCTTCCCAGGCACAAAACCAAACTGCTTCTCATGTAGTTTGAACCTTTCTCTAATTAGTTGTGCTAATATCCTTTCGGCCACTTTCATAACCTGATCTATCAGTTTTATACCCCTATAATTGCTCCTCTCCAGAGCACCCCCTTTACCATTGTAGCAATTTATGAGAATACTGCTGCACCAGTCTTTGGGTATGATACCACCATATATAGCCTGATTGATGATGCGTGCAACCAGTTTAGTGCCTACGTCCCCTGATGCCTTCAGCATCTCAGCAACTATTCCCGATGGTCCAGCAGCCTTACCATTTTTCATTTCCCTAATCGCCTCTTGGACCCTCTATTCGTCAATCTCAATAGCTGGTCCCTCTGTCAGATCTACTGAGGGTAATTTATCTCTCTCCCATTCGTTCTCCACATTCATCAGTCTCTCATAATGACATTTCCAGGCCTCCTTTTTCTGATCATTCGTGACACTAAGTACACCGGGATCAACCTGGACACATTTATCTCCAACAACATCCTGATTTGCATTGACACACTGCCTTGCAATGTGGAACACCGCACGCCTCTGATCTTCCCGTCGCAGAACATTGGCAAACCTCCTACTCTCCGCCTCCCTGCATGCTAAGTACACCTGACGTCTAGCTTCTCTCTTAGTGGCTGTATATTCTTCCCTACTCCCACCCTTTTTCCAAGCCTTTCATGCTAGTCTTTTGTCTCTAATGGCCTTATCTACTGTGCTGTTCCACCACCAGGTCACTCTCTGTCTGGTTGGAGCTCTGCTCCTGCCACAAGTTTCATCAGTAGCCTGCAGCAAGTTGTCACGTAAGAAATTCCAGTTATTATCTATGTCATACGTCTCTAAATCGTCTTCTTTTTCGTCATATACATCTTGAAGGGCTTTCCTGAATTTGTATTTTAGTGAAAGGTCTTTTAGCTTCCAGACCTTTCTTCTCCACACCTTCCTATATGTCTCATTCCATCTCTTGCTTACTGAGATATCACTAACAACTAACCTATGCTGTGGGGTACATTCTTCCCCATTGTATGCCTTGGTATTAGACACTATCTGCCTGCCCACTGCCTAACTAGTAAGAAGTCAATCTGGCTTATGTGCTCACCAGATTTGTAGGTTATTAGGTGATTGGCAGGTTTCTGGAAGTTTGTGTTGCAAATAGACAATGTACCTGCATCACAAAATTCAAGAAGTCTCACTCCTTCTTCATTTCTTGAACTGTAACCGTTCCCACCAGTGTAACCATCCTGGAGCTGTCCAACATGACCATTGAAGTCTCCCGATAGCATAACGATGTCTCCGTCCTCTGTCATTGCGGTTGTTTGTAAAAGTTGCTCGTAAAAGCAGTCTTTCTCATCTTTGCCTAGGCCTGCTTGGGGAGCATAGGCCGAGATGATTGTCAGTAGTCTCCTGCCTACAACTAATCTAAGCTTAATTATTCGATTACTAACTCGAACTACCTCTATTGTCTTATTGATCCATTTCTCAGCCAGGAAAATGCTTACTCCCCCTAACCCATCATCCTTACCTACCCAGAATAGCTTATACCTAACACGTTTGCCTACGACTAGTCTCGCAGAGGCACCTCTCCATCCCACCTCTTGCACGCAGCACACATCCACCAGCCTTCTCTCCAGCATCTCCGCTATTTCAGCACATCTACCTCTGAGAGTGCCAACATATAAGTGTTGCTGTGCTGATAAGCGTTTTGGCATTGATACACTGGTTGGATGCCCTTCCTAATACCAGCGCCACTTTACAGCATGGACTGGATGCTTTTATTTCTGCCACCAGCACTAGAGAGGATGTCTTACTAGACTCAAGGGCCCTCTCTACCCCTCCATTTTACAGCATGGTCATTAAAAAAATATATATATATATATGCATAGCCCAGAGATTAGAATAGCTACTGTTAGGTCCATTACTTCTCTGATAGTATGGACATGAGATCAGAATATTTAAGTAAAGAATTGTTCCACAGATTTTATAAGAATAATCAACTGGCAGAACACCCAGTGGTAGACCCCAGAAACAAGATGTTTGGATGAGATTATTGAGCTCAACTGGTAATGCCTGGGGATCTAGCTGGATCAATTGGAAACATTTTCATCTGACAGGATTTGCTCGAAGGTATGCTTCAGGATTTGCCTCCATGACCCTCTCAGGAATAAGTTGAAGAAGAGGAAAATGAAGAAGAGAATTGAGAAGGTGATGGTGGTGGAGAGGAAGAAGAAGAAGACGATTAGTTTGA
>OZ024752.1:39251976-39259476 GCA_964016885.1 Eledone cirrhosa
CCGCGCATCGCCTGGGAACTTAGTTGAGAATAGACTCCCGATGACGTAAGGAATTCTCTATAGTTATATTACATAACTATATTTATCCCCTTACAGAAACTAATTAGTTGGAGTGAACATTTTAGTAAGTAAGTTGATTTTTAATTTTAAAATTTTCTTATTTTACGTCTTTCATAGAATTGTTCTGCATCCCCCTGCATAGAACCGCAAAGGTACTAAGACATAACATATATATTTGCTAGCATGGGTGTACATCTGTACACATATGTTGGTAGATGTACTAATTCTCTCTCTCTCTATATATATATATATATACATATATAAAGTTATGAAACGAAAGGAGCTGTGTGGTTACTAAACACAAGGTTTAGGATGGTGGTTAGGACGGAACAGGAGGAGAAAGGAAAAAAAGAGTTTCCACCGTCAGCTGTAAATGTATCCCGAACCGATGTTTCAACGCTGAATTACAGGACACGGTGTAGTTTGGGTGCGCCCGAAGCCTTTTATTAATCAAAAGGCCAGGTGGAAAAGGAGAGAGAAAGAGAGAAAAAACATTTATAAAACAACAGAAGCCCAGACTGGAAGATATGCTTTAAAATTTTAATTCTGTGAAAGCACTATATATATTTCAGTGGCCCAGCTCCATTATCCAATTATGATGCAAGACAGGATGAACTCATCAGGTGTCATCCACAGATTAACTTAACAGGTTTACATTGAACCCAAATATATAATGGAAGATAGGGAATAGGAAACTGAAAATTTGATTCAGGGACTGCCTTTAATAAAAACTGTTTCATTGATAGGAGGCAGTCACATGAATACCACATAATGTTAGTTTTTGGGGGACTGGTAGGTGTGGTAGAGGGGGTAGGGGCACTCAAGTGGCAACACACATTTGTCTTAGAGAATGTCACTCCTTAATTATAGTTTTGGTTGCCTTTCAGACAAGTCAGTTTACCATGACAGTACTTCAAGGGGAACATAGCTATAACAATATTTTCTAGCAAAGAATAGGGGTTGAGACAAGATATTAGCATGGATTGGATGAGAGATTTGGAGGCAGTAATCAAGAGCCAGCAGCCTTTCCTGCCTTGTTTTTTTTTAACTATTCATATATTAAACCAGTTAACTGCTGGACATAAACAAACATCCTCAGCTGCTCAAACAGTATCAGTATCTTGATGGAATCCACACACATACACACCCAGACTACACACACACACACACACACACACATATACATATATATACATATACATAAGCTGAAGAGGTTAAAAGTTGTTTGTGTGATTTTGTCTCATTCATTTTCTTCCTATCACTTCCACAGGTCAACTAACTTCTAACTGCTGATTTCTGTCCTTTGAGGTAAATTTTATCCGATGCTGTCATTGACAGTGTTTTGTTGTTATAACAGCTATTCATGTGTTGAGTTTTTCTCATTATTTTATGAATTCTAATACACTTGTGCTCTAATTCAGTCTTCGAGAAAATTTTGTTTATATATATATATACATATGGAATTAGGAAGGGCATCTATCTGTAAAAAGACCAGACAAAATACAGTTTCATTTGAGCAAGTTACAGTGCAGCCAAATGGCCATACTTGTCTCATAACATAGATGACCCATGCATAATATGGATGACCCCTATGCAAGCATGTAATAATTGTTTCTACTTTAGGCACAAGGCCAGCAATTACCCAGTGCATTACTGGTACTTTATTTTATCGACCCCGTAAGGATGAAAGGCAAAGTTAACCTCGGCGGGATTTGAACTCAGACCATAAAGGGACGTAACTATGCTGTAAAGCATGGCGTCCGACCCTCCACCGATACTGCCAATGTAATAATTGTTTCTACTTTAGGCACAAGGCCAGCAATTACCCAGTGCATTACTGGTACTTTATTTTATCGACCCCTTAAGGATGAAAGGCAAAGTCAACCTCGGCGGGATTTGAACTCAAATGTAATAATAGATGTTAAACAGAGATGATGATATATATATAAAAATATATATTAGTTGTGATAACATTTTTGATGTTAGTTCTGGTATGACCTTGTTAAATTTCTGGGGAAATTTCTCAAACTAATATCAATATTAGTTACCAGGAGACTGATATCTATAATGACTTACTGTAAAGATTTGAATTATTAAAGAAAACCAACCACCAGTGATGTATCTTTTTTCATATATATATATATAAATTAAGTAATTCCATTGGAAAGGTCCTGGAAAAAAGAGTACTCTATGTAGGTTACAGAGCTTATTAGTTATGTAATAAACAACATAAGATAATTATTTCATTTACCAGTGGTTTCTTGAAAGCAAACAAATTTGGTTTCAGTCATCAGAATGAAAAATAAAATCCTGGTCACCAGGATTTTTTCAATCAGATGACTGAAAGCAAATTTGTTTGCTTTCAAGAAACCACTGGTAAATGAAATAATTATCTTTTATATATATATATATATATATATATATAAAATATATATATATATATAATATATATAATTGCTACTTCTCCCAGCCCATTGTCATTTCCCATCCAGAAAAATTTGTAGCATCGTTTTTTGCCCACAAGGAATATATATATATATCTTTGAAAGTTAGACTGTTAGGAAGTCCAGTCTTTCTTTTGACTTTTGTGTTTTGAAAGATTCTTTTTAGTTGATTTCTTCACATTTTCTTTACATTTTTCTATTATGCTAACTACTACTATAACTACAAATACTACTACTACTACTACTACTACTACTACTACTACTACTACTACTACTACTACTACTACTACTACCACCACCACTAGTACTACCACTACCAACACCACCACCATCACCATATGTTCCTAAGCTTAAAAGAAGACAAAAACCAAATTGCAATAGGTTATTCAGAAAGCCTGCAGAAAGCTACACTACAAATTATTTATAAATATTTCAACAAAAATATTTGTATTTTGGTCTAAATTATGTAATGTATTACAAAGTTATATATGACAAGGTAATTGATAAAGCTTTAAAATATGTAAAAATATACCAACCTCTTATCCGGTGGCATCTATAAATAAGAATTCCCACAATTATTAACAATATTACAAGTGCTACAGTACAACCAATAATTAGTTTCAAATGATTTTCTGGTTTTACTGAAAATATATATAAAATAAACCAAACATCATCAAACAAGAAAAATAATTAAAGTAAGGATTATGATGAATCATTCACTAGTCATAATTTGTCTAATATTTTGCAAAGTTCAGTGGTGTATTGGTAGGGGTGCATGGTAGTGCAGCTGCACACCCCCAAAAATTGTTGTCAGAAAATTATGAATGTCTGTTAAGAGAATACACTTATGGCAAGGTTAGTATGTGTATTGGTATGAGTTGGACAATCTTTTATATGTCTCAAACTTGTATCATCTTTTCTTTAAGTCACAATATTTTAAAATCATGTTTGAATATTTCCTTTTCTTTAACCAGTCTAGTATCAGACTCATCAAATTCTTGCCAGCTTGGAAAGCAAATATATGATGGTGATGATGATGGTTATTATCTTCATAACATTGTTTCATTTTGTTATAAATTAGTCAGCTTCAGGATGAAGTGGTTGGGAGGACTCTTTAGTCCCATCAGGGATATGATAATCTCTGTAGTGCTGCTGACATAATACACTATATAAAATGGTTGGTGTTGAGCAGGGCATTAGGTCATAGAAAACTTGTCAATTATCCTTATTACTGGAACTTTCCACTGTAAACTCATTATAACAATGTCATTTATTTCTACTTATATTCTTGATTACAATTAATGTATTAATATAAGAAATAACTTTTTATAAACTTTTATTGAATCTTACTGAATGAATATTGTTGAAGGTCTTAATGTTTTTATGGTAGAATCTGTCAAAAAATTATGACAAATGTTCTGGAGACTACATGATTAAAAGTCAACATGAAATTTGCAGTTTGTTCAAATCCAGAAATAATTGGATCTTTTGACATTTTGCATAGTGATAAATTTCAGTTTATCAATCAGAATATATTTTAATAATTATGGTCCAGACCAAGGATGAAGAAACCTTCACATGTATTCAAATTTGTAACTGCCTAATGTCAAAGTCTCTTAAATCACATATGAACAAAATCAGTTTAATCCTTAAGACTAAAAAATCATCATCATCTTCATCATTATCATCATTTTATGTCTGTTGTTCTACACTTCCATGGGTTGAATGGATCATTCTCAGTACAGCATCTATCCATTTGTGACATTCCTTTGCCATCTCTTTTGTGACCTTTACTGATCTGAGAACAGCTCTCACCACTTCCATCCAGGTTTTCCTTGGTCTTCTTCTGCCACAGCCTCCTCACACTGGGATTACTTGGCACTTCTTCACTCAGTGATCATCAGCCATGAGCATCACATTCAAATGAAGTAGCCCGTTTATCAATTTGTAAATTTAAAGAATCATCATTTTTCTCAGCATATTATGCACCCTACAGACTCATATACACTTGCAATTTGCACTGAAAACATTCCCCACCTTCATTCTAGGTTTTTGTATTTTAATTAATGAGATATCTGATGAATCATCAGCTTCCAAGCAGCTTACTATTTCTAATTTGCTTTAGTCAATGTTAATCTGTCTCAAGCTGGTTCTGATAGAATTTTTGTAACTTTTCTTTCTTTGCCTTGTTTTATATTCATCATCATCACCATCATTTTACGTCCGCTTTTCCCTGCTTGCAAGGGTGGGACGGGAACTGATTCTGGCTTGATTTCTACAGCTGGATGCCCTTCCTAACCATTCAAATATTTAGTTGTAATAGATGTGTACAATGTGACATTCTTATTGAATGTTTTTCAGGTGGGTATTTGGAACAATATGAGCAAAATAATTAATGAATCAATTTTATATAATTCTATATAACATCAAAAAGTATTTTAAGAGATTAGAAAATAACCAAAAACATGTAACAACTTACTTTTAGATTTCAATTGAAAATATTTTTTTTTATTTCCTTTGGAATTTTTTACTATTAAAGTATAAGTACCAAAATCATTATCTTGTAAGTCATCTATTTTTAAAGTGGCATAGGTTCCATTAAAAGGAAAGTCACTTGATACACAAACATCAGATAATGAATATTTTTTAGATTCCATTATTTCTTCATTTTTCTTCCATTCCACAGTTGGTTTTGGATATGAATAAAAGCACACTTTGAAAGTTACAGAATCACCTTTAGAAGCCATCTGAGTTTTGGACGTACTTGAATTAGAGTCAACAATAGGTTTCACTAGTGGAAAAACAATAGAATATCAAGACATAAAATGCAAATTAGAAATTTAATATTTTCTGATGATAAAAATCATAAATATCATACACCTTAAGTAGAAGATTTAATTTAATTGTTTAAACATAAGAAATGTGAAATAACATAACATAGGATACACAATAATTTGATAATGAAAATTTACTTTCCAATATTCAAATCCATCAATTTTTCAGTATGGGTAATACAGTCTAAAATAAATGATTTCAAAAGTAGTAACCATAAAAACTGAATCAAATTATAATTTTATGAAATACTTACCTTTTATTTCAATCTTTAATGATCTATTCTCATGAAAGTCTCCACTTTTTACATAACAATTCCATGTACCAGTATTATTGATAATACGATTTATTGATAATGTATTATTTATATTGTAAGTTTTCTTGACGATATTTCCCCATTTTTGTTCCAGTCTGTATTTATAATTTTCTGGATTCCCATCAAAAGCAGTACAATTAATTATTGTTAGATTGTTTTTTCCTTTTGATTTATAAAAGTTTACCTTAGGAGCATCTTAAAAAAGAAAAGACACAGAAAAAGTTAGTCTTTATAAAATGTGATCAAAGATAATATAAAATTTAGTATCTTAACATATTTTAATTAAATTTATAAATAACACATTTACAGTAACACAAGAGAGTGTCTCTGGACTGTTGGAGCTCCATTGAACAAGTTGTCCTCATAGAAAAAGACAGGTATGCTCTAACCCACATGAAAGCAATAATCACAGCTCAATTAGAGCTGACTCTGTAGTTAATGAAACATAAATTTTTCAAAGTTTCTGTGGGTTGCAACAGTGAGCTGTAACTCCTCATAGTACCTATACTTAGATGGATAGATTGAGAAACACATTGCTATGAAGACAGCTTAGTGCTAGTTGCAGGAAAAAAATACTCAAACTTTTAACCACTTAACTAGCTGGCTGGTCATCAGTTTAATGATGACATTGCTTCTTTCCATCATACATCTTGATCACACCTCTGATACAATAAGATATAATTCAATTATGTGAAAGATAGATGGAGGAACAAACCATATAAAGAAAAAAAAACCATTGTTTTGTCAAGTCATCAAATCTGACAATGGTGCCTGGTTGCCCATCAATCATCCTATTGTCTAATGCATTCAGTTTTGAACTGTTGCATATCCTTATATACAACTCTCCTTCAAACCTTCCAATTTACAGTAAGTCCTTGGAGGTCTTTGGTAGGAATTCTACAGGCTGTGAGGACAAGCTTCAATTGGTCTTTCCAAAGTTTCTTAGGACGACCATGTTGACAAGAACCCTTAGTTAATTCAGCATAAAGCAACTTTGTCAGGAAGGCTTGAATGAAGCTGATATGTAGCTGGCAAGTTCAGTAGAGCAAAAGCTATGATAACTGTTTCTACTTTAGGCACAAGGCCAGCAATTACCCAGTGCATTACTGGTACTTTATTTTATCGACCCCATAAGGATGAAAGGCAAAGTCAACCTTGGCGGGATTTGAACTCAGATCATAAAGGGACGTAACTATGCTGGAAAGCATGGCGTCCGACCCTCTACTGATACTGCCAATCCACCATGATAATAACAATAAAATAGACAGAGGGAAGAGATAGCACACATATAGGTGAGAGATCATAATTTGTTGGTGAGTCGTTATCAATTAAATGGTTTTATTGAGGTATGGTATAAGATATTTCCATGTATACCAGCAACTGTATCCCAGATATAGATGCAGAACTTCCTTGTAAACTTTAAGCTTTTGTAACAGAGCTGTAGTAGTAGTAGCAGCAGCAGCAGTAATCCTAGTCACGGTAGTAGTAGTAGTAGTCACAGTAGCAACAGCAGTAGTATTAGTAGTAGTAGTCACAGTATAGTAGTAGTAGTAGTAGTAGTAGTAGTAGTAGTAGTAGTAGTAGTAGTAGTAGTAGTTGTAGTGGTGTGTACTCAACTTACAATTTACCAGAATATCAATTTTCATTTTATTAGTCAATACTCCATGTTTGGTAGTGCTTGCGTTAGCAACACAGAAGACATCACTACTATTTGTACGAGTAAAAGTTATTTGGGAGTCTGTAGGAAAGGTTTTATATCCAGACATCAACGTCACATTTGGCTTAGGGTTTCCTTTTGCAGAACAGTTTAATACGATGGATTCATTCTCATTTATTGTCACATTATCT